>JAHREE010000605.1:3027216-3193649 GCA_033628505.1 Tringa tobata | reverse complement strand
TCCCCCGCCTCGGGGTTTCAGTGGGCCCGGCCCGTGTGCGGGGTCTGGGCTGGCGGGAGGGGCGTGGCTGCCCACGGTGGGCCCGTCGGAGAGGAAACCGAGGGGTGGCGCAGTCAGTCACGGCGGTGCTTAGCTGTGACCCGGCCCCCCTGTCAAAAAGCCGGCCAGAAAGGCTGAAGGTGCTTCTCATTTGCAGGTTTCCCCTGACAAGGCCCGATCTGTGCAAGAAATGGGAGGCCGCCGTTAAAAGGAAAAACTTCAAGCCAACCAAGTACAGCAGCATTTGTTCGGAGCACTTCACTCCCGATTGCTTTAAAAGGGAGTGCAACAACAAGCTCCTGAAGGAAAATGCTGTGCCCACAATATTTTGTTACACAGAACCCAGTGAACAGGTAAACACGAAGCACCCGTAGCTTAAGATAACTGGGATGGGGGGGTGTGTTGCTCACACGTCTTAGCCCGGCCGGGCGTGATGCGGCGGAGCAGTGGGCAGAAGCAGCAGATTGATTGAGGGATGCTGGCGTGTGCACCTGGAGGCACGTGGAGGACTAGGGTGGCTTGAAACACCTTCCAACAGCTGTTCTCCTGTGCTTTGACCAGAGCGGAGACGGCGGCTGTTCGAGGCTCTGGAGCAGGCAGAGCGTTGTACAGCTGTGTAGCTGTAGCTCTGAACCGCTCTTGCGTGCGTACGCAGAAGCCTGGGCAGTGTAACTTCAGCTAAAACCTTGTGCTGAGTTGTGTGGAATGGCAGCGAAGTAAGAAAGTTATCGCCCCATAGTTAGGTTGTTCAGCTGTACTCGTGGCATATTTGGAGTTTTAGGGAGCCTTCAATAGCACTTGCAAATTGCACTGTACTCTCCCACGCTGACTGGTGGCAGCTGTTAATGTAGAATTAATGTAAGAGGTGACGGACCTTAGTTCTGAAACTTAACTGTCCTCTCTAAAGGGCTCTGTCCTCTGACTTTGCAGAGTTAAAGAGAGATGAAACAGAGGGGCAGGACAGTAGCTGCATCTGCTTTCTCTCTGTGCTTGAAACCGTCTCTGTCTTGCCTTAACAGTTACCTTGTGCTCATAAACCAGAGTGGTCCCTAACCTTGGTCTCTGAGTTTCCAGTGGTAGTCTCCTGTGAGATGTATTTAGCAGCCTTTAGCAGTGCTGCTAAAACAGCTTACTGTGAGATGCAAGTCAGTTATGAGTTCTTCCTTCTTGATGTAATAACTGCAAGACAAGAATGGAAAAGACTGATTCTTAACTCCTATAAATGGTAAAATATTAGATCTCTTGACCCTCTGCTGCAGAGGAAGTAGCAAGCAAGAGAGTGGATATGGTAGGTAGGCCTAGGGGGTGAAAGACTGTAGTGGGATGGAGTGCCTGGAGGAAAACGGGGACTTTTGCATGTTTGATTTTGCTCTTTATGTACAATATGGGATTTGATGCAGAAATAAAAAGTGTCTCAAAATGAAAAGTGGCTAATAAGAGAGAAGAGGATATAAGCAGAAGGTATATAAGGAAATATAAACAATTTCCAGGTGAATACGCCTATGTCAAGTTTTTTTTTTATTACACTTCCCCGCTGTCTGCATGACACACATTTTCCTTGTCACATGTAAAATAGTTGCAAAACTTTTTACAGTCTGAAAGCTGAATATGTTTAGGGGATAATCTGCAAAAGTGGGATTGCTGCAGCAGGTTTAGTTGTGGGCCACATGCCCCATTTTGTTATGCCTGGATCTCCAAAACCACAAAAGATTGCCTTTTAATTATGGAGAAGGATTTAGTGCTATTCCTATTTGTCTCACAACACTTCTAAGTTAACTGCCACATATCTTCAAGAAATAATGTAGTAACAGACAATAGTAGTGTTTGCTTTGGAATGGAATCCACACCGATTTTGAAATACAGCTTTTTATCTTTTGCATTATGTAATTTGAAATACTTTCTTTTTCTTTACTTGTATCTTGGGAGAACCATTTACTGGCTGTAAGAACTAATTAAAATTCACTTACGATGTGTCAGTGATACCAAACATCCATTCTCCTTGATACCTTGTGATAATAGTAATGTATTTACTGTAGCATGTACTGCTTAAGCTGCAAGTAGAAGTCCCTGTGTGAATTCAGCTGCCCAGCAATGACCTGATTTTTGCTTGTGCTTCCAACAAGGGTGGACTTCCCTGCCAGCTACATCTTTGCCGTGTATTTTTATAAGTAGAAAAGTTTGAAAGTGAAAGCTGATAGGGTCAAACTCTTTCAAAATATTAATGTCTGAATTAGATAGACAGACTCTTAGCAGTGATTTCTCATAATTTGAGATATAAGAATGGTCATTGGCTCACTTTAAAGTGAGCAGTAATATTTGAGTGCGTATGAAGCACCCCTTCAAAACCAATCCCAAAGCTGCCTTCTCAGTTACTGTCTGCCAAGTATCGTAGTTTGTACAAGAGGGATATCTAGACCACTGAATATTAAATATTAGCTTGTTTGCCTGTTAAGCCAGGGAACTTAATGACATGACCTTCAGATCTGATGAGCTTTGTATTTATACGACAAGGATTGTCCACTGCTATTATAGTCCACATTGTCCCCATCCTTATGATTTTATGTGTAGTAATAACATTGGCAACAGGTAGGTAGTTAGAAAGTTGGTTCAGTGCCTCTTTCACTGAGAATGCCTGTCAAGAAGAAAGCCTGAGACAATGAGCAAGCTCTTTTGTTTAAATGGTGCTTTTTTAAAAAATCATCCTGTGCACAGAAGCATTTCTGATTTACACTGCATTCCTTTGGGGCAGAAAGAATCCTATTCTCTGCTCTGGCCTATCCTCAAGTGGTGAGGGATCCATGTTGTCCTGAACCATACAAGTGAACCTGTCGAGAGCAGAATTATAAAGACTGCAGTTTCGTGTGGAGTTGAGCCAATCAATATTCTGCTGCTGCCAAAAGGGAGAATCATGCTTCTCCCTTCTTCATCCCATCTGCCAGTCACGCAGTCCTTTTTCTCACTCCTTCCACACACCAGTGCAGGTGTAGGTCATACCTCGTGTTGCATTGCTTTGACTTTTAATAAAGGACAAAAGATTTCCGCAGTGGTGGTGGGAGAGCGAATAGCCTTTTATCATCTTAGCAACCTACTATGTTTGAGCAAAGAGCAAATACCCGGGCTGGGAGGGCTGCTTTGCTGTTGAAGAGTTATTTATTTTGGCTCATCATGTCTCTTGAAACCAAACCCTTACACTGCAGCCCAAAACCAGTGACACAGTCCCCTCCAGTTGTTGAGTAGCAGGCCTTACCCTGTCTACCTCTTTGCTCTGCCAGCTTATCAGCCCCCTCAGTAGGTGACTTATTCTACCTGAGCAGAAAATTATCCACTTCTGTTGTGGTTTTGATTAAGTTAGCTAATAGGTTCAAGGTATGTAATGGTAAGATGCACTGGAAAGGAGGGACAAAGGCGAATGGGACAGCAATGACAAGTTATGATGTCAGCTGAACTTCATTTTGTGGAACTGCAGCCTGTGTTCATGATTCTTAGCTAATTGTGGTTATGTATTTGACATAAGTCTTCAAGTGAGAGTAATTGCTATGTTCTTCGGTTTTAGTTTATTTGAGACATCAAGGACTTGAGTTTCAAAGAACCCTGAAAATGAAACTACTTAATAATATCTCCACTTGAGAAGCCAGACAAAACAGGTCCAGAACTGTTTGTCAATTTGAAAATGTAGGCTTTGAAATTTATTTTATTAATTTCAGTCCTGCTTGGTTATGTTATTCTGGGGCTGTAGTAAGGGAGTTGTGTTGTAAGCAATGTTCAACATGAAAATCTGCTTTTTTTTCTTGTTGTTTCTAGCCTGAAGAATTTGCAGAGCAGCCAGAAGACCCACTACCGCCACCTCCACCACCACCGCCACCTCCGCCGCCGCCGCCACCACCACCAGCAGCAGCTCCAATACTACCATCATCTCCATCAACTCCTTCTTTTCATTTGTCTCAAATAGATGCCAGATTTGTAGATCCAAGTATTGGATTATTAATGCCTCCTCTCCAGACCCCTAGCAATCTTGCTGTTTTTTGTGATCACAACTATACCGTAGAGGATACAGTTCATCAGCGAAAAAGAATTCAGCAGCTGGAAGAACAAGTTGAAAAACTGCGGAAGAAGCTCAAGACAGCGCAACAGCGATGCCGGCGTCAGGAAAGACAAATTGAAAAACTGAGAGAGATCGTTCAGTTTCAGAAAGAAAAAGACATATTGGCAGGAAAAGGCTATGTGATTCTGCCCAATGACTATTTTGAAGTTGTAGAAGTACCTGCCTAGAAGTCATGAACATCAGTTTTCACTTTGCTAGGCCAAGAAATTTAGTTTAAAAACTAAATGCTCTCTAATTCTGTGTATAAGACTCTCCAGAATTCTAAACCAAGAAATAAGCAGTCATATAAATATCACATTTTTTCTTCATTATCACGTTGGTTTGATACATTTTTAATATGTTGAAAATGCAAGCATCTCAGAATTAGAATATGCATTTAGTTTACAAAATCTGAATTGCTTTACAGAAGGAAGTGATGCAAGGTTGAATACCTTTAAAATCTGTTAATTTCTTTTCTTTTTTTTTTTATTTACAATGGCTGTCTTTTACTTACAGGGGATAAGGAACTGAATCTGTCTGAGATTGAAGCTGAGGTTGTTGTACTCTTAGTGCAAAGCTTTGTTAAGGCATTTAATGTAGGGTCTGGTGACCCTCAGGAAGTAGTTTTCACTGATTTCAGAAGCAGCAGAATTAGGCCAGCTAAGAACACCGCAAGTGCTGCAGAAAGATAGATAAGATACACATTTCAGCCTGGGAAAGCTTCCAACCTCAGTTTGCTTTGCCTTCAAAGCACTGCAAAAAGTCTAATTCCTGGATCTCTTTGGTGAGGTATGTAAATGAACCTCTTCTTTTGGAGTAACCTTTCGCCATGTGTGTCTTGTGAGGGAGATGAGGAGAATTCATCAGCATAGCTGATGAGAGCTGTAAGAGAGTCTTTGTTTTGATAGCACTTAAAAATACTCTTGAAGTGCAGTGCTGCACTGAACATACATGTTAATGGCCTGTTGGCAGGATCAAGAAGACAGTGTTCTGTTTAGGGTGACTGCTTTTCACAAGTACCTTGATAATACACAGTCCCTAATATGTTGGAGTGTGACGTTCCCATAAACGCTATAATGGGTAGAATGTTGTTTTCTTCTTCGAAATTGTTGATCCTAACTCACATCTCAACCGTATGTAGCTTCAGGAAATGAAGAAGTTTTTTTTCATTTGTGACTTGCATTGCAGTATACTGTGATTTTCTTTCCTTTTTTTTTTTTTTTTTTACTCTGCTCCCCAGAAGGCATCCACCAAAGGACAATTACGGAATTAGACTTTGGGAGTTGCTTGGTGCTAGACTGGTTTTTAATATCTCAAATGCTGCTGCCTCTCTTTCAGCCTTATTAAGACTCTTTCTAAAAATGAACTTAGCATGACAAAGTAGTGCAGCAGTTTGCACTTAACTGTCTAATAATTTGTTTAGTCCATAGACTCATTCAAAATCAGAGAAGATGGCATCATCCTAACCCTATTGTAGTCTTCACAGGTGAAATTCCTGGGTATATTGGACATGAGGAAAATTATTTCTCTCAGTCCATGTCAAACTTGTGTTTTGTGTGGATTCTAGCTCTGATATTAATCAAGCCCTGTTCATGATGGCTTTAAAATCTTTCCTTAACATCCTGTTAGCATGACATTTTGAAATGTTTTGAACCAGTCTTGATACTTTTGACCTCACTCATACCATGTATCTACTTTCCCTACCATTTCATATAATTAAGATGAACAAAAATGCTGATGCATCCTTTTGTGTACATTTATTATACCTGATTAAAAATAAAAAGCAAATGGTGTGTTAGATTTTTAACTGCTCAGTCTCCTGTTTTCCCAGGACTTTGCCAGAACTAGCTTGACATTCTGTATCTTTTCTAGAGTAGTCCCTTGGTTTAGATACAGGGCTTTTCTCACAGTGTTCCCATCTTGTTGCTCTTATGCTTTATACTTAAAATAAACTTGAACATGCTCAAATTCAAAAAGTAGCAAGGAAGAGACGCTTAAACAACTGTTGCTATGCTGTTGGCATGTGTGACCAGATAGCAGATTGTTTCTGTTTTCTCTGCAAAATACCGCCTCTTCTAACTCCCTGGGAATTTAAAGTGTGTCTTCCTGAGGCATGGTGAGTTGCTGCAGTCCCACCCCCCTCTAATTGGGGTGCTGCTGCCATCTCCTTCTTTCCCCCACCATTTGGCTGTGCACTCACATTACTGACCTTCTCATTGACACCAGTTACGGTGCTGGTTGAGACCTTCTGTGGGGCGATTCAGCTCACTAAAGCAGCAGTTTTGGGTCTTAGCGTAGAGGCAGAGGAAGACCAACAGTACAAGATCTGGTACCAGAAATAGCAGGGACAGGAGCTGGGGATGGGGAGAAATAAATCCTCTTCTCCAGCTGCAATGAATGTGGCATTGCGTCAGCTGCTTCTGAAAGGTAACTAAATAAGTAAAATGTAAAATAAATAAAATAAACTAAATAAAGGTAACTTCATACTCTTTTAACATTCAGCACTGTCTCCTTCCAGCCTCGCCAAAGATCCCTGTCTCCCTGCACCTTATGCTCTGGCTTCTGTACTTGTGCCCCTCCTTCAGGTATTTTAACTTCATAGCCCTCCAGAAAAGCAACCTGACAAAACTAAGTCAGCACGGTAAATTTAAGTCACTGATAGATGGCTGGTGTGTAGAGTTGTGTGTTTAAGCTCTTCGTGTTCGTGAAGTTGATTTAATGGCTTACTCATGTAAATGTTTCTTCGATTGAGAGGGGTGATTATTGTTTGTCTTGAGGGTTTCAGTAGTACCAGCTTGAAGAATGGACTGCTGCCCAATTGCTGATGCTTCCTTTTCTAAAGTTGTTTTCTAAGAAGAGATACAGTTGATTCTGACAATGGGCTTGAATCCTGCAGCTACCCTTTTTTTTTCTTTTTTTTTTTTTTTTTTCCTTAAAAAACCCCTTGTTAACTCCTGGTGCAGTGATGGGGGTGGAATCTGCTAGGCCAATGAAGGCAGAGCACTGAAGTGGGGAAAAAAGGCTGGCACCAAACCAACTGATTGTCTTTCAGGAGTTGCTTTTCTTGCACTGTGACCTACCATGCACCGTACCACAATCCCTCTGACTGATAGCGGTATAGAAAGAGAATTATAGAATGGTGTGGGTTGGAGGGGACCATAAAGATCATTGAGTTCCAACCCCCCTGCCATGAGCAAGGACACCTGGTACCTGCACGTAGTGGCAAATTCATAAACATCTTTGAAGAAAGTGATAGGGAGTTCAAAAGCAGAGGTGGGAATGTAGAATGGCATGTGGTTGTCCAATTTCTCATTAAGTGTGTGACATTATTTTAAACACACTTAACTGCACTTCACTGAAACCTATTTTATAAGGCAAACAATTCAAGGGAGTTGGAAAGTAGCAAAATCGACAAAAATGATCTATCCTTAAAATCTGGACAGAGACATTTGTTTTGAAATGGACTGATGCTTCAATGGGCAGAAATTGAAGCTGCTTCTAAAAAGAGAATTGTTGCTTACCACCCTCTATTGCCTTACATTCCCTTTTGCCATCTCACCTCTGTGTTTACTTTTTTTTCTCCTTAGGCTTCTGTGAAGTATTAGATACCTCTGTCTAACTAGGACAGTTCAAATCCAGAGATATGTTTTATGGGGAAAAAAATGAATGGCTAAATACTTGGATTACGGCTTGTCATAGTGGGGGAGTTTTTGTCACTGCCCTTTTTTCTCCTCTGCTTCCAGTTGCCATCTTGTCTGTATTGTTACTAGCACAGTCTTAAACAGAGATTTCCAAGAAATCTTCTACCTTACTTTCATTTTCCTTTAGCTGTAGAGGCTTTAGGGCACATGTGCCGTGTGAGTGTTGAAGGAGTTCTCTTGCAGCTGAAGAAAGTGCAATGCTTCTGTGGAACCAGGCAGTTGCCCTTTTGCTTTGTTTCTTTCCTGAGGTCTGTTTTAGGTTTTATTCGGTAGGTTACGTGTTTCCCGTCAGCTTACACCTTCACCAGGTGGCTTTGGTGGTGTGGAAGGCGGTGTTTTGACCTATTGTCTAAGTTTAACAACCGAAACACAATCTGCCAAAGCGTGTTGATGCTCGCAGTCTGCCATAACTACAAGTTCAGGTCTGTGACTCCTGCTGTTTTAAGCACAGCAGGTTATTTGCCATACTTTAGCCATGATGATGATTTATTAATAAATGGGAAAGAGCATAACAGGATACATGATTCAAAAATACGATGCTGACAGTAATCGCTCTTGCAGATTTCTCTTTGTGCCTGTTCGATGCTTTCAATGGAAATTTTATCTTCTTATAGAGACCTTTTGGTGGAACTGCAGCATTTTATTGCACAAATTGGGCAGAAGGGCTTACAGTGTTATACAGACTGAAGTAGCTTAAAACCGTGCGGGAAAAATGTATTGCAAAGTCGTTCTTTAATCTGCTATGAATAACTTGAAACAGTTCCCAAAGGAAAGTCATCTTAAATATTCTTAAGTCAAAGAAAACATTTAAATCAGTTACTCAGAAGGAAATTTTCAAGAACCTCTCTTGAGAGTAGATACATTACATTGTCATAATTAAATCATTGTAATAATTAAATCTCTCCACAGTCCTGGCACTATTAGTTCATTTAGCATTGAGTATCAAGCCTCTTATTGCCTGTTGTGCAAAATGATCTAGCAATCCTCCTGTATCTGCCTCCTCCCAGCGTACAGGGAAAATAGATTGTAAGGCCTGGGCTCACACAGTCCTGGAACCTCTGGAAAATTGATTGTCCTGTGCATCTTAGTTGGTTCCAGTGGTCTATTAATGAGGTAGGAGCATGGACAGAAGTATGTGGCTAGTCATTTGGGTTTATTGCATTATTTTTTTTTTTTAAACTTGGGGAAGAGTCAAGCAAATTAGGCAAGCTTCTCGTTTCTTTTTAGGCTTCACTGAATGTGACTATTTAAATTTCAGGGTGTCTGGCTGTACTAGTCATCTATAGATGAACCAGCTCTTCAGTACTTGAGTCTGTAAAAGACATGTGGTTTCCTATTGGGAGGTCTTCAATTCACTGACCTGGGACAGGTAATCCAGAAGAAAAGAGGAAGTCTTGCCTTCATTAACAGTTTATTCTTTTGTTTTGGGCTTATTTACCAGCTCCCAGCCAGAGTCCACTACTCTCTAAGCAGGTTCTCATGGATGTGCTCAGGACTGACTTAGCAGAGCGATACAACAACGTACTGAAATCACAGCACAAGCACAGTGTAGCAATTGCAATATATAGAGGATACACGACACAAATGGACTGTACGAATTCCCATTACTGGTCTCACAGTCATGACACTGTGTGTTCCCAGTTGCTGGGAAGGAATATGTGGGTTAAACCCAGTGCAAGCCAGTTTCTCTTGTCCAAGGCGACTTTGTGAGTTGTTCAGTTTTTATACTTTATATTGGACTGAGTCACATACAGACTCCCCTCCCATGCTGGTCTGGCTACCTCTGGAAAACATTACTTCTGACTAATTATCTCAGGGAAGGCTGTTTGTGCAATCTGATGGCTGAGTGATACAGCTGTATACCTAAAGCAAAGGTGACCATCCAGTCCCCCTTGTGTTGAGATTGACATTATTTGTTACATTCTTCCCTGAGCTCATCATTCTTGCCCATCTCCTCCAGGTCTTCTTCACTGTAGGGGTCAGTCACACATCCCCACACCAAGCTTTTTCAGGAGTGTCCTCATACATGCATTTTGCAGGAAGAAGTGAACTTTTTTGGCTTCAGGTGCTTTACAGTCTGAACTTGTGGCTCAGAAAGGAAGAAAATTTCAGGGGTGGTACTTTCTTTTGTTAAGAGGAAGGTATCTAATTCTACATTTAAGAAATCCCCAGACTTCCACCTGCACTTTCAGGTTTAGGATAACAACCTTACGAGCTGCATCTGCAGAAAAGAAAGCTTCAAAATACCCACTTTCACAGCTCAGTCCAGAGTTCTCACTCTTTTTTGTGTTTTGGATTTTTTTTTTGTTGGTTTATTTGTGCTTTCCCCCCCCCCCTTTTTTTTTTCTTGTATTGATAGGGTCTGGTTCTTCATTTATCAGTTCACTGATGCTGATGCTGTCAGGTCCAGAGGAATGGCACCTGCATGCAAAGAAAATCTAAATGGAGAGGGAGTTGCTCCCAAGCTGAGTCTTCTGCTGTAACTAGAGCACATGCCACCTGAGCTCAGGCCACAGAGGCTGGCCTTACTGATTATTGTTTACATTTCTAGTGTTTTAAGCTTGATCTACACTTGCAGGCTTGTCTAATAGGTATCCTGAGCCGATACGGTGTTTTATCAAGTGATTTTGTAGTGACAGTTTATCTGAGGGACTCCAGGAGTCACTGCCAGGTAAATGAATATTTGTAGTGTTATGTCCAAGGACTGAAAAAGAATTTATTTATCAGTAGCCTAAAATTCTTTAGTCTTTATGTGCCTTCAGTTCTTATCTACATTTCTATCTTTCTGAGTCCAGACAGGAAAATCTTGTTATTAGGGTTTTTCCTTTGGCTGTCAGTGGACAAAAATTGCTCAGAGTTTATTTATGTCCCCAGCATGGTGAGGAACTGGGCAGGCTCTGCACTACAAGTACTACAGTGTGGACAACTCCTGCTCGTGGACAATAGGAAACAGAATCGCAGAATGATATGGGGTTGGAAGGGACCTCTGGAGATCATCTAGTCCCACCCCCCTGCCAAAGCAGGTTTCCACTTAGAGCAGGTTGCACAGGAGATTGTCCAGGAAGGTTTGGAACATCTCCAGAGATGGCGACTCCACCACCTCTCTGGACAGTTTGTTCCAGTACTCTGCCACCTTCAAAGTGAAGAAGTTCCTCCTCATGTTAAGATGGAACTTCTTACGTTCAAGTTCGTGCCCATTTCCTCTAGTCCTGTCACTGAGCCCCACTGAAAAAACACTGGCCCCTTCCTCTTGACACCCACCCTGTAAATATTTATAGGTGTCGATCAGATCCCCCCTCAGCCTTCTCTTCTCCAAACTAAAAAGACCCAAGTCCTTCAGCCTTTCCTTGTAAGAGAGATGGTCCAGACCTCTAATCATTTTTGTGGTCCTCTGCTGTACCCTCTCCAGTGGGTTCCTGTCCTTCTTGAACTGAGGAGCCCAGAACTGGACATGGTACTCCAGATGGGGCCTCACCAGGGCAGAGTAGAGGGGCAGGATAACCTCCCTCGACCTGCTGGTCACACTCTTTCGGATGCACCCCGGGATTCCATTGGCCTTCTTGGCCACAAGAGCACATTGCTGGCTCATGGTCATCCTATTGTCTACCAGGACTCCTAGGTCTTTCTCCTCAGCAGGAGGCCTCCAGCAGGTCAGCCCCCAACATGTACTGGTGTGTGGGGTTATTCCTCCCCAACATAGACATGTCTAGCGTGTCTATTCCCCCAAGTGAATGTGCATGTGGTTATTTCAGCTTGAGGAACTCTAGTTGGAAGTAATCTATTTAAAATATACACACACACAAACCACAGTTACCGTATCAGTCAAATTATCTTTCTTTGATACTGCCATCAGCTGACAAAATCAGATTTCCTGGTAGTAACACTTCATATAACTAAAAACCTATATATATATATTTTTATATATGTAATATGTTTTACACTCCAGTGTTCAAGCAATATTATGATGACATTATAATTAATGTATCACTGTTGTATCACTGTTGATAGACATTCTTCCATCAATATTGACATTTATCTCTTGGCCTGTTGACTAAAGTTGTTATGACTTGATTTTTTTGCTTCATGATATACCAGCTTAATAGCTGTCAAGTAATTGACATTTATGTAACTTCAGTGATAAGATATAATTAAATGAACATAATATTTGCAAATCAGGCTTTCTTGTGTTGTTCCCAATGGTGCCTGAGAGCCTGGATTCTTACACACATTGAAAGAACAGCCTCCTTTGACACATTTTACTCCTTCAGTCACAGAAGAAATCATAAGCTTAAACAGGCAGCAGATGACATTGGCCTTGCTTGTTATTCACATTACAATCACCACAAAGTCTTGAGAGCATGCTGTCTACTGAACCCACAATCTCTGTGATGAGATATAACTGTGGAAGTGAGAGGTTTCTCTCCATTAGAAATCTTTTCTAATCTTGAATGTTACCTCGTTTTCTTGTGTGCCTTGCTTTGCTTCTCTACAGCATCACTCTTCTCTCTTACAAAAGAGTATTTTGATCTATTCTATTAATACTTTCAGAATTGAAACATTTGTGTGTGTTACCACATTTGCCTTTTCTGATCTTTTCTATATGGCAATGAGGCACTGACCTTCTCAGTTACAGAGGTCATCAGCAATTGAACAGTAGGGTATTTGGGATGTGGGGCAGTAACTTTTTGTTATGGACTGGTAACTTTTTACTGTTTCATACTATAAAATGCACCACAGAGATGAAAATGCAAAACACCGTTGGGAACAACACTGGAATGAAAAGCATGTCTCAGCTAAAGATTACTTCAGGTTAATGGATGAGTTTGGCCTGAGGAAAGAGGAGGCTTGTTTATTATTTCAATGCGTGTTACTCTCTGTGCTTTTAAGCTGAGTTTTTACTTTTATTCTACTTGTCTCTTGATTCCTATATATAAGACAATGTATGTGAGAGGTATAAAAGTGAGTTCAGCCGTTCTCAGGGGAGCTGAGAGCTTTCTGAGCAATGTCTTCACCACTGGTGTAACATTCCTCCCACAGAAATCAACAGTAAAAGTCCTGCCTGTGCCAAAATACTGAAAACCTAACTCTGAACATTCTGGGGAAAGCCTTGCTGAGCCCCATGGGGCTGGAATTTCTTCTTTGACTAAGCAGCACTGTTCTTTGGCAACCAAGTCATGAAGCCATACACGGCTTGAGCCGATGTTTGCTCATAACGTGGTGATGGGAGATGGGCTCCAGAACAGCGTGACAGTCTGCTGGGCTGCTGTGAGATCACAGTAAGGTACAATCCAGCTGCAGTGATAAATGGTTGTTTACCTGAGTGAAGAAGGTGTCTGATAGCATTCCTAGTCAAACAGTCACCCCTGTTGCCCACAGAGGAATTAAACTCTGAAGCATTCCTGCAGCTTTTTTTTTTTTTCTTTTTTCTCTCCTGTCAATTTTGCTGGTTATCTAATGCATCTGGAGTTAATGCATCATGCTCTCTGGGCTTGCTGAGAGCCTCAAAACATTGCAGACCTTATGAAACCAGCCTGTTGGCTGACTGAAACGCTGTCTGAGGCAGGCACGTTGCATTGTAGGTGAATGTAAGGAGTTGCCCCGGTAAGGACAAATAAGGGTGATAATGGGGAGAAGGGTGACAGCAGCCCAGTTTGTTTTGCTGGGGCCTGAGGCAGTTAAAAAAGTCTTTTGGGGCCTTTGCGTAGTTTAGTGGAGGTGGCATTTGTTCTGCAAACTCTACAAGAGCCATGGCGAGGTGTCTCCTGGCACTCTTCCTTGTCATCCGTTGACCTGCCAGGGTCTGCCCCTGTGCTTATCAGCCTTCTTTCAGAGAGCTGGACCTCTTCTTCCCAGCCCCAGTCCCCCTACGAACAGCCTGCAGAGCATTTTGGCTGTGGTCCCATACCTGCTGCCTCCTCCTGATACAAACTGTTGGACTGCACTCCCAGTTCAGGGAGTTATTCTAAAATGCAGCCTTTGTTTGCTATTAGATCAAGTTACCTAACTACCTTTAATTAGGTTAATTCTTTGGACTAGACTCAGACAAGCCATTAAAACAGTTATAGGAAGCAGGATATTCTGGCATGGTAGAAAGGCAAATCTAGTTTTTACATCTTTTCCTAAGTAACATCAATTACACTGTCTTGTGAAGTGAAGCTGTAAACAGTTGGGTTTTGTATTCAGCTTGCCTGGCTCATCAGAAGCTAGATAAATGACAAATGTCAAAGATGTCATCCCATAGAGATAGCTTTTTGGGTCTCAGAACCTCTCAGTTTTCTGTTTAAAAACTTTAAACTGTTCAATGAATTTAAATAGTTTTAAGATCTGCCCGTTGGCTACATATGTCACCAAATAATTACAGGACGTTCTACTAGCTAACATTACCTTCACATCCCTTCTGTTACGACTGCCTAAAAGTTAATTTTTGCAAATTACATAAAAAACATACTTTGATTTTGCTCGGAAACTGTGAAGGCATTCTGCTACACTGTGCTTTTTTTACACGCATGTTTAATATCAAAGGTTTCAATAATCCCAGGTTATTTGGTAGCACTCAGAACTGTTCTGTTGTAGATACAGGCTATTAATGCATGCATGTCATAGAATCATAGAACAGTTTGGGTTGGAGGGCACCTTTAAAGGTCATCTAGTCCAACCCCTCTGCAATGAGCAGGGACATCTTCATCAAGATCAGGTTGCTCAGAGCCCCATCCAACCTGACCTTGAATGCTTCTAGGGATGGGGCATCTACCACCTCTCTGGGGAACCTGTTCCAGTGTTTCACCACCCTTGTAAAAAATTTCTTCCTTATATCTAGCCTAAATCTTCCCTTTTTTAGTTTAAAACCATTACCCCTTGACCTACTGCAACAGGTCCAAGGCTTTATTTATTCTGTACTCAATATTCTCAGACATTCGGTATAAAAACTGAAAAACCACTGAAAAATCACCATCCATCATTGTGTTTGTGCCACTCAGGAGTCTAACTGGGTTTTGTTGTACATATTCATGAGCACAACTGTGAAAAACTTTAATGTAACAAGCAAATACCTGGAGTTAGACAACACGAATTTTAAGCACGTAGGTAGATGTGCAAGGGGACTATATCTCCTTTTGAACTGGAAATAATGGCTTCACCTAGTGAAGGCTAGGAAATTCCAGAAGTTATTGTGTGTGACAGCTGGTTTCTGGGTGTACTTTTAAATGTACTGTCTGTTCATGAGTGATTGAAAATGGAAGCCCAAAGTTTGCCATAGATATTCAAAAAGATGGTACTACATACTCTATCTCTTTCGTTCCTACCTGTGAACATTTCTATCCAATCTTAAAAAACCTCTAGAAGGAGTAAATATTATTGCTTATAAATTATTTGACATTAACCCAAGCAACACAGACTCAGCATGGCAAGCAGGCATCTCTGGCTAGAAGGCTCACATCTCAGCTTAAACCATCAGGATACAGTCTTCAGAACATCAGTGGGCTGACTTGAGCCCTGCTATGACACCAGTAGAGAGGGACAGAAGTGAGTTAGTGAGTTATTAAATGAAGAACCTCTCACAAACTCCCCCACCACTGTTTTGCCATGGAGAAGCTGGCTTTACAGTGCTGGTTAGGGTGACCACTGTGACAGAGGGGAGGTCCTGTCTGCCGACTGGCTGCTTCAGGAGCAGTTTCTGCTTTTTAAGCAGGGATGGTCTGAAGCAGAATTATAGAATCATAGAATTGTCTAGGTTGGAAGGGACCTTAAAGATCATCTAGTCCAACCATCAACCTAACTCTGACAAAAAAATAAATAAGAAATAACAATAAAAATTACTAAGCCATATTCCTGAGGACCATGTCTACCTGTCTTTTGAACACTTCCAGGGATAGTGCCTCAACCACTTCCCTGGGCAGCCTATTCCAATGCTTGATAACCCTTTACGTGAAGAAATTTTTCCTAATATCCAATTGAAACCTCCCCTGGTGCAACTTGAGGCCATTTCCCCTTGTCCTATCTCCTGTGACTTAGGAGACGAGACCAACCCCTGCCTCTCTACACCCCCCTTCAGGTAGTTACAGAGCTCAATAAGGTCTCCCCTCAGCCTCCTCTTCTTCAGACTGAACTACCCCAGCTCCCTCAGCCTCTCCTTGTAAGACTTACTCTCCAGACCCCTCACTAGCTTTGTTTCCCTTTTCTGGAACTGCTCCAGCACCTCAACGTCTTTTTTGTGGTAAGGGGCCCAAAACTGGACACAGTACACTGCATGCACTTCATAGGATCTCTCCCATGTGTCCTGTCAGCAATGATAAATTTCCACTTTGTAAAATTCTTGGCTGTAATGTAGCTGAGTGGGGAATTTTGCTTGCTCTTGGCATGTCAAAACATGAGTCCAATCTGGGTCCAGCCCAGGGCCCGGATGTCCCTTTTCCTGGGGAAGAGCTGCAACCATTTGATATCATGCAAAAGATGGGTGCACCTCAAACTTCAGGGGTCTTGCTCACAGGAGGAGTAAACAGCCTGGATCCTGGGTTGCTGAAGATGCTTGGCATTGCCAATGGCTCCTAACTTAAGCAAACCCAGCCACCATTTGGAGATGGAGCTTTCTAAGCAGAGCAGGCTCCTTTTCCCTTTGCGGGACTTCAGCATCCTCTCTTTTGGTGGGCATATAGAAAGTCAGGGATGTTAAATAAAAAAAAAAAAAGCCTGAATGAAGTGGCCATACTGCACTCACATCATCTGTCAGCAAAAGAGGGAGCCTTTTAATGTTTTTGGCTCTGGTTTTGAGAGGGAGGGCATGTAAGGTGTAATGAGGCATGATTCTGATGAACGGTTGGCAGGGGAAAGTTTCTGAAGAGTCCTGAACTGAAGGAAAATGGTCAGAACAAGTCTGAATCGACCAAAGAGTGGCCACCTTGGCACCCAAGCAAGGATTTAACACTTGTGGCTTTGGGGTTTTTTTTGTTTGTTTGTTTTTATTATTTCTTTTTTCTCCTGGCCTCTTCCAATTTATTTCTGAAAGCTAAAGAGGAAGGCACAGGCATATGTCTTGTAGCTCAGCAGCCCATGTTGAGAAGCTATGTTGCTCAGCCCCTGAGTTTTGTGAGGCTGTGTGTGGCTGAGCCAATTGGTTCTAGTGCTGCGTTTTCTTTAAAAATAGTAGTTTTTAAAAAAAGAAGGCAGAATAACTCATGATGTACAAAAATTCAAGTATGAGGGTTATGTTCATGAAGCACAATCTGATAAGAGTATTTTGTACTTGCAGGTTTGACTATACAATATCTAACATTTTTCCACAGAAATGCAATTCCTAATACACCTGCTGAAAATGCACATGATGGAAAACTGTCTTTCTGTAGTCCAAGCAGGTAGCAAGAGGCATAGAGCAGCAGAGGAAAATGCTCAACAGCAATTGCATTTCTTTTTATTGAAACATGATGAAAAAGCCACAAGTGCTGGAAAAACATCCAGTAGTATAGTGAAGAAAGAGACAAAAGAATATGGTCCTCTAAGCATTCCAAGCAAATTTGTTACATTTTAATCCTTTGGACAACAGAGAACTATTATCTGTGTCAACGTATGTTTATAAAGCTAAACAGAAACCTCCTTGTGAATCATGTGTGAGCAACGTGGACCCACAAAGCGACCGTCTTTGCTAACTCAGGAGAAGATCATAAAGAACAAATGCCCTCAAACGCAGGCAGGAGCAGAGCTTGTAGACCTCATCCAATTTCTGACGAAGCCTTCAGTTTTGCTATGGTGTCTCCAAGGCAGCCCGTCGCCCTCCCACACCAGATACAACAGCTCCAAAAAGAAAGCCTGTCGGTGAGTGGCAGGGCTATTGCATCCAAAAAGAAGTAATGAAGTGAACAATGCTGCCACCAGGGTTCAGGCAGCTTATTGAGGCCATAGGATGCAACAGGAATTGCCCTTTGGGTTTTATGAATGCCTTGGGGATGGAAAGCCTGTATTAAATTGGAAAGAGAAAGCAGAAAAGAGGATAATGGTGTTCCCTCTTGTCATGGGGCACTGCATGTTTTGGATAAGGGCTCCCAGGCACCAGGTTTTAACACTGAAAATGGGAGGCTGAGAGGTAGATGCAGAGATAAACACAAACCAGGTGCTTCTGTCATTCCTGGAGCAGTAGTCTTTGAAACAGAGTTTTCTCTCACACCCTGCAAAGTCTTGACCCTTGCTTACCCCTGAAGTCTTCCAAGCCTTGACATCTGAACAGCAAGTCTTTTTCCTGCAGATAGACAAAATTTGGGCTGCAAGGAGCATTTACCAAAATAGGGATGAGCTTGATATAACAGAAAGACAAGCTCAGAAAACAGAAGAGCCCTGGCGGTTTGTCATTTGCAGTTATCAATTCAGACAAAACAGTTGTGAGAATCATCACATTTCAGAGCTAGTTAGTGTCACTAAAATGCAGAAATTGACCACAAAGCCTCGAGACATGGTGCCATGTCCTGAACGAGATCTCACTGTAAAGCTAGAACTGAAAAAGGAAAACAGAGTCTAATGCGGAGGGCAATGTATAATTTATTAGAAATATTAATGTGCATACAGTGGTGAAGAGCGTGTGCAATTCCAAAAGGTCCATCTCCCAAGGTGTCTCCAGTCCCAGTGGAGCAGTGGAAAGTTTTTGTGGGGAAATGGGCAGCGGGGGATCGCATGGACTGTGCCCTGTCAGAAGGCACAGGGCCTCAAAGCTGTCTCTACTCTGCATTCACACAAACGTGGTGGAAATTGGAAAGAGGGCAGGCAGTAGTTCGTCATCGTAGGAAGGCACCGAGGAAATCCAGGACTGGAACAGCTCCTGCACTGCAAAATCTTGTCCCTGAGCTTGCAGAGCCCGGTCACCACCTGTCTGATCGCAGCTTGAAAGTGAGTTTAGTTCTGTCAGCCTCCGTGAGGGGTTTCTGTCCTCCCTCTCCCAGCGCGCTGTGCTAAGTGCCTGCTTGCTCCCTCGCTGACACCAAGAGTTTGTTTCCCTTGAGAGAGGTTCAATCCCTTCAGGCCAGGTGTAGTTGCTGCCACAAACAGGTCCACGCGCAACGTGCAAAATTCTCACGCGTTTTTTGGGCTCCTTACCCAGCCCCCGCTGACGTCACGCACAGCTCCAGCATCATCCAAAGCACCAAACTTTTCCGCAACCGCAGTCCCTGAGGCCGGGCTCCCAGAGGAATCTCGCACAGCCTGTTATCTGCCTTCTAGCCCGAGGAAGGCGATGGTAGCCCACAGACCTTAACCGCGGCCGGGCCCCGGGCTGCCTGCACCGCCCGCATCCTGCCAGGCTGCGGTGCTGGAACCGCGCGGGAGAGCGGGGCGGGGAGCGCCCGCAACCCAGCCTGAGAAGGGAAACAGGCGAGGAGGTGGCGAAAGGACCTTCTCTCGGCGTGAGGGAAGGAAAAAGCGGAGGAGGAGGAGGAGAAGGAAGGTGTCTGGGGGAGACAGGGAGCCGGAGGAGAGCGGAGGGTCTCCAGGATGTAGGGGCAGGCGGATGGCTGGCTGCGCCCTCCGGTAGGTGGAAGCGCCTGTGTCCTGCAAAAGCTGCTGGCAAGCTGGGCTAAGAACATCCCTCGCCCCTAGAAGGTGCATGTTTCAGGGAACTGCGGACAGGGAGGACCAAGAGCAGAGAGGGTGGGAAGGGAAGGGCTCCAGGGACGCTGCCCTGTCCCACCGCACTTTTGCTCCAGAAACTGCCCCTCACTCTGTGAGAAATGCCAGCTCACACCTAGAATTTAAAGAGGACAAAGTCACTGAAGCAAAGGTATAAAAATTTATTGTATGAAACAGCACTGAATTGCGTGCGTCTCAAAGCAGAGGCACACCAACCTTTTGGTTTTTTAGGTATATTTATACTTCTTGTCCCAGCCGTCTGAGTTACTGTCTCCCTTCTCATTGGCTGAGAAGTTGGAGCTCACATTCTTCCCAACCACCTAACCTATTACAGATAAAGCACATACACCTGTTCTATAAAATTATCATCCTAAACACCCCCTTGACTAGTTGATTATGCTATATGTTGTTTCACAATCTTTGCCATCACCTGCTGTCCAGGGTTAGTGGTTACAAGTCCTCTGGTGGTCATATCTTCATCAGTTACCCTCCAGGTGGCCTTCATCCACTTATCAGTCTTCACCGTCCATTGTCCGTTTATCAGCCTGCCACCAATCTTTGGTTAGCCTTTACCTAGATAACACTCCACAAACAAGGATCCCTGGACAGCCCCAACGCACCTCCAAGGATCAGTTGGACACAAGGGATGAGACTCCACTGTCACTGAGCCAACTTTATCAATACAGACATGCTAACAGAAAAAATATATCAATTAGCTGAAGCAAAATCCAGCCTGTTTCTCACAACTCCTTTGGGGCTGGTGGTGTTCACCTGCAGGCTGCCTGTGTGGTGCAAGATGGCACTAAGGTGACTCAGTCCTCCCTCTGGGAGCTGGCTCCATCCCAAATACTGGCACCCCAGGTATGGCTCCCTTAGCCCCTGGCATACCAGCCCCAAAGAGCAGGGCTGGGGAGGGAGAAGACGTATCCACCTGGAAGGAGCCTCCTCCCTCATAGCTACTGCAAAAGCCTTGCCTCTGCAGTCTCTCTTTTCTCCTCCCTGGATATAACAACCCTGATGGTGCTGCAAATCCCTCTCCAGCTCTTGGTGCCTCTCTGTTCTAATTCACAGCATCTCCCATCCATGTGCTTCCTCCCTGCCATCCTTCTCCCCTCAGCCCAGATTCCCCATCATCTGGTCTCCAGCCAGCGCTGCCAGCTTTCCCTGGAAAATGCATTTTCCACATTCAGCTGCATGACATCTTCAGGTAGCATGGCCTGGCACTCTCCATCATAATCTCAAATTTTTCAGATGCTCCTAATATTAACCACATGGGCTCAAACTGGTGGATTTGTGCCTCTATGTGGATTTATCTTTTTGTTTTTGTTTTTGTTTTTGTTTTTTTTTCCTCTTTTTTCTCTTTTTTCTCCCAGGAATTTGAGCTGCCCAGTTTCAGCATTGCTTGTCTTTGCAGCCTGGAATTGCAGTCTCACGTCAGTTACAAATCCCATGAAACCTGTGGAAAAGGCAGGTTCTCAACGGAGAAGATTCAAACTTTTCCCAGGAATTCATTTCCTGTCTCAGGGTGGATTCTTCTCATGCCTCATGGGTCAGCTGGTAAAATGGAGTATTCGTGTGTACTCCATTCCCAAAATGTTGGAGAACGTGGCTGAATACAGACTAGAAACAGAAAGCATCATCAACAAGCAAACAGAATTATTTTTCCAATACCCTCCTCTGGTTGCCAAATAACTCTGGAAGCCAAAGACCAGGTAAGATAGGTCCTTACCGCTTGTCGTGATCTAGGCAGTGGGTGGGTGATGGTAAAGCAAGCATACATCACATTTCCCTCCAAGCAACTACCATGTAGTAGCAGAAACCCTACCCCTAATGGATTAAGTTCATTACCTCAAGGCAGCAGGCTAAAGCCTTATGAAAACAAGTTTCTCTCCAGTCTGTGATACAGCATTGTTGAACAGAGCAGTGCCTGGACATGATGTAGTTACTATCAGAGGTGTCAACAGGCAAAGGCTTGCAGTCATGAAGCTGTTGTTCCACAATGATGATGGATGATGTCTGAGGGTGCTGAGGTCTGTACAGGACCACAAACACGCTGGAAAGCCTGGGGTAGTCCGCACAGAAAATTTTTAAAGGCGTAGCTTTGTTGCGGAAAAGTTTGCATCAGGCAGGATAAACGTGTTTAATCCACACTCACCTTTATGGCAGCTTGTGGTGCTGTCTGTCCATGGCCCTCCAGCCAAACATCTGCTGTTCTCTTGGCACCAGCATTAAAAGAGGACCCTTACCGTGCACTTCCATGAGTTGTGTGATCAGGTCTGGATCTAATGGGTAGACTGAGCAGTCTGGTAGCGACAGCAGCTGGTGACAACAAAACACCTCATTCAAGGCAGTCTCTTGATAGCGCTGTTGGTTCTGAGTTGCTTTCTGCAGCTGGGACGAGGGAAAATGCAGGGGAAATCAGCTACTTCTCCAGACCTGGCAGGTGAACGCTGGCAGAGCCAAGGAGCTAACGAGGGTCCTTGCAGACTGCCCGTTCCCAGTAGTGGAAAAGGCAAACCCACTGAGCTGCTGCTGGTGGCCTGCCAGGGAGGCATGGACGAGGCAGGCTGCAAGTCCACATCAGCATGAATAAGGTGGTAGAACACTAAAAAAAAGTTACTTGTAGCAGCAACGTGACTTCGAACCACACTGAAATGACATCTTTTTCATTAAAGGAAGCTGAATAATCTGATAAGGTTACAGCTGCCAGTCATCAGTGCTCCATGAGGACCTTAGATAGGGCAAATCTGAATCACATACCTCATGACTGTACCAAAATCTGGGCCACTGCAAGAAATGTGCTCAGCTGTTGCTGAAAAAAGCCAGGCTTCCTGTATAAAAGTCAGCAAGCAATTAAATTCCTCTAGGTTACAAATGTGTATCAGTGGATGAAGGCAAACTCTGACGATATGTAAATACCCATGAACGGTTTTGTTTGCAACAAATGTGTGGGATTACTCTGCCAGCACACAGACAGAAAGAATAGCCAGAATAAAAATAAAAGCAGCAACAGTTTCAGGCCTGGGCACAAGAGAAAAGATTTTTTCATGAGTCTTTCTTGAACTTGAAAAGCTCGTGCAAAAAGCTCCTCTTTGGAGAGAGATGGCAAAGTGACTTTCATTTGGGATGAAAACTGAGAAGATCCTGAGATCCCTTGGCAGAGGAGAGGCAGGGAGACAGGAAAAGAGGAACCTGCAACCCTTTTGATACCAGCAATTTCTGGCAGCTTCTGAAAGGAGCCTGTCCAAGGTGTCGCTGGGGAGGAGGGACAGCTACAGAGGAGCTGGTTAAATAATCAAAGGCCCCCTCACTCTCATTGCTAAACACAAGGCCCTGGAGCAACATAATCTGTTAAAGCTGTGCCAATAGGTAGTAAGTACTGTGCAAGCATTTCTGTGCTGTTGTCTGTGATGTTTTGTGTATGGTGACGAGACACAAATTTAGAAAACAGCCCTGTTTTCCCACCTATCTCTTACTGTTTTTTTTCCTCCCCAAACCCATTTTATAGCCGTGAAACAGCAAGTGGAGTATGAAAAATGAATAAGCTAAGTTAGGTCTGTAGGGAGGCTGCCTCTTTTATTAGACCAACTGATATGGCTGGAGCAAACAGACAATCTTTCAGGCATTTCTATCTTTGGGTCTGATCTGCAGCCTGTTTCTTTTTCCCCAGCTGTAACTGGCAGCATAATAAAAGACATTTCTCCTCCTTAAAAACCTTGCCTCACTTCTACTCTTAGACTGCAGTGGCTATAGCCGCCCAAATACGGCCACAAACAAACCAGTCAGAGTTTAGGACCCAGAGCCCTGTTTTAGGCTTACGGGATGTGACAGCTGACTGGAAATCAATGAAGTGTGATTTACGGAGCGTCATGATGAGGCAAGACAAGGCTCAAAAGGTGCTGCCTTGCCCTGCAGACTCAATTGTCCGCCTTGATTTTTAACTAGCTTTTATTAGCCTCCTACTAGGATGAGACCGGTCTGCTTATGAAAACCAAAGATCAGATTTAAAGGAAAAGCCACAGCGGTGCCCATGCTTTGCCTCGTGCTCTTTGCACTGTGTCTGAGCCGCTCAGGTAAGTGCAATTTCTTCTTCTTCCAAGCTGAGCTGCAAGTGTTCAAGATTTTTTTTTCTGCTGGCCGGTTGGCTGCTGCTTGAGGGACAAGGTAGATGCTGGCTTCCCTTGGTCCTCTTAACGCTGTCCGACTAGCAAAGGAGGGCTGATTCAACTGCTGCCTTTGTACTGCAACCACAGCCAGTTTGGCAACAAGGCTTTAATTACTGGGGTGACGGGGTGGTCGCTGGGTGGAAGTTAACAAAAAAATCCCAAGCTTGACTCGCACTGCTAAAGGAAGTTATGGGAATATCTCAATCAACAGGAGGAAAGCTGAAATGCCTCAGGCGAGCTGAGGAAAGGCTAGGTGTCCTGTCTGCATTTCTTGGGGTGTTTTGCATGTTTATTTAGCAGACTTCTTGCCCCAGCACACTTGCCCCTGCACCTGTGGGGAAGTGCTCCTGGCACGGACCACAGAGAGAAACAGGAACCTGGAGGAGAAGGGAGATGGCAAACAGTGCCAGATACTTGTACATGCAGTAACCTGCCAGGGAGCTTCCCAACTTTTGTCTTCTCTGAGCACTGTATGGTAAATTCAGAGATGCATCCGTCCTATGGCCACTTCTCTGTTCTTTCAAAGTCAGTGCTACTTTGTTCAGTGTTTTCTCCATGGCTTTACCTAACTTAGTCATCAGACAGGGCTTGATGAAAGGAGCTGCTAGGGTATTTTTTCTGCTTGATATGTCTTTCTTCTCACTAAAAACTTCTGCTCTTAAACTGTCCTCCTGCGAGTACTGAGGCTGTCTTATCAGGGCACCAGTCTTGTTCCTTCTGGCTTCCTTTGTGAGACTTCTCAAGTCTTCTTCATTCTTTTCTGTGGCTTCCCCAGAAGCTGAGAATCAACATATCCAGCCCCCAAAACAGCTTTACCACCTCTGTGCTATACCCTCTTAGAGCATTAGGGCCCTTGGAATTCATCTGAGGTACAGGCTGTGAAATGGTACCATGTTCCTGTGAGGGAGTTCACAGGCAGCCACGGACACTGTGCCCGTAGGAGGTGTGCTTGTGTATCTGTGTGCAGGGAGTTACTCTCAAATAATCACAGGGCAACGTATTCCAGCATTAAGATAAAGCTGGTCTTGATCCTGCATGTTTTGGGGATTGTGGATTTTTTCTGTTCACTCGATTTCCCATTAACAGGGAACGTTAATGGTGTTTAACAGCCACTCACTCCTACGAACCTCTTAAAGGGAAAGCGAAAGGGCTGGGGTCTCTGCAGAGACTCTCATGTGTCAGGGGACTGGACCACTGAGGGGGCAGAAATGTGTTCTTTCTCTTCCTTTGGCTGGGGCTGCAATGCCTCTCTGGCACGTTCGGGCAGACAATCCAGTTTCCTAGGACAGATCCCACACTCCGGTCCCCATTTGCTGTGATGGAGCCAGGGTTAGCCCTGGGGTAAGAATAAACCCTGGAGCAAGCAGGAGGGGCATTTGTGGTTTCCCAGTTGGTAACAGCAGACCTCAAAGTCTCAAGACACGGGGTGGCCGCAGAGGCTGCTGTGAACTGCAGTGACAGCTGGCTGCACGAGTGCTTCCCCAGCTGCGGTGCAGAGCGGGTGGAAAGGAGCCTGAAAGCTCCCTCTGACCAGCTGGCCTCCAGCTCACCAGGGCTTGTTAACCCCACCACAACGGCACATCCACCAACAGAGGCTAGAACATCCGACGGCAAAGTAGCTGTTACCCCGTGAATGGCAATCTCCAGGCTCCAGAGTTTACAGCTTCTCCAAAAGGAATAGGCATTTGCTGTGGCTAGAAGAGGGGGATGACGGTGCTGCTTGGACCTTGTGCCACCCTGAGTGAATCCGGATAGAGTTAGGGAATGGTTTTGTCCGATGGGACGATGCTCCTCTAGTGTAGGAGCAGGTTTTTGCTCCAGGCAGACCTTCAGCTGGGCCGCTTCCTGCCGGGTCTCCCCGTGCCCACGGCCTCACACAGACCAACCAGCCAGGGATTGCCCCACAGTGACCAGATTTCCCCTGTGGCCCCAGCTGTCGGTGGTACACCACAGGTATCTGAAAAAACAGAACTCTTTCTTTCAGAGTGGCACTTATTAGGCTGGATATTTGCTGCTCACTCAAGGGAGCAAGTGATGCTCTGAGGCTGCAGATCTTCTGAAGAATAATAAACAAGAAAGACTGGGTAAGTGTGTTGACTCAAG
This sequence comes from Tringa tobata, assembly GCA_033628505.1. Lineage (NCBI taxonomy): Eukaryota > Metazoa > Chordata > Aves > Charadriiformes > Scolopacidae > Tringa > Tringa tobata. Next base: position 3,167,958 of record JAHREE010000605.1, on the reverse strand, counting down.
ACGAAAAGGCCATACAAAACAAAAACCTAGTACAAAGTCATCACTGCTCTGGTCTGATGATCTTTTTTATGTGTGTGAGCTGTGCTTGGGCCATCTTGCCCTCCCCTCTCCTTGCCCTGGCTGAGATTCTGTGCGTCTGGATTCATACAGATTCTAGTGACAAGAGCTGCCCAGAGGCGGATTTGTCTCACATCATCGTTCTGCCTCACTTCTTCATGTCGTGCCATTCTTCACGTCTGCTTCCCAGCACGTCCCCACTCTCTGTTGCTCTTTTCCAGATGTGGCTGCCTTCAGCTCAATTGCTGAAAATGAGGATGCGCTTCTCAAGCACTTATTTCAAGGCTATCAGAAATGGGTCCGCCCTGTAGAAAACTCCAATGACACCATCAAAGTCCTTTTTGGATTAAAGATATCACAGCTTGTGGACGTAGTAAGTGCTGGGTTTGGCTTGGTAAAACATCCCTTCTCTTATAGACACTTGTGCATCCACCTGGGAGGGCTAGTGATGCCATTGGCTTTTGCCTCCTGACACATGAAATGAGAAGTGATGGTCAGGCAACAAAAAGCCAAGTGTGGTGCAGTGCTGGAGGCACAACCTCCTGTCCCACGCACAGCATGAGCCATAATACTAGTTTATTTTGCAGCAAACCTGAAGGTCCTTTTTTTCCCTGCTGTTCTCAGGGAATAAGGCCTCATTGCATCAGGTGTTAAGAGAGCAGTCCATGCCAGACAGTCCCTGGTGCCTACATTTGCAGTTTAATGACATTTTGCAGCTACAGGACAGATGTGAGGAAGGGTAGAGCTGGTTGGACGTTGCTCACTCTAAGCAATCTTGTGTCCAGGCCAAAGGCAGCTTGTATCTTGACTCAGCTGGCCCCTCAGATAAGAGACTTGAGGCAAAAGAGACAATCCCACGGTTTTGCCTATGTGGAAAGTTTCCCTTCCCTTTTCCCTCCATCACTGCACAGGGCCCAAAGGTACCCATGCAATAGTGTGCTCCTCACATCCCCATGCCCCTGGCAGCATCCTCTTGTGCCATGGACAGCAGACTCTAATTTTGTGCTTTATTTACATATTCAGAACGATATTTCAGCTTGTATCTTCCCAAACTCACTCCAGGTTGAGCAGTGTGGGGAGATGGGCTGTCCTGTGAGCCCACAACCGTGTGTGTCCTGATGCCACTTGCTGGCCAAGCCCTGCTGCCTCCCTGCATTTTAGCTTCTGATTCCTTTGGGCTGCTGTGAAATGCCAGACCTTGGCTTTCCAGCCTCAGGAGCTCCCAGTGAGAGCAGGGACAGCACCTAGGAAGTCATTTCACTCCCCCCAACAGTGACTAAAGAGCCTAGATCCATGGGGAAACAGGACCATAGGGACCTCTTCTGCTCAGGAGGAGACTGGGGGGCTGGACTCAGCAGGCATCGGGTCTGTTTCTTGTCTGTGTTGGTAACGCAATCCTCTCTGCCTTGTGTCACCCTAGGATGAGAAGAATCAGCTGATGACAACCAACGTGTGGCTGAAGCAGGTAAATTAGACCAAATCAGATCTCCCCGTTCAGTGTGGGGCTGCTGAGCTGAGTGGCCACCCTAGCCTGCTGCCCACTGTGCCATCCATCCCCTTTTGTGACACCAAGTGGCTGGACAAAAGCAGCACCATGTTACCTTGCCTGACATTTTTACTTTACTCCTCTCACTTCAGCAATTGCATAGAGGAGCAGAAAGGCAGGCATGTGGAAATAGGGTACCCTTTTCTTCTGGTCTGCACCCCAGCTCTGTGTTCAAGCCAGCTGTATTTCACGGAAGCAACATCTCCTGATACTGCGCTGGCTGTCCCCAGGATACTGCATGTGCCCTGTGGGACTATCCTGTCTCAAACCTAGAGGTCACACAAGTACTGTCTCTCTTGCCTGAGCTAAGAGTCATGCCTTGGATAGATTTCTTCTTCAGCATAAGTAAAGAGAAAGAAGAGGCCAGCGTATTACTCCCCCCAAAATTAAAATCCAGGGCAAATTAACCAGATCTTTCTTACAGTTTTTTTTTTCTGCAAGTGACAATAATTTACACAAATGTTAGAAAGGTGCAAGCTGAACTGTTAGGTCTCCTTTCTTCTTCACTCCTGAAGAACACTGCAATTGGTTTAGATTACATTGCACCATTTTATTGACCTTGTGACAATTATTTTAAGTTCCTCAGCCATGTGACTATCTGTAAACATGTCAGCTGATTCTAGGCAGAGTACATAAAACATAAGCCGCACTTGAAATGATGCCATGGGAAGTGGTTACCAGGGGTCACTGGGCTGGTGGAGGAGAAATGCAACTCAGTTTTTGTTTCCTATCTGATACTCCCTGTAGTGCTGCAGTGAGCATGAGCTTCTGGGTGGAGCAGGACCCCTAAAGGCCATATGGATGTTATATGCCAAGATGGTCTCTCCCTTGAAGAGGGAGAAGCTCAGGCTTCCCCTTGCTGCAGGGAGGATGGGAATTTCCCCTTTTGCTGGGAAAATTTGTTCCTGATCTGAATCCAACTGCTGAGACCCTGCCCTGAAAGAGCTGTGGTGTTATGTTTTCCATACCTTCAGCTGCAACTGCAGAACTCCTCACGTGCACAGGGCCAGACCTTGGCTTCCTTACTCTGAGTACCCACTTGGGCAGACAACAGAGCACTCCTACAAAGGCAACCCCTCACCCAGGTCTGTCCTCTCCCCGTTCCCATCCTCTCACCTTGCAGGCTGCAGCACCCACCTCCCCCTGCAGGTCCAAGCCCTGCAGTCTGCAGGTGTAACAACAACCCACTTCACCCTCCTCATTTTCTCTGCCCCTGCAAGTGTCCCCAGAAAGATTTTGCAGCCTTTCACAGAATATTCCTGGGTCTGACCATCACCTGCTTGTGGGGCCTGCGTCACCACTTCTGCTGTGGGAAATCAGGTTCTGCTGCAGGTTATTCCATGGATGCTGCGGGAGGCAGGGAGGTGCCACCATTCACTCATTGCTTCTTGGGTGTTGGGGAGGACAAGGATGAAGGGGAAGCCACTTTATCTGATCCTTCTGCCTCATGCTGTGGCTAAAAGAAGTACCAGCTCAGGAGTCTGCACTGTAGATGTGCTGATTTCCCTGGAGGCTTTTGGAGGCTGTGCTCAGATTGTAGCCAAGGCAAGCTCCCTAGGGTAACTCAGCACTGTGATTTTCAGAATTGCTGACCTGGGGTCTCAGTAGTTGTTACCATCTCTAATATCCTTTCTCCATCTAAAGGGTTGAGAACATCAAGGCTTAAATGAAATGTAAAGGGAGCAGAAAATAAGTGAGACACAGGCTCTGATTTTCCCACATGTAGATGTCCCCAGGAGGTCAGGCTAAGTGTTAAATACCAGTGGCCTGACCCAGGTGTCCCTGCTTTTGGAAGTCATGCATTCCTGTAGGCTCAGCGTGAACTGGTCTCATGTGCAATCCAGTGCTTGGGGGATTATTAGAGTTCATAAGCACAACAGCTAGGAACACCTTAGGAAATGAAGGAGAATTAAAATAATATTTTTTGTTTGGACACAGAAAAGTGAAAAACACTTAAACAAACCAGAGTTCTGTCATGACACAGACCCTGTCCTTCTGCAGGAGCTGGAGAGGTCATGGAAATCTGGTCCTCACTCTGGGTGTTTGAGGTTGAGAGGGAAACACAGTTATCATTTCTCTGCAAGAGTTTGGCTTTTCTTAGGTGAGCAAAGCTTAAATCCAAGGTTTTTCTGGTTTGTTTTTGTCTTTTTTTTTTTAACTCAAACATCCACATGCTCAAGATAGTGGGACGGGATTATATGCATGCAGGCAGACACACAAAGTGCAAAGGAGCTTTAAGTGGTTGCTGAGAAAGTGTCTGGGTTTGAGCAAGCTATGGAGTCTACTAGCAAGGGTTGAGAATCCAGGCCCAATGTTTCTTGGTCCTCTTGCTGTGGGTTAAGCCTCTGTGTGACAGTCCAGAGACAGGCATCTGGCAAAACTGGGAAAAAGGGAGAGCTATGGGAGGGTCTGGAGCAGCTTGGAAGAAAGGGAGAAGAAAGGGCCTTTTGCATCTGCTGCTACAGTTCGTGTCAGCATTGCCCAAAGGGAGATTCCCATTTTAAACTGCTCATCTTCAAAGTCTGCACACAATCTATTTTCTGCTCCAGTAAGGAGACACGCAACCATTTGCCTTGCAGACATGAAAGAGCACTTTAGCCGGGAGAGAAATCAATGCAGAGCAGGAGCGAGGGAGGGAGGAATATTACAGATGCAGCAAATAACCCGGGCCAAGGGGCTGCTCCAAGTCAACTCCAGAGGGAAGATTATATCTCCAGATGGCTCATAGGGTATTTGCTTCTGTTGTGTTAGTGCAGGCTACGAGCTGACTGTGTTGTCTGCTGCTGTCAGCCCTGACTATCCCCTTGCCTAACAGGTCTGTTTCCAGCCTAAGCCCTCTTGCACCTATTACAGGAGGTGTCTAGGACACATGTGAGTCTGTGCCCACCTAACAGCCCAGGCTGCTGGAAACATCTGGTAGACACCCACCCACAGGGAACAGTTCACGCTAAAAGTGGTGGGCTCAGTCCTTGCTGCTGAGGCTGAGAACAGCAATGATCCCTCTCCTCTTTCCACATCTGAACAGCTCCCATCCCTCCTTCAGCAGCAGGAGGAGCCAGGGGTGGAGGTCTGTGCCTGGTAGCTGATGCCAGCCATTTGGCAATTCAGAGAGTGGGTGCAGGTACTGGGGCCATTAATCCTGCTATGGTAACACCCAGAACAACTGCCTCCTTTGCTTGGGCCTTGGGCCAGACTTTAGGAGGTGTCTAGCAGCCACCTGCCCATAACGTTGGGCACCATCCCTTCCCTGCACCTGGAGGAAGAAGACACTTGTTCTTACTGTCTTTGTTTAGGTTCTTTACTGAGGTTCTGGGTTGCTGTCACACTGTAAAGGACTGTAGAGGCAAGTGTCTGTAGGTATAGCTGTGAAAACCATGTGGAATTGAACAAGTGGTCGAGTCTGTATCCCTGGAGGTATTTAAAAGACATGTAGTTGTGATGCTTAGGGACATGGGTTAGTGGTGGACTTGGCAGCGCTAGGTTAATAGTTGCACTCAATGATCTTTAAGGTCTTTTCCAAACTAAACAGTTCTATGATCCTATGATTCTCAGTAAGAGGAGAACAATACTGTGTGAGAAGAAGCAGAGACTGTAACTTTTTGGTTCATTCTTAAGTCATGGAGGAAATTGTCCCGAGAAGGCCCCGATGCCCCCACATCCCTGGGGAGCCATTAGTGCTGGAGCTTAATGGAAAGTGGTTCATCTTCCGCTTCTTGGTATTGACCACAGTCTACAGCTCTTGCTTCTTCTCTTTGCTGTTCCCATGGGCAAGTGAAAGGCTCCATCAATAACAGCAGAGAGCTACTTTTCCACTGCATCTCCGTGGAAATCTCCAGGTTGCTAGAGCCACTTTTCTAGGATCTCCCTATTGAAAAACAAAAAGAGGAGAGAGAAATTATTCTGGAGTTCAGCATGATGAAAACTGACAGGGCTCCCCCTGCTTCTGCTTTTTTATGCCTGTCTCTTCAGGATTGTAACCAAATGCTTTACAAAAGCGTCATATTATTTTTCCTGCAATAGCATGCAGGTCTTTCTGATGAAAAAACAATGATTTGGTTTGCAAGGACGGTGTACAGATATTAGGAGTTGTATTCTGTTCACTGAAAAAAGCCAGGTTTCCACTGAAAAATAATTAAAAGCCACCTCTCAGTTGTGTAGTAGTAGCCATGTCAGCTGGCTCTTCTATGGGGTCAGTGCCAGCCAGAAACACTGTGGGCTGCTCCTCAGAGGCAAGAAGAGGTGCCATACCCAAGGGAAGTAGCTCCTTCCTTCTGGACTACCCTCAGATGGTCTGGGCAGGGTGGTGAGTGAAGTGAGAGTCAAGTGTTCCCCGGGAGTGCCTGCCTTGAGGTTGCCTGCAAAGGGATGGGAGGCATGCTGGGGCCCACCTGTGGCTGGAGGGGCAATGCTTGTGGAGATTAATATCTCCTGGCCATGCTTTCCTAGCATCCTCTCTGCAGCTGAGCAGTCTTACACCACGTTCTGCCCATTGTCCTGTGCAATGTAGCCCCTCTGAGGCAGGAGGTGGGAGGAGGAATGAGGCTGTTGTGTATGAGTGGGCAGAGGATTCTGCTGGCTTGTTGCAGGAATGGATCGACTACAAGCTCTCCTGGAATCCAGAGGAATACGGTGGGATCACTGCCATCCGTGTCCCCTCTGAGTCCCTGTGGCTTCCCGACATTGTTTTGTTTGAAAAGTGAGTAGCATGTCTCCTTGCTCCGGGTTCAGGCCAGAGATTGGGTAAGGCATATCTGTCACCATGAAGCCTGCACATGCTGTCAGAAGGCAGCATGAATGTTGGCTTCCCTTGTGCTCCAGGCGATGGGTAGAGCACAGAGCTGTGAGGGAGCAGGACGGGGGCAAACACAGTCCTGAACTTTGCACTGTTTTTTCCTGTCCAACTCCCAGTGCTGATGGACGTTTTGAAGGATCCTTGATGACGAAAGCCATAGTGAAGTACAATGGAGTGGTGACCTGGACGCCACCGGCCAGTTATAAGAGCTCCTGCACAATGGACGTGACCTTCTTCCCCTTTGACAGGCAGAACTGCTCCATGAAGTTTGGGTCGTGGACATATGATGGCAGTATGGTGGACTTGATTTTAGTGGATGAAAATGTAGATAGGAAAGACTTCTTTGACAATGGGGAGTGGGAGATCTTAAATGCCAAAGGTATGAAAGGCAGCAGGAAGGATGGGCTGTACTCTTACCCATTTGTCACTTACTCTTTTGTGTTGAGACGCCTTCCCCTGTTTTACACTCTTTTCTTGATAATCCCTTGCCTGGGATTGTCTTTTCTGACTGTCTTGGTGTTTTACCTGCCTTCAGATGAAGGAGAAAAGCTTTCATTGTCTACATCAGTTCTAGTCTCCCTCACTGTTTTCCTTTTAGTGATTGAGGAAATAATCCCTTCTTCTTCCAAAGTCATCCCTCTGATTGGTGAGTATCTTCTGTTCATCATGATTTTTGTGACCCTCTCTATCATTGTGACTGTGTTTGTTATCAACGTCCACCACCGCTCATCAGCAACTTACCATCCCATGGCCCCCTGGGTTAAGAGACTCTTCCTCCAAAAGTTGCCTCGGCTGCTCTGCATGAAGGGCCATGTAGATCGTTACTCCTTCTCAGAGACTGAAGAAAAGGAAACCACCTTGAAATCAAAGCCCCTGGGGAAGCAGAAACACAAGCAAGCAAAAGATGGAGAGAAAATTGTTATTGCCTTTCTGGAAAAGGCAGCTGACTCCATTCGATACATTTCCAGGCATGTCAAAAAGGAGCATTTCATCAGACAGGTAGGTGAAGGGAGGGCAAGGACAGATCACATTTTACCTGACTGCAATGTCTTCCAAGCTCTTACCTTTTCTGCATGTTCTTTCCGTTTTCCTCTTCCTCCTGCTCACATCTAAGATGTGTCCTCAGAACTTCCCCTGCTCGATAAATAATATGGTTTTCAGGAAAATGCATAGCTTCAAGGAGAACTGTATTGAGCTGTGAGAGTCCCTGCTCTTCACAGATGCGAGAAGCTACAGCAGCCCCTCCTGGAGGGCTTCCTGGTTTGGGTTTATTTGAATAAGCTTGTCCTGCTTAAGTTGATGATAGATATGGATCTGGAAATCCTCTGAACTGTCACAAGCTCTGACATTGTATCTTACACAACACTCACAGGCAGGCTCTACAACAGCAGCTAGGTCTCAGCCCTGGCCTCCCAGTGACAATACACAGTGTTGTAGCCCTGTTTTGAGTGGAGGTCTTTAGATTTTCACTACCACCTCTTCAGATTAATCCCTAACTACCATCTTTCTCCTCCTCCAAACAATTCACCTGGCTATTACAATGGAAAATTACTGTGTGCGTCTCATGCAAGGGTAGGACAGCAAAGCAATGCACCTAGCAGCATACAGAAAGAGAACTTCTTTTAGCACCCTCTTGGCAAAAGCCAGAGCTTTGTTCAAACTGTGCTGAGAGGACTTCAGTAGAAAGATGGCCAGTAAATCGAACACGCATTTTATGAGCATAGTGTCCTTGACTGAAGCCTTCTGTTCAAAGCTGAAATATATAAAAAAAAAAAAAAGCAAAAGCCTTGAATTGCTGTTATAAATAGCTCTTTTGTGTGTGCAGGGCTGTGCCAGTACTCACAATGCAAAATTCCCCTCCTGGATGCACACAATCCGAGCCAACAGAGCACTTAAGCAAACACAAGCCAATGGAACCACTTGTACTGGAAGCAATGTCTGCATCAAAGTGCTGTGGTAGAACCAGGTCCTGGCACTTCAAGGGAAATGCAGTTCTGTGAAAAAAAACCAAAACACAACAGTTAATTATGAAACCATCTTCAAGCTTGAGTCTTTAGACTTTCACATGTGCACTTGGCTAAAAGCTTTTGCACAGGCTGAAAGAAGTCTGATTGCCATGAGTGTAAAACTGTGGAATTGTTTCAATGTTTTGAGTGACTTGCAGCTATGGGTACCGAAAAGGTGATCTGTGTCTGTTTTAGGATACAGCACGCTACAGACTTCTAACTTTAAACACAGACTTTTGGAGCTGAAATATATGTAGCAGTGTCAACAAAGTACTGGGCTCGTTACTATTTTTGTTTGTTCTCCCTCTTCTTCCCAGGTTGTCCAAGACTGGAAATTTGTAGCTCAAGTCCTGGATCGCATCTTCCTGTGGCTATTTCTGGTGGTGTCAGTGACAGGTTCAGTTCTCATCTTTACTCCTGCATTACAGATGTGGCTGAACAGCACCTTGTAGAAAATGCTCCCGCAGTAGCTAGCGTACAAGTACAATGCCAAGGGGTGGTGGTGCCTTTGAGCTTGGTCCCTACGGTACAGGATGGAAAGCAACAGCAAGGTCAAGGGAAGGTGATGGTAGCAGTGGGCACTGATTAGTGCTTTCTGTCTTCGTATGACTCCATCAGTTACACATTTGGCTGAGATCAGAGAAGGGCTTGGTGTGCAGCTGGGTCCTAAAGTAAATTGCGGTTGCACAATTGGGTTGTAAGTATTTTACTAGCAGCTTGGTTATATTACAATAAAAGCCAAGATTATTAGTTAAAATTGGAAATAGTACTTCTGGCATAAAGATTATACTTAAAAGACAGACCTGTCAGTTAAAATGCTACCTTATGAAAGATGTTGTAGTACTAACCCAAATCAGTACTCAGTTTATCTACATTTCCAAGTGAAAACCACGAAGGCACTACAGTTCGCTTTGCGTGTGTTCCAGAACTGGCAATTGCATAGCATGTGTGTCAGAAAAGGTACAAATACCTTTTAGATGGGGATGTTCGAAACCTTGACTCTGTGGCCTCACCTAGCTGCAGGATCAGCTCAACAGTGGCAGAACTTGCCACTCTGCCCACCTGCTACCAGCCTTTATGGCATGCACACTTTGTCTCTCCTCTTGGCCATCAGGAAACTACATACCCACTTTTCAGCATTATTTGCAATTTTGCCTGCTGCTTTGCAATGTACCAAAAGGCTGAACAAGTAAGGATTTTTCCCGTGCTCCACATTTAGAAATTACGATTCCTGTACCTGCTTGTTCACAAGGCGAGTGGAAGATCACCGGAAGCATATTGCATGGAGAAAGTTGGCTATGCTACTTCATAAGGCAGTAGGAACCTTCCTAAACAAGTTCAGTTGGAGGGAAGCTGAAGACAGTGCTTTCAGGAAATGAAACTTGGCACAGAAGTGGAGTGAGTTTCTCTTGTGGTGGGCTGGCTACCAGGAAGATACATTTTTGGGTTTTGACTTCATGTTTCCCATGTAACTCAGAATAGAATTCATTTAATTAATTTAAATAGGATTCTTCTGCATGTTTACAGACAGCTTTTAAGAGTATAAATGAGATCTGATGGAAAACACACAGGTGAAGCTCTTACCACCTTCGCTGAGGCAGTGATTTGCCAACATGGAGTGCTTTAGAAAATCCCATTCAGAATTTTCAGATGTTTTCAAGGCTAGAAAAGGATTTGGAGACCCAACTCTTGACAATCTAAGTGTGAATAAGGTGTTAAAGCTTTAGCTAGCCTTGAAACTTTCTCCCTAGGGATGGAGGTTAGAAGGTGGTAAAAATACATGGCAGTATTCTTGTGCTTGGATTATGTATGCACAACAGACCTCTGTGATTAAATATCATCCCATCTCATTGTGTCACTGCAGAAAGTTCTGTTCACTTGTGCAATCATTATTAATAAAGATGTATTTAGTAATGATTCCAGGGGAGAGGGTGCTCATATGCTGGGCTTTGTTTTTGTTTTGTTGTCAATAAAGTCTAGACCATAGACCCGCTTAAAAGCCTTTTCTCAAAACTATTCAAACAGAGGGGTTCTTACATTCTTGGAAAGCCCTCATAACTTTTTAGCTCTGTGTGTGAGTGCTTCAGGTGTTTTGCTGGCAGATGGTCTTGTCCTCACCTTGCGACGTTTCAGTTGCCTGCTCACAGGCGACACGTGACTGTGCCTCACGGGGCTGTGTCTGATGCTAAGCTGCTCGTGCTGGTAAAGGTCAGCAGGGCTCAGGTCCTTTGAGTGGGAGATGTGTGAACACTGCAGAGGTATGGCTTTTGGCCTATGGTCTTCCAAGCATTGCGCCTGGGACCGCTACGTCTGTAGTCTCAGTACCCATTATTTCCATGTGCTGACTATTTCTGAGCTTCCCTGAATCTCTTTGCTGCTGGCCCACAAATGCATTCAGCATGTCCCACAGCCTGGCCTACCACACGACTGGAGAGGACGTCTGGGTAGACAGTCCTCTGCTGGGCTCCTTCCCTCTGCTCCATGCGCTCTGCCTGTGGATGACAACATTGCAAATTGCAAATTTAAATAAAAAACCACAGCAACCCTCTGCCTTGCCACTGTCTCAACACTGCCTTGATTTCTGAGCACTGGTTTGTGAGGGCCTTGGCAGTGCTTGGAAGGACCATGTGTATCATCCATTTACCAACAGACAAGCAGGACAAACTCCTGTGGGCCTTTTAGTACAGGGGAAAGTGGAAAGATGGTCTCCCTTGGGAAGAGAATGTAACAAGCTGGTTGAGCTGTCGCATTGCTTCTGTGCTTTTAAAATTAGTTAATAGATAACATCACTCTCAAGGAAAGGATATTTCCGGCTGCTACTTCTACACTTATCACTGGGACATGTCGGGGGGTATTGCTGATGTGGCTAGGAGCTGATGGAGTGAGGACAGATACACCACTCCGTGTGTCCTGCAATGAACATAGGTACTTTCCCTGGACCTGGGCGTGATGAGCAATGCAAAACAATGCCTGGCATGGCACCAGCTCTGGTTGAAACTTTTCTTGGTATTTCAGTTAGAAGGTTCCCCAACAAGAGTTGGGGCAAGCAAAAATGTCACTTTTGTCACAGAATCATAGAATGGTTTGGCTTGGAAGGGACCTTAAAGATCATTGAGTTCCAACCCCCTGCCACCCCCACCATGGGCAGGGATACCTCCCACTAGAGCAGGTTGCCCAAAGCCTAATCGAGCCCGGCCTTGAACACTTCCAGGGATGGGGCATCCACAGCTTCTCTGGGCAACCTGTTCCGGTGCCTCACCACCCTCTCAGTAAAGAATTTCTTCCTAATATCTAATGTAAATCTCCCCTCTTTCAGTTTAAAACCACTACCCCTTGTTCCATCGCTACACTCCCTGATCAAGAGTCCCTCCCCATCCTTCCTGTAGGCCCCCTTCAGGTACTGAGAGGCCTCTATAAGGTCTCCCTGGAGCCCCCTCTTCTCCGGGTTGAACAACCCCAACTGTCTCAGCCTGTCCTCTCAGGAGAGGTGCTCTAGCCCTCTGATCATCTTTGTGGCCCTCCTCTTGACCCATTCCAATAGGTCCACGTCCTTCTTATGATGGGGGCTCCAGAGCTGGATCCAGGATTCCAGGTGGGGTCTCCCAGAATCACCTCCCTCACCCTGCTGACCACGCTGTTTTTGATGCAGCCCAGGATACGGTTAGCTTTCTGGGCTGCCAGTGCATATTCTACATCTGCTCAGAGGTGGGCCCCTACTACAGCTTTTTCCAAGGTGAGATGTTTATTGTGTCCCCTACTCACGCTCTTTCTGTTCAGCCAGCTACTTTCATAAAGCTGACAAGTGTAGGCAAGGCTCCCAGTCTTGAATGTGCCAAACACAGCTGAAAATGACAAAAGAAGGATCCAAAAATTACTGGGTGGGGGGAAGGAAGGGGAAATAGTACACTCAGAAAGGCACAGAACCTGACTTTGTGTTTGGACAGTTTAGCTCATCAGCCTGGTATCCTAAGAAAGTAAGATTTACAATGTTTGAGGTCCAGAGGCAAGTCAGAGAAATGTGTAGTACTGTAAGTAACAAGGACAGGGAGGCCTATGGGTATGGAGGGTATGAAGGTCTTCTAACTGGAGGTGAGGAGCTGTACAATTGTGAATGCTTTGACAAAAAGCCAAGGATTTTGCTGAAGTCAGCTTACTGGCTGTGAGGTGGTAGGTGTCAGGCCTAAGACACCAATGCAGTACACCTTCAGCCACAATACTTTCATTGTTTGTATGGTCATAGATTGCAACAGTGAATGCTGGCAGCCAGATGTCTTTCCTGTAGAAACTAAGTTTTTGTGCCCAGAATGCAACTCTCCTCTTCAAATGCCCTTTCTTTCCCCTCCCCTCCTTTCTGATTAGAGTCAGCATAGCAAATGTCATTTAGTAGCATCGCTAAACACATTGTACAGCAGGGAGTTTTTTAAAAATTAGAAATGCTTCATGAAAGTATACCCCAGGAATGATATTTAATTGACAGGCTGACAAAACAATCCATGCTTGTTCATACATCTGTGTGTCAGTCGCTACATAATTATGCAACATCCAGGGGGATTACAGAAAATACATTTTTCTTCTAGAAAAACATGACATTAAACATTTCAGCTACTGGATTAAGACAGTCATTCCACCTTTATCCCCAATATATACATTTATTCATACCTGTTCTCTTTATTATGGAGCATCAAAAAGAGTAAAAGACCAGTTAGGGACTTCAGAAACAGGGAATCATACTTTCCAAGGACTGGTGATGTTCAAAGCAGAGACTGACACATGGCAGGCATTGAAAGCAATGCACTGACACTGTACAATTAAATTTAGAGCCTCGTATAAGACTCCTATAAGGGCTTTTTACTCTTGAAGCCATTGGCTTTAATTGGAATCATGCCTTTCAGAGAAGAATCCTTCAGCACAAACCCACCAGGAATCTAAACATACAAGGGACCTGAGGGCAAACTGTGCACAGAGTATGGAAACCACATCAGGTGCACATTTACAGAGTGATTCAAGATTAAGCACACTAGCATTGGGAACCTGGTTACACAGCAGCAACCCCAGCCCCAAAGGAAATGCTCCTGCAGTTACAGGTTTGCATACACGGCACTGACCCATGAGGAGCCAGAAGACAGAACATTACTGCAGAGCAGATGGGACCATGGTGCCTAGCTTTGCGTAGGATTCATGATTGCCAATCTTCTCCTGCTGGGATGTGTGTAATCCATGTTGGTCTCGGGTTTTAAAAACACAGGAAAACTCAGATCAATCCAATTCTGTCAAGTCAGTTCTGCCTGTGACGAGACAGACAAAGCTTTCCCTATTGGGCTTATGTCTGAGCATGAGCGAGGAAGAGTTTTCAGAGCAGAACCTGTGGACTTAGACCACTGTTAACCTGACAAGAGAAACATGGCTTGGAAATCCTACTGGAGCTCCTACTGGGGCTGACCAAGGTCTTGGTATTCAGTATCAGGAAGCAAAGGAGAGTTTGGTCCCCTGCAAAGTTAAATGGCAGATGAACTAGTTTTTGAAAGTCTTAGAAGCATGTAGGTTTCGAATGTGGATACCTTATGTGGTAACCAGAGACAGTTCAGGTCTTTTCCGGTTTTCTATAGTGCATCCAGCTTATTCCTCTGGTGACTCTAGGATGCTTCAAATTATGTCAGCAGGGTTACATGCAGTGCAAAATATTAACTCAGTTTGTCTTCAACTAGGATTCAGTGCTTAAGACCTGTCTGGCTTCAAACATAAGCATAGACATGTGCTTTGTTGATCTGGGACCTTCATTTGTGTACATACACTGCAGAAGATGGGGACCCCTTATTTTAGATTGTATTGAAAATGTTACAGGGTCAAGGGATTGGTTTGATTGTACTTTTATTTTGATTATTGGCTGCCCTGGCACAAGAACACTACAAAGAGCATTGGTCCAGTGAGTAGGACTGTGGTACTTCATTAAAGTACCATAACAAAGACTAGCTGTTGTAAGAAGAGAAATAGAGAGGAAATGTACATTAACTCAAGGGTGAGGAAGATTTCCAATCAGGAGAACAAAACGAAGCCATGTAGAGTGCTCTTTGGGCAAGGCACTCAGAAATGCCTGAACTGTCCTAAAAGCCCCCCTGTACTGAAACCAAGAGAAAAGCTCAATAACTTCAATCTGCTCCTGTGATGTGAATGTCATTTTTATTGCTGATCTCACTGAGGGAAAGACAGGCAGGAACTCTAAAAATCCTGCTTTAGAGATACCACATGCTCGTCTCCTATTTCCAGTCCTCTTCTCATTCTGTTTTAGGTTGTTTGCTTTCCCAGAGGACCGTTTCCTCTCCTTCTCTTTTCCTCTGTGGCTGGGTGTTGAGGAGATGATGACCAGGGGGTTATGTAAGAGGAGAGAAGTATAGGAGACAGTTCTGAACCAAAAATGAAACAAGAATAAAAACGGATAAAAAGCAGTGGATCAAGTTATGTATCTGCTATTAGAGGCTGGATAAAGAGCCCTGCTGTCCCAAACACACAAAGGATAATAAATACCCAGAGAAATACTCTGTCTATCACCATAGCTACGTATTTCCAATCATCTTCTACCTGCAAGAGAAACAAAAGAAAAGGTTAAAACACATATAATGTAGCATACAATTGTGAGTTCACATTATGCAGTAGAAATGTCCCTTATGCTTCTGAATGGGAGGAAGAACATATAGGCAGTCAAGAATGTTGCTTGTGCTTATAGTTGCTGCAGTTTTTAAGTGTCTTATTTTGCCCCCCCCAGAGGGGGCTGATTTTCTAATAGGATTTACCACTTTTGGCTGAGAACATTCAACACTGTCCTGATCTGCTGATTTTTTCTAAACATTCGAGCCTGTTGTCAAGCTATGGCTGTGACGCTGACATTAACAAATAGGACCTGATCATGTGGTGGGTGCAGGGTGGGGTGGTTTAACAGCAGCAGAAGCACCATAGCTGCACATCACTAGACCCTGTCAAAGGATGTATCCTAACAGCCCACACAAGTGACAGCTTGCTGTTCTGGCCTTGTTTGCTACAGTGCCACACTAATCAAGCCCCATTGATTACAGCAGAGTGGACAGCTGGACACATGGACTGCAGCAAAGCGAGGGCCCTGACTGAGCAAACCACAGTGTCATGCAGGCCAGGGTGGATTTTGTATGTCTGAGAGATATATCTTAGCACAACAGCCAGGTTGCTGTCCTTTAAATTGTACCTACACACAAGGACCACTCCATCAGAACATTCACTCATATAAAACTAGTGACTGGTTAAGAGCTGTCTGCTGAAGGATCTTCTACTTGTTTTCCTAATTTCTTGATATTTGTCTCCAGGGGTCTGCTGCTGTGCTTTTTGTGAAAGAAAAATGCAGCAAGAACTCCAGCTGTTTTAAATGTTTCCACAATTTTTAAAGGCCCTTTATTTACACAGGACTAGTGCATGATATTTCTCATATGGCTTTGTATGTCTGGCAGAAGCTGCCTGCAGAATCATTTCCTCAGTGATTGCCTGAGAACAACCCCCTTTTTTCCCCAAAGAGAGGATTTTTCTCAAATGAAAATTTCGTGCTTCCCTTCCCTAGTACGTTTTGAAAGGTGAGATACAGAGCTGCAGGTGTACACACTAGACTAAGAATTCAATTTCATGTGGCAGGAGAGATTTGCAAAATGCAAATCAGCAAAACTGGCAATGCAATAAGCTTTATAATCAATGTAGCATGTTATTCAGACTACTTCATGTAAAGCTGCTTCTTTTTTGGAGTGCATTGGAGGAATCAGCTGAATACAGTACATGGACATGTTTTGGGCAGCTGGTGTGTCAGTGATACCAGGGCTAAAATGCTGGCATCAAGCAGAACATTAAGGGCATGGTTACTTAAGTAAGGCTCCACTCAATCCACATCCTCCTCTGTGCTGATAGAGTCCTGTCTTTTGCTTTGGGCTGGCATGTATTATCTACTCATCCTGTGAATTCAGTCACCAGTCCTTAACTGTAGTCCTTTATTCAGAAAGTTATGGACTTTGTTTTCAGATTAAACTTCTTCAGCAGGACATAAATAAGAGAAAAAAAAAGTAATTTGGGGGTTGCACGAATGAGGTTGCAGCATGAATTTGTGCTGATTTCAACAAAATATTCTGGTAGAAAGAATAGCTCTCAATGTTTCCCCCACAAAGTATTTGTTCAATAAAAATACAGCAGCATTTAATTTTTAAATGGATTTTTCCACCATAGAGCATCTAAAAAACTTCAAAACCCAAAGCAAACATTTCATGACAGATTCAAAGATAAATGTTTCATTAGGTTCTAAACACTTCTGAAAAACATCTTGAAGTGTCAAAGAATTCCTATTCCTTGTGAGGCCTGGGTTGGGAGGGATGTCAGATAATCTTACTTGGAGCTTCTTTTAGTTGCTTGTGTTTACACCTGAGGACATGGCCCCAGAATTCTCTAAATTCCAACATGCATAATTTTTTATGACAGTAATCCCAGTTAGGATGAAAGTTTTATAACCTCACACAAGCATTAGTTCAAATGCCAAGTCTCATTTTTAAATCCCTCTCTCTCTTTTTAAAAATCTATTTTTATTCAGCTGTCTTCCCCCAAAACTCAACTTTTATTTCAACATATGCTTGTCATGGCTGAAAATACTCTATCACTGAAGCCACAATTAGTCAAATCACTAGAAAAAACCAGAGAACACACCAGACTGAAACAAAGTACCGACAACAGCATTCTGAAAGGAGTATCTTTACCAGATTTATCACTGGCTGAGAATAGTTCTTCTCCAGCTGAACTTACTGGGCTGCTAGGCAAGCCCTGTTCTTTAAAACACAGTTCCTAAATTTGCTTGTTCTGTTACTAACACAGAAGAGCACCCTGCTTGGCAAATAGCATGCTTAGTATTGAGATGTCTCTGCTTACAAGGGCTGAGCAGTTGGTGAGCAGTGGAAGAGGGTTGCTTCTGAGGATCTACAGAAGAAGGGTTGTAAGTGACCTTGAAAGGTCCCAACTAGTTTATCCCCTGCTCTATGGCAGGATCAACTCTACCTGAACCAAAGTTCATTCTTCATGTCTGCAACAGGCTGATGCTCCTCTTCATTTCCTTTGAAAGGTAAGCCTCATGTTTAATCTAAAGCTGCCTGGCTGCTTAAATTATCCACTGGAGATAGAGGAAGAACAGATGAGATTGCTTTTTTTTCGCTCCATCCCCAGTGGATGATTTATCTCCACCCTTTCTGTAGGAAACCTTGATCCATTCACAGGTCTCAAAATTTTCTTCTCTGACCGGCCCTCCTAGATCATGTTCTACTTGCTGGAAGTGTGGCCCCATGCCCAGCTGAGTGGTTATATCTCCCTTACCTCTTTGGTTTCATTTTGAGACCTCATGTTCTCTGCAATGAATTGAACGCTGCTAATAACTCCCTTCACTTCTGGGGAGTACTCCACGTGCTCTGCCATCCATTTAAGTGACTGATGGCTCAGTCGTCTTCTTTTGCTGGTAGTGAGTTCAGTTGCCTTATCACAGTGACTGCATCGCTGATCTTTTCGTAATTTGGTACCTTTGTGTTTGCTGTGCTTTGACTTGCCTGATGTATCGGCTGATTCTTTTTTGTACTTTCTGGAATTATTTTTTTTCTGCAGTTCTAATGGCCTCTGCATCAACAGGACTTTGGGGAGCAGGCTAAGAAAGACAGTTTTTACCCATTTGGGCATTGTGTGTGTGGTTGGAGTCCTGTAATGTATATTCAGGACAAACACTGTGATGACAATTGACAGAGTCACAAATATCATAGTGAAGAGTAAATATTCACCTACGAGGGGAATTACTAAAGAGGTGGATGGGATTGTTTCTGTGATCACCAGTAAAAATACAGTCAAAGACAGGAGCACAGAGATGCAAAGAGTCACTTTCTCACCACAGTCAGATGGCAGGTAAAAAACTAACACAGTCAGGAATGAAATGAAGAGGCAGGGAATGATCAGATTTATAGTGTAGAACATTGGCAACCTTCGAATGTAAAAGGAATACGTTATATCTGTGTAGATCTCTTCACAGCAGTTATATTTGATGTCATGTTTGTAGCCAGAAGCATCAACTATTTCCCATTCACTGTTTTCCCAAAAGTCGTTCATATCTACTTTGGATCCAACGATCAGAAGATCAATTTTCGCTTTGTCATAGGTCCAAGAGCCAAATTTCAGTGAACAGTTCTGATGATCAAATGGGAAAAAGGTAATATCCATAGGACAGGAACTTTTAAAAATAGCTGGTGGGGTCCAGGTGATCATTCCATCATAGCGGAGGAGGGCTTTGGTCTTGCCTTCAACTTGAAAATCTCCCACAGCACTAGAAAGACAAATAAGGTGAAGAAAAGAAAATTACAATCAAAGTCAAATGTCTTTCATGGACACTGCAAGACAATGCTTTTAAGAGAAAAAAGGGTCATACTTATTATACAAGACAATATCTGGTTTCCAAATTTTATCTGCTGGTACCCGAACAAATTCAATGCCATCATATTCTCTGGGATCCCATCGCAATTTGTAGTCATTCCAAATCTGAAAGAAAAATGGACAGGGATTTTGAAACCTTGAACTATCAGCAAATATCTGCCTGAAAGAAAAATGGACAGGGATTTTGAAACCTTGAACTATCAGCAAATATCTGCTTCTCAGATCTTCCTGTAAAATGGCAGACTATGACAAAGACTGTAGAAGGGGACAACGGTCTGAAAGACAACAAGGCCATGACTTGGAGAAACACTGGGCATATATGAATATTGCTCAGGTTGATTTGCTACTCCTTCCTCTGTGAGGGGATGGGATAACAATTCTCATCCATTGCTGACATGCTGAGATCTCTCCTCTGTCTTACTACAGCATTATAGCCCCCTACATGTGCAAGGTTACCTCCTCACAGCAGAGAGGAAATAAAGGCATTGCTACTTCTATCATGAAAGTGCACCTCAGAGGTCAAAGGAGGCCAGCATCAAAGGAGACCAGCATCTTAATCACTAGGTCGGAGGGGAACACAGTGGTGGACATGGTAAGTTCCATGGCTAGGTGCTAGATTGAGGTGGACAGGGGGTTCCCAGGGCCAGGAAAACCTGAAGAAGAACAGAGAGCCCTGACAGGAGCTGGCAGCTCTCATGAGTGAGGAGGACATGGCAGGGTGAGCATTCCTGGAAGCAACCATGGGAGATTTAAATGGCCCTATGGAGCGTGAGCGACCAGGAACGCTGGCAAGTCAGTAAGGGAGTGGTGTGGCAGTTTGTGCAGAATGGCACACAGGAAGGGCCCTGCACCCCGCTCAGGGTCTCTGCCAAAATGGTTGGCACTTATCTTAGAGCTAAAACCAGTGCTAATATAGAGAAAGCCCCTCAGATGTGTGATGCATCCACCCAGATGGAAGTGGTAAGGGGGGACACTTCAGTGCAGGTGGTAGGTTGCAGTGAGAGCCCAGACCCTTCTCCTGGCAGAAAGGTAAGTACTTGCACACTATGTGCACAGGTCATTGATCTGTTACATCAACTGATTACAATATTGTGTTAGTATCAGAGAGGCAAATACCTCAGCAGAAAAAGGAAGACAAGGGAAAATGTGGGCCTGCTGCTGATTGATGTAGGTGCCCTGGTGCTGGAGGATGCAGAGAAGGCACAGTTACTGAATGTCTTCTTTGCTCCAGTATTTACTGCTAAGGTCGTCCCCCCCAGGAGCCCCAGACCCTGGAAGTAGGAGAGAGAGCCTGGAGTAAGGAAGACCCTCCCTCCATCGCAGAGGATCAGGTTAGAGATCATTTAGGCAAACCTGACACCCACAAATCCATGGACCCTGATAGGATGCACCCATGAGTGCTGAGAGAGCTGGCAGATGTTATTGCAAAGCTGCTCTCCATCATCTTGGAAAGGTCATGGAGAACAGAAGAGGTGCCTGAGGACTGGAGGAAAGCCAATGTCACTCCAGTCTTCAGAAAGGGCGTGAAGGAGGACCCCGAAAACTACAGGCCAGTCAGCCTCACCTCCATCCTGGGAAAGATGATGGAAGAGCTCATCCTGGATGTCATCTCTAAGCATGTGGAGGAAAAGAAGGTAATTGGGAGTGGTCAACATGGGTTCACCAAGGGGAAATCATGCTTGACCAACCTGGTAGCCTTCTATGATGGCATGACTGGCTGGGTAGATGAGGGGAGAGCAGTGGGTGTTGTCTACCTTGGCTTCAGCAAAGCTTTTGAGACAGACTCCTATAATGTTCTCATAGGTAAGCTTAGGAAGTGTGGGTTAGATGAGAGGACAGTGAAGTGGATCGAGAACTGGCTGAATGGCAGAGCTCAGATGGGTTGTGATCGGTGCAGAGTCTAGCTGGAGTTCTATAGCTAGTGCTGCTCCTCAGGGCTCAGTACTTGGTCCAGTCCTGTTCAATCTACTCATCAGTGACCTGGATGAAGGGATGGAGTGTAGCCTCAGCAAGTTTGCTGATGAAACAAAATGGGAGGAGTGGCTGACACACCAGAAGGCTGTGCTGCCATACAGTGAGACCTGGACAGGCCAGAGAATTGGGCAGAGAGGAACCTCATGAAATTCATCAAGGCCAAGTGTAGGGCGCTGCACCTGGGGACAAATAACCCCGTACACTGGTACAGGTTAGGGGCTGACCTGCTGGAGAGCAGCTCTGCAGAGAGGGATGTGGGAGTCTCAACAACTTGTTGACCATGAGCCAGCAATGTGTCCTTGTGGCCAAGAAGGCCAGTGGTGTCCAGGGGTATACTAAAAGGAGTGTGGCAAGCAGGTCGAGGGAGGCCACCATCCCCCTCTATTCTGCCCTGGTGAGGCCTGGATACTGTGTCTAGTCCTGGACCTCCCAGTTCAAGAAGGACAGGGAGCTAATAGAGAGAGTCCAGTGGAGAGCTACAGAGATGATCAAGGGACTGGAGCATCTCTCTTATGAGGAAAGGCTGAGGTCTGTGTCAGTTTAGCCTGGAGAAGAGAAGACTGAGGGGGGATCTTATTAATGCTTATTAATATCTAAAGGGCAAGTGTCAAGAGGACAGGGCCAGCCTCTTTTCATTGGACAGGGACCAAGGGGCAACAGGACAAGGGGCAGTGGGCACAATCTGGAACACAGAAAATTCCATCTGAACTTGAGGAAAAACTTCTTTACTTTGAGGGTGGCAGAGCACTGGAACAGGCTGCCCAGAGAGGTTGTGGAGTCTCCGTCTTTGGAGATATTCCAAATCCCACCTGGATATGTTCCTGTCCAGCCTGCTCTAAGTGAACCTGTTTTGGCAGGGGGGTTGGACTAGATGATCCTGAAAGCAGGTTGTAGAGAGCCAGGGGTCAGTCTCTTCTCCCAAGTCACAGGCGATAGGACAAGAGGAAATGGCCTCAGGTTGCACCAGGGGAGGTTCAGATAGGATATTAAAAAAATTTTTACATTGAAAGGGTTATTAAGCATTCAAATGGGCTGCCCAGGGAAGTGGTTGAGGTACCATCCCAGGAGGTATTTAAAAGACAGGTTGACATAGTGCTTAGTGACATGGTTTAGTGATGGTTTTTATCGGAGTTAGGTTGAAGGTTGGACTATATGATCTTAAAGGTCCCTTCCAACCTAGACAATTCTATGATTCTATCTCCAGAGGTCCCTTACAACCCCTATGATTCTATGATTCTGATGAAAAAGGAGGTGCATATCCACACTAACAGACAGTTACTGCCAGGGGACATTATTGGTTCCACCGGCGTAGCAAATTACCAAGTCAGGGCAGCAGGGGATGCCCAGCAGCTCTCTTGCATTGCTGCCTTGCACCATATCATGGGGCCATGCTCCATGCTCTCACAGCCTGCCCTGGAGATTCTAGTCAAAAGCACAGTATCTTTTACAGAAAGCTTTGTGCAGGCCACAATCAATGTCTGAAGGATGCTGATTTTTTTGGAAGTTGGCTTGTTTTTCTCAGCAGTTTGGGTCCTGTAAGGATCTTTGTCTATGTGTAAAAGCTAAAACCATCAGGAGAAATGGAGGCATGTTCCTTTTGCTAATAAATATTTTGGTTGGATTCTTCAAAATGAACATGACCTAGGACTGCAGAATTGCATATTTAATCACTCTTTAATGGGTACATTCAGCTAGGTTTATCAGATAGACCAATGATCATGAAGTTGAAGGAGAGTATACTACACAGGAAAGATGGGAGATGTAAGTTCTTGGACATAAGAATAAAGAAATTACTTTTTCAAATTTGGCTTTGGTTAATGGAGCTTCTCCATATTTATACCTTTAAAATCCTTTTTACAAAACAAGCACTTATTCTAAAGGTGTAGCTTGCAAGGTAATGCACATTTCATCATGCCAATGCAAAATGCATGAGAAATGAAATGCAGCCACTTACGTGTCTCAGCCACAAATTTGTTTCCATAATCTGATTGACTTCATCCTAGAAAGAAACACAGGCACGCACATCTTCACTCCATAAATCAGTTACAGTATCCTGAGATGGTCACAAACTTATTCCAATAAAAACGGAAAGTACAATTCCGCATTTGCTGATACCAGATTTTTTTCTGGCTATTTTCAGGAGGCTTACATATTGTGCACAGTCGTGTGCAGCTCTACTGAAAAATTTTTAGACCTCTACTGAAAAGTTATACCCCACATATATCAGACATACAAAGAGCTGTACTGTCTTTCCAGGAGCCTGAGTACCTGGAGAGCACAAAACTTAAAATTACTCTACCCAGTACCAGAGGAATAAGATTCTGCTGGTGGCTATGTGTTTTGTTGGATTCAGTGTTTACAAAAGCTCTGTTTACTCAACACAATACTGATCAAGATTCAAGGAAAATGGCATCTCTACCACAGCGTTCTTGCATTTCTATGCAAACCCCTAGAGCAGATGCACTCAACTAGCACTAAGTTAGGTTACTGTTGTACTGAGGCCTTCTTTTTACAGTCAATTATTGCTATTGCCAATCAGCAATGAATCGGGAAGCTGCTGCAAGAAACACAAAAATAAAAGCTTGGATCCTGTTCTAATGAGTCTTCAGCCCAAAAGTATTCAGAAAGACTTGTATTACATATATTTATGAATGCTGGCTATCTTTCACAGTTAAAATACTTGCAAGAATATTGCTTTGGGTAGTTCTTATCTTTTAAGCATATGGACTTGAAAAATTTAGGATACTTACAAGCCAAAGGTAGAAAATGTTGTAGATGAATTTTCAACATTGCGTAATGAAGATTAAGCACAAAGATCACTTTGAAAGTTTTGTGCCTTTCAGGTTCCTGCCTATGGGTTAAACTATCTAAGTTCTTGTAAATATCATGACTCTTTTTTGAGAAAATTCAGCTGATTTACTTACGGTGTTCCTTTTTTTCCCCCAAAGGCAACACTGGGAGCCAGGGGCTGCAATGTGAGACAGAACTGCTGAAACCTACCAAACTACCTGTAATATGGAAACAAAATACATGGGAAAAAAGAACTCCAAAAGGTGACAACTGCCTTTGTCATGAGGATTTGCACTGCCTTCATTTACACTCTCAAGATAACTTACTTCCCTGGCTGCTCTCGAATACTCCTCCTCCCTGTTTGCCTGTCACTGAGCTAGGTACCTCAGAATCAAAACTCAGCCTCTGTTCTGTGGATAATTTGCTTCACAGAGCAGTCTTCAGCGAGGGTTAAAGTCAAGTCTTTCTTCTTCCACGGCCCCTCTGCCTTGCCCAGCAGGGCTGCCACCTCAGACACACTCACCCGTGTATACAGTGCACCCCGGAACACAGAACATTCTTCCCCAGCTCCATGCTTTAAAATAACACTCTTTAGGGTGCACGTCTCCTATGCTATTTTGACACTGAGAAATGACACTGGCCCTACAGGAGAACTGGGCCACATGTTACACAAGGTGGACACAATCAGGTGTCTCTGGAGTGGGTTAGCAGCCCTGTGGAGTGTGGACTTGAACATTTGGTACTGCTTCTCTGGGTGCCACTGGCTGCTGCCTGGAGCAGAGGGATTTCATGCTACAGAGTAAGCAGATGAATCTGTGTAGTTCGAACCTCTTCTTTGAGCAACTGGAGCAGCTCGGCTGACAGAAAGAACAGCAAAAGTCTCAGCATGTACACATATGCACACATGATAGTGTCAGCTATGAGAGTTGCAGGTGCAACCATCACAATTACATCTGCTGCTTTAGCAACTGGTGTGTGTTTCCAGCCATCCCCAAATCTCAGGACTCTTCTGTAATGAGCCTTACCACGTTTGTAAGCTGGGTAATGGCAACTTCAAAATACACTGTGACAGGATCAGACACATTTTCCACTGGCCTGATGAACTGGTTGTACTGGGAGAAGAGTTTGTGAAATAACCGTTCCTCTGATTCGCAGGCTGTGGTATCTGTGTTGGTAAAGACAAAGAACAGCTATGTCAGAGGTGAGGAAGAGTGAAAGAAGGTGCTGGATAACATACTAGCCCATGCGGTATTTCTGGACCCTGTGCTTGTGGCCATGTATCAAGACAGAGGAGCACAGAGAGAAGAGGGCTGGGGTACACTGTCAGTTGAAAGCATCCTCCTGCAGAATATTGACCACTGCTCCCTGCCTCCTCATAGCCTGTGGGCCTCCATTTGGCCCACCCCGATATCAGAACAAAGTAGAATAAGGTGGTGAGAAGCAGAAAATGAAGAAATATGGTGGATTTCATCTTTGGGAGTTTTTATGGTAAAACTGAGAGTCTTTGAAAAGCATAGCTACTTACTCAGAAATTAAAAGTTTGAGGCTGCAACTACTGCATCAAAATCTATGTCTGGGACTCTGATTAGGGAATGATAATGACGCTTCCTAGTCTTAAAAACTATGACTACATTTTATCCTCGTGTTTGCTATTTCAGCTCTTTAGATAGCACAATTTTTGCTCTGAAGGAATTTCATTTATTAAGTTTTGCGAGAAAAAGAAAGTGGAAATACTAAAATTTCTTATAAATAGAATGCATTTTTGTAATACAGAGCCATTCTTTGGGAACAAACAGATCATAGCTGTAACCCCCCAGTCAGGGCAGGACAGGCAGATGGCTTAGCAGGAATAAGGTATATGACAGGCATTGAGCTGCCTCACTGCAGAGTCAAGAGTAATGCTCTTAATCTGTTACACACAGCCCAAACCTGAAATAGTTATTTTCACAGTGTTAAAGGCTACCGACTTACATTTCAAAAGGAAAGATTAAATCATGTGGACTCTGGCAACAACAGCTCAGAAAAATACTTCCCTTGAATAACTTTGCTATTTCAATGCACTACTATAATTCAGCACTTAAATTCAAAATACTTTTAAAGGCAAAAATTTAGAACTTGTTGTATTAACAAAACTATATGATGATGACAAAGATATTACTGATACAACTAAGGAAAAATTCGTTTTTCAGAGCGTGGTCACCAGTTTTTGCATTAGTCCCAGACTGCACTAGAACACATCAGGAAAGCAATCACGATAAGCCTTTATGACTGCAAATATTAAACACAGAAGTGGTTTGGGTCAAGCAGCGTGGTCTCTGGCACAGCACAGGACACAAATTTGTAATTTACATTTCCTTCAGTGAACACAAGGGCCCATAGTTACATAGATGTCCTACAGGGAGATGCTTAGTCTCAGCATATGGCACTGTTTTCATGCTTAGACCGTCCCTACCCTGTTTTTGAAAAAAATGGCATTTCTGCCTCTAAGGTAATACAAAGCATGCTCAGATTCAGGGGATTATCACAATTAAAAGTTGAAATGTTGGTTACTAGTAACTTACATGTATGGAAAGAAAATTCCTGTAAAACTTCTGTGACTTGATGCTTTGTTTCATCATTTTAGCATTGTCTGGAGAAGATACATGAATGTCCGTAAAGTTTGGATGCTTGTATAACAGGTATTGTGCCATTCAAAAAGGAAATTGCAATTTCCTTTTCACATTTGCTCCTCATTGCACTGTGACTAGAAGTACCCTACTGTGAGAACATGAGTTTCTTACCAGTCTTATGACTAAAGGTGGTTAGTCTAAAATCATGTTTCCTTTGAAAGTTTCTTACTGGCTTCTTAACAGACATATGCTTTAAAACAAAGTAACAGAAACAGACAGGTATTTAGGCCTTTCTTTTTTATACTTCAGTTACAGATCCTCATCCCATTGGTCCTGCTTTAAGACAATTCCTTATGTCATGCTAACACAAGCACTGTAATTCATACATGCCTTGGTTATCAGCAAAAGTGAGATTTTCAAAAGAGATCTAGTGTCTTAAAAGAAAAATCCTGAAGAACCGGAGACGTATATGGAAAGCACTGCAGCATATTCAACCATTGATCACAATGTTTGATCACAAACAACAGTGAACGGAAGTGTATCAAGTTCTCACTTTTGAAGGTGTGAGTGCAGAACATGCACATCTTTAGCCTGCATTATTTAAGCAATTGCAAAATTCAAGCCCCAAATGAAATTACTAGAACTTCTATTACATATCCATTCTTTGCTAGAAACAGTTCATCAATTAATTATAAAACCAAAATTAAGAGTTTATATGTGAAAAGTAGTATTGCTTTAGCTCTCTTAAAATACTGTTGAAATGTTACAGATTTCAGGTTAGAAATAGCAGGCAGAAGCTTTACATTTAATTCATTCCATGAAGACAGAAGCAGAGACAGTGGCTAGAAAATATTTTAGAGACTAGTATCAAGGAGAGCCTACCTTTAATCAAGGATGTGAACACGAATGCCCACGCACAGAAAGCAGGGTAGCACCAACATAGCCACCTCTCAGGATGCATTGCTAGCAGCAGAATAGAGCTTCCTTTTGAGAAGAGAGGTTTGGGGAAAGAAACAGAAGGCAAGAACACATAAGACGGTAAGTAGGCGGCACAAAGACGGATCTCAGTTTTGCATTTGCAGCAAACTCTGCCGTGTGCCGAGCAAAGCTAAGCCTTGCCGAGTTGCTTCCACTATCACCAGGCTAGGAGAGTGCTGTGCAGAGAGAAGGGAGTCGGGCAGCATCCTATCAGGTGACTTTTCACATTTCCAGTCACCCGCACCCTTGCCTCTGGGGGAACGTATGAGAGTGCAGGAGAGAGAGAGGGAAGGCAAGATACAGGGCAGCCAGCGCGGAGCAGCGGGGGGAGGAATTCACTCAGCACTTCTCCGTTTAAAGAAAACTCACCCAAAAGCAGCTGCTTTAGCTATTGGCTGCTGCTCACCTGAGTGAGTCCATCAGAATATGCAGAGATAAAAGAACTTCAGGTTTTTGGCTGAGAAGTAATTCTACAGCAGGAGAAATGGATGCTATATGGTTTTAACACTTCTACTAGAAACCGTCCGTACCTTGAAATAAGCACAGCATCATGTGATAGAATTGCTTGACAGTATTCTGAGTGAACAAATCTAAGGCAAGTAGATTTATTATTGCCATCTGACAGGCACAACTAAGTATGCAAAGTTCTGTCCTGACAGACAAGTCAGCTCACAACATCAATTTTTCTATCATTTTTTTGTGTGTGTGCAGTGATTCCTCTGACAGTATCCTGCTAGCATGGAAACGGGGCAGTAGAACAAAGGAAAAACATCAGGTGCTGTTACGGAAGTTCCTAACAGGCCGAGTTCACTGGAACAGAGTGTTACTCCTAATCACAGAGGCTAAAACAACAGAGATCATGAACCTGGAGAGAGTAATGCGTGTTCACTCCTCAAGCGTTCAGTATGTACATCCTTGCAACAGGAATGCCTGAAAAGAACCTGTAGGCAGAGGGTCTGAGAAACCGAGGCCCCTGTTTGACTGCAGAGGGGTGAAAGGCACCACAGATTGCTTGCTGACATCCAGCCCCCCAGAAAGCAGCTCGGACAAGCTATCTCCTTTATGTGTGCTCAATCCAGCATGAACAAGTCCGAGTCACTGGATGAATGACTTGATCAAAACAGAAATGCTGCTGGTTTCCAGGCAGTTATGCTATTTTGTAAGTGTGGAGAGAATAGCCATAAACAGAAAAAAGAGGCCCTTCCTACTACAGAACACAGAGGCAATAATGCAGCTCAGGATGAGAAAGCGATTTATCTTCTGTACAAATTGTTAAAATAGAGGTAGAAGGGAAGAGGTCTGTCTGGAAGTAAGAGACTTAGTTTTGAGGGATGAAAAGGCAGACTTGGAGGATTACTAACAGAAGCCCTACTCCAGAGCTCATTGGAATCAGGGAGCCTTGAGTAGAGAGATGAGGAAACCAAAAAATCAAACCACGAGAGTGTTCGGGGGTCTGGGAGTCATCTTGCACTCTCAAAAGCAGCAGCACGCTAAACTTGGTTCTAAGTGCAGACCACAAGGCTATAAGGCATCTCAAAGCTGAAGGTAGATACAAATTCTCCTTACAAATGATTTTAAGATGAAAACGTGAGTTTCATCAGAGTGAATTTTCTTGTAAATTTCACTTTTGCCAACATTTTCCAAGGGAAAAAAGTAAAAAAAAAAAAACAAAACATTTTGGTTTGTGTCTGCTTTTTCCCAGGTTGTTTGTTAGAATGATGTTAACAGACCAGGTCCACAACCTTGCCGTTCTCTCACCTTATCCAGTGAAGCTCATATTTCCTCCTCGAACTTATGCTGCCCATGGCGCACTGTGGCTAATAGAATTACTCAGCCGTGTGGCATCACAGGACGCCTGTGGCTGGCTGTAGTCATGGCATATGCACTCCTGTTAAAGGCCAGTGCTTGTAGAAAGATGACATACGGTAACATACTCAGATGCGGTTTGAAAACAAACTGACTCCAAATTAAAATGTTTTTACATTTCCAAGCGGGCCAGGGGACTGGGTGTGAGAAGTTATCACACCTGCAAGCACATATCTGAGTTAAACTGCAAGGTCTTCAGAGGTAAGAGTAATGACTGTGCTTCCCCTGCAAAGAGAAGGAGACCAATGGCAGGCCAGCTAGCAAGGTGACCCTTACTGCCACACTTGAAGAAAAGAGCTGCTCTGGGGAGCAGAGGGACTGGGGAAAGCCGACTGAGCTAGGAGGCCATACCCATCATTCAGTGGGTAGATAGCAGCAGGGACTGTGCCATACCTCCCCTGCTGGTAGGACCCCACTGGAGTGGGGTGCTGCCTTTGGGGAAGGCTGAAAAGGAAGGCTGATGTTCAAACCGGGCCATGACAAGCGGCTGTTGAGGCATCCAGATGGAGAGTCCAGAGAGATGAGCTGAGGTACTGCCTCAGTGACAAGGAAGTCAGCCGGAAGCAGAGCAAAAAGTTTGTGAATCATTGCCACCAGGGAAGACACCTAATTGAATGTAAAATGAACTGGCCAAGGAAGGTGTCAGCACGCCAGGCTCAAACAGCAAGCACATACTGACAGGCTTTCACTCTTCCTTTGCCCTCTGTGTGTGGAAGAAGGAGCTGATTAAGTCCCTTCACATGTGCTATTACTTTCAAAGACCTTACTGGCTCAAAACAAAATTTTTGGCCTCCTCTCTTCAGGTGAGGTAGTTCAGGCAAAAGAGGACAAGCAGCTTGCAGGGATGCACAAAATCTGCCCCCTATAAATGTTTCTAGCATGTGGACGCACTTCATCACTGGAGCTTGACATTGTAAAATTTGCATGGTGTTGACTGTGAAAAAAACATCACAACCCATTTCAGGGGTTGCCTGTGTGCCCTGTATCTCTGGCTGAAGGCACGTGCCCTGGTGCTACTGGCAATCCTAATGACAAATCCTGACTTTTGGAGTCAGGCCTAGGTTTGAATGGCTGATATTTCCCTCTAGAGCCAAGTAGTTCACTGCTGGAGAGCCATATCTGAACAGTTTGTAGGCTTTGACAATGCAAAGGGTTCACCTGCAGTGGGACTGTGATGAACACGTTTTCTATGGTCATCCCTCGGTGATCTAGCTTCTGCCTGCCCCCTTGTACTCGCTTTCTTTTCATCCCTCTCCCCTTCACCTTGCATCTGTCCATGTTGAGAACACTCCAATTACCACAAAGCTTTCCACTCTCAACTTGCTGCTCTCCTCTAAGCCTGTTTTCTTCTTTTTTTTCTCCCCTCTCATTTTTTTTTCCTTCTCTCTTCTCTGTCTACCCATCTTCCTGCCTCTCTTGTGGACAAAGCACCAGAGGATCAGAGGTGATGAGAAAGACAGGGGAGGGAGAGAAGAGTGGTAAATTTTCTCCTCCTTCTTTTATTCCTTTTTGTTTCTGTCACTTGTTCTTTTTATTTTCTCTCCCTTTATGACTGCTACAACCTCTGTCTTTCCAGTCCTCCCTCCATTTCCTCTTTACCCTCACATCTGAAATCACTTTGTCTCCCTCTCTCTGTGGTCCCTGCTCTCTTCCTGCATTAATGCTTTGTCCTCTGAAGCCTCCTCTGCCTGCCATGGCTTGGTGTTCCAACACTGAAAAGCACGACACAAAGCACAAACATGTATTGGCTTCCACAGTTGCCAAAGCACCACCTCTCATGTTCAACTGAGACATGCACACAAACACCCTCAGACAACTCTGTATACATGATGTTGTCCTCTCACCTGCATGTATGTACATGTGCAGAACCATGCATTTCCACCTATGTGAAATCTGGCATACGTTCTCCATAAATGCTTGACACAGAATCATAGAATTGTCTAGGTTGGAAAGGACCTTTGAGATCATTGAGTCCAACTACTAACCAAACACACTGAAGAACACCACTAAACCATGGCCCCAAGCACCACATCTACCCGTCTTTTAAGTCCCTCCAAGGATGGTGATTCAACCACTTCCTTGGGCAGCCTGTTCCAATGTTTGATAAACCTTTTGGTGAATAAATTTTTTCTAATATCCATCTTAGGCCTTTCTTGGCACAACTTGAGGCCATTTCCTCATGGAAATCCAACTGGCGACACCAGCCTGTCAAATCCTAGCTTATTTAGAGAACCAGTACTATTTCCTACAACTGCATAAAAGCAATACCAACAACAGCACTCCTCCATTACTTTTTTTTTAAATTCTTCTTCTGTGGCATGAGAGCCATTGGGAAGTAGGGAAACACAGCTCTTTCTGGGGCACTTGAAGATCAAAGCACTGTACTGCTGTTTGCTCTGACCTTTCATATAGCTGTACCTGCCTTGTGTGTGCCCATTACAGTCTCATCAGGGCAGAAGGTTTCTATTAGCCTGTGTTAGTGCTGAGTGCGGTTGGGATCCCCTGTTTTTTGGATATCACTACAATAAACCAGGCTACTAAGCACTTATCAGAAGAACATTAGGAATCCAGTTTTCACTGTCTCGCTGGCAGACATTCAACAATGACAGAAGCACTTCCAGGTCACTGCCCTTTGCTGAAGTGCTAGTGCAGTCCAGCTTGTCAAGGCTCACACCCAAACTGTGCATTCACACAGCCGGTTCACCTCCTGCACTCCCCACAGCAAAGCTTGGATCTCACTCATGTGTAAGCCCAGGGATTTGGCCTCTCTCCTGCTCTGGCACCTTATGTGCCAACAGCGTTCCTCCCTGATCCAACTGGCACTGACCAGTAGCTTCTAATGTGTAGGAGATAGGACACACGAGTGAGGATGGACCTTCGATGGCTATTGTGTGCAAACATGCACAGTAATGTGCTCGTGCTTCAGGACCATTTGTATTACAGCATTTTTTTTTGTTAGTCAGATTTTAAATGATGGTTGGGAAAAGGCCTTGCAGTTTCCATTGATTAGGGCATTTCTACACATTCAACACAGAATTTCTTCAGTTTGGCAGCTTCTCCTGTGATACAGTCCTTTCTTCCTTTTGTCTAGAAAAGACTGAACCACAATACCTCTGTCAGATTCCCCCTGCTGCCCCAGCTATAAAGTCTGGAAAGTGAGGCAGTCGTTACACACTGAGTAGCCAGGTTCATTAATGGCGATGCCTATTCCCACAATGCTGCCTGCTAAGCAGCTGCAGTACCCAGGGTACAACACAAAGACCCAGCTTTTATAAACTACAGCATCACTAATGGCAACATCCTCAAAGCACCGTCCACTGTACATATGGGGTCAAATAGCATCACTTTTTTTTTACCTTCAGAGACCTCCAGCTTGGACCAGCTCTTCTTGGAAATTGATGGAGACTTACACAGGCTGATAACACTACGAGGAATTAAAACCCAAACCAATCATCTCTTTTTGGCTTTTCTAGCATTCTTATCAAAGGAACAGGTCCTTGGAGTATGTTTTCAAAATGTAAAACACATATTTCCAAACTTCACTAAATAAATAAATACCTTTCTTTGGTGCAAACTTACTTTTATATTGTAGAGAGGGGTGGATTGGATGTTTCTATACCATTTTTCTGACCTCTTTGCCATAGATGCCATTTCTCTTTAATCTCAAAATGAAAAACAATGACTTATTTTGAAACAGCTCTGACGTGATACAATGGAGATAGACCAGCAGACAATCTTTTTGTTTATGTACATAGTTGTGATGACATAAATAACATAAAGACCACACAAGCTTGAGTAGGATCTTTTGGAAGCCACCTAATTCTACACTGATATCTGCAGTGCCTCCAAGGATGTTAGTATAGCCAAGATTTTCCTTCTAAGTAAAGTAGGGAAAAAATACAAAGCAAGCAGAATTGTAAATGGAAATGCTTAAAGGGATGCTCTGACATAATATCCTGAAATGATGGATTATTGGATTCAGTGAGTGAAGGAGGCTCTCCTAACATCCTCTTCCTGTAATGAGGATAATGGGTATTGTAGCAATATTGCTAGGAAAAATACGGCAGCAATGAATATGATGACTCGAAAGGTTAGGCGTCTTGCAGTGAAAGGTACATGGTCAGATTGAGCAAGAGAGTGATGAGAATATGACTGTAGGAAAGAGTCCCAGACTGAAGGTCGGAAATTTCCCAGCCTAAAAGGGATGAAGGAGAAGAAGAGAGCCATGCACACGAAGCACACCAAACAGTGCTCTTGCTGATTTGACAGTTCATGAATACACTCATATGCTGGCTCAATAAGTTCTCTGAGGCCATATTCTAGTGGACTGAGAGTTCAAACTTAGCAAGTTTGTAAATTCATGAATGTGTTCCAAAAAAATAATAAAATGCATGGGTAACTTCATGGCTGGAAATTGGGGGGGGAGAGGGGGAGGAAAGAAAAAAGAAAGAAAGAAAGGAAAAAGAAAGAAAGAAACAAGAAAGAAAAAAAAGGGAAAAAAAAGAAAAAAAAAAGGAAAAAAAAGGAAGTCCTTCAACTGATTAGTGTGGAAAAATCTACTAATAATTGAAAAAAAAGGTCATAGTTATCGTGAGAAAAATGGGCTGGTCAGTGAGCTGGGGGACTAATGAAACCTTACTTCTTGTGTATGCATCTTTTGTCTCTAAAATTCCCATACCTTAATAGCTTTAATCATTCCTCCTGCCCCCTCTTAAATACCCAAGGGATTCAAAGCAGGATGTGTATAAGCTAGACAGGAGCTACGTGTATCTGATTCGTGGACTAATGTATATGTGCTGACTAGCCATGTGGCTACTTCTAAATGAGATATATAGTCTGTCTGTTGCTTGTTCAGATAGGGCAAAGTGGAAATCTCATTTGGATTCTTCTCTTTCTGCAGTTTTTGATTCACACCAAATTTACAGAAACTTAATTATCTTTGAAATTCATTATAAATTGGCCTTTGGAGAGGTCAGTGAGTAGACAGAAAAAAATATGTGAGGACATAAGTATTCTTTGAACAGGAAGCTGGGATGAAATGAAGAACAGTTTTTTCTACTCCTGCTTTACCCATTAGCAACATATATAGAAAATAAAACCCTCAGACAGGAAATAAGTTAAATACAGTATGTTTCCCAATTTTTATCCCAAAATCTGGAGTAGGAGGAACACCAAACACTTAGACAAGCAGAAGAGAGAGATGCAGGACAAATCTTCTCAACATTGGTGTATGTCCTGGAAACTTCTTGCCCACCACATGTTCAAGTGCAGCCAAGATAACAAACACTTGACTGCATGGTGATAACACCATATCCATTCATGTCTCATTAACTGTCAGATTCCACCTGAGATGGAAACCTCGGAAATGCACCACATCTAGACCAGACAGTTGACTCTTCTCTGTCACTAATTTTCTGTCAGAGGACAGAAACTGAGGAGAAGTTGAGGGAAAAGCTTTTGTCAGGTTGGACACATAAGTAAACCCTTGTACCTTGCTGATATTGAAGCAAAGCCTTAACAATGCACTGTATACTCTGAAAGTCCAGGTCCCAGCTGTCACCCCAGCCATTACCAAAAAAAAGCACCGTTGGAGGGAAGATGTAAATGTATGAGGTGAAAAATCCATCTCATCAGGAATTCTGACAATTACTTCTCAGATTTCCCTGTAATAAAACTAAAACAACATCCCTTTAAAAATACCTACAGTTCCTCTCTCTGAAATCTGTAACTCTTCTCATAGGTCATGAAAATGTTGAAGGACATGGGTCCTCCGTGGATCATTAAGAGATCATAAACTTTCTTTGAAAGTTATGAAGACTTCATTCCTTAATCCTTATTCTGGAACACTGGAATGATTTACAAGTGTTTCTCTTAAAAATTCTTCATGTCTAGCTCCCCAACATCTCCCAGGGCATTACATGTTAATGGACACTGCATGGGTGTTTGCACAAGGTAAAGGGGACTCTGGCACAGAAGGATAACCTTCTGGAAACAAGACAGGTGCTACAATATTTTGTAAGGGCTCAATATATTTAACACATGCCTCTAAAAGTTTGTGTGGGAATTTGCCACATCCAGTATAAATGAATGGAAAACAGCTGACAAAAATATAGAAAATTATGAACTCCTCTCTCCCATCTCTGTTAAAATGAGCCAGCAAGTTGGGAAGTTTAAGTAAATCTGTTCCATTGATAGCCTGTGAGATGCTCTCATCCTTAGTGTTCTGTGGCTTTTGGAGAAACTATCTTGTTTGGGATTATTTATGCTCAGTTTTGTGAGCAGTTTTGATCCCTTTTGATTAGAAAGTATCAATGTTATTTTTTTTAACCTGGCTTATTCCCTTTCTGCTCCCAAAGACCATATCCTCACTCTGGAATAACAAAAATAGTATTTAAAAAATTGGGTCTGAGAGAACCCAATATTTCTCTCTCCACCGATTTTCTCAACATGTCACCAAAGGTTTCTGGAATTTCTTGATGCCAGAAGCAGTGAAGATGCAAGGGCAGCCATGTGTCATCAAGATCAACTTTGCATGAGCTCTGCACAAACACACTGAGAGGCAGCCCATCTTCAAAGGAGTCGGCATCTAAACAAGCATAGGAGAAAAGGCATGGAGGAAAAAAATCCCAATGGTCACATGAATACCTGGAACAGCCAAAGCACTGAGCAGCCATGGGAATCAACAAAAGTTGCAGAGAAAAATGTGGTCTTTGGGGCACTAACCACAAGGGGATACTTCATCAGCCATATTCATGATCATAGTTTCACCTGAAACTAAGCCCCTGTTTCAGCTTTTAATCAGATTTCACTGGAAATTGGTCCA
Organism: Tringa tobata; assembly: GCA_033628505.1. Lineage (NCBI taxonomy): Eukaryota > Metazoa > Chordata > Aves > Charadriiformes > Scolopacidae > Tringa > Tringa tobata. Next base: position 3,132,065 of record JAHREE010000605.1, on the reverse strand, counting down.
CAGGAGTCTTTCTGGTAAAAACTAAAGACACAAAATCTTGAGAAATTTTGAAGCAAAATGAATGATGGAAACAGGCAGGAATTTAGTCAGTCAGACCTCAATAGTCCTGTTAAAATTCCACATGGAAATGAGAAATTGTGTAAATGCTTTTCTTTTGACTCCACCTATCAAAGTATTCAGGCTTAGAGCAGCACTGATGTCAGATCCTTGACGTGCAATAAGGCACATTAAGCTGAGAACTTTGGTCAGAATTGTTCTCAGGGGCCATTTTTCTTCTACAGAAGGAACTGGCGCAAGTCTCTGGTAAATTTTGTCCTCATTGAAAGAGAAAATGTTTATTTCAGTGTTAAAACTGTGTCTGCACTGTGCCACAGAACTTGTACTTAGATTGTAGTAGCATGTCTTAGCAGTGTTGTTTTAAATAGCCCAGAGCTGGCTTTCTGAGACATTTCAACAGTTTGTCAGAAAATCATGCACATTTTCACAAGACATTTTCATTTCCTTTTAGGTAAAACATGAAAAATGAGGAAAAGAAGTATTTGGCCAAACCTAAACTCCCTGACAGAGCTCCTGGCAAGGAGAAGAGGAGCATGCTATGACTGTAGTGACATACAGGAGCCTTAGAAGAGCAAGCAGCCAAGTGACATCTCCCATGAAATCTCATCATGACATGCTGCCTATATGATGTATTTCAATTTTCAGTTGATTTATATGAAGGGCAAAGAGAGGACTCTTTTGCCCTTAGAAAGTGGTGCCATCCTTCTGCAAACAGAAACACTTAGCCAAAAATCCAGATTTCAGCTGAAAATATTTTTAATCCATTTTATTTATTACTTAATTGCTGGGTCTCAAACAAACTGCACTGAGAAAGACAGCTGTGGGACTGACAGAATTTAAATCAATTACCATCTGCAGAGGAGCAAAGACAAAGACACTGCAGTGTAAGTGACCAAAGCTCCAGTAGTCCTGAACTATGTTACTTTGGGATGCCGAGTTACAATTTTTTTAAACTTTTGAGGCTGGCCTAAATTTGCATGTGAAAGGAGAGCACTTCAAGGCTGCCCAAGGAGGTTAGCTGCCCATTCCCATTTAATTGGATGACAAATTAAGATCCAAAGTTTGTGGTAACTCAGAAAGAAAGAAACAAACTATCCTCTGCTATGTAAGGTGCAATGCCTCTGAGAAAACAGCATCTCTGTAACTGAAAGTACAAATGGGTGCATTCAGGTTAACAAGAGCCAAGTGGAAGGATCTTGCTTTTGGTAGGTTGATGGGCTTGTCCATCTCTCCTATGGACACCTTCATATTAGTGAGGGAGGCATGGAGGCTGTCAGCAAAGTTAAGTGACTTTCTTCTTTATGTAGCAATGCTTTATTTTTGTTAAATGACTGTCTGACAGCTACAAAGATCTGTACACTTCATTTAATGCATGGTTTTGTGAACCTTATGAGTTCAGACGTTTCTAGGACAGGGTGAGCCATCAATACCTCTTGTGCCTCTGGCCAGAAAGTGTAAGGAGAAAGTCTGAAGCCATTATGGTCAGAAATCATCTTTTTTTGTTGTTGTGCTCTGAAAGAGCATTTGGAAAGAAGAAAAGAGAATAACAGCAATCTCATAATGAGCATTGTGACTAAGAGAGGGAGTAAATGGAAAAATAATTAAAAACATCATCTGCTTTAGTTACACAAGTATTGCCACTGACTATTAACTATGACCAAGGCAATGTTTGAAGGGCACAGGCTTAAAGTTTTGTACATAGGTTTGGGATTAGACAGGAGGATTTGGTGATCTGTCACCATGCCACAGTCCTTGTGATTCAGTCTTAGGTTTAGGCAGAGCTGAGACATTCCTATCTTTACTTCAGGTAGAAGTAGGTAATCTGTTTAATAGGGGATTAATTCTATCTAACTTTAGCTGTCCAGAAATGAGGTGTCCATTTCAAAGCTTTCTCGGTTATTAGTGGAAGAAGATTTGCTGCTCCAGAGTTTGACTTAGAACAGGTATATCTCAGAGCTTGTTCTGCAAGAACTATCTAGCTCTGCCTTCTGGGTAGCTTAGGTTAGGCCAGAGAGATCCCTCCATTTTTCCTCCCCTTGTTTCCTCTGGCACAACAGGATAACAATGCTTTGACTCTTAGATCTTCTCCAGACTCTGAAGCTGGCACAGACTTTCCATTTGCAGTATGCTTGTAGCAACAGACACCCCCTACAACTAGCAAAGTAGGCAGTAACAAGGAAGATGTTCAGGTGGATAATCATTAGGGCAGACTTACATGAACAGTGAGAAGAACGTGTTTCTCTTTAAGGAGAAAATCAGATGAAAGAAGTGAGGGAAAATGTGACAATTCCTTTGCAGGCCTCCAGATGCTGTGCAGCAGATCCCATGTTTCCTTTCTGTGCTACGTGTCTTAAGGCATTGTAGCTATAATATTGTACACATACTGTATTTGAGCTCATGACTCATCTATATGAATATCTAATAAAGCAAAAATTGGTGCAAAACATATGATAATCATCAGCAAATCACTCGGGCAGCAGAGTGCTGTAAGTAACTATTGTGATTTCCTTTTTGGCAGAGCATCTAGTAGCACATTATTAAGAGCATAAGAGCATTTTAAATCAGTTTGTATTACCTGTATAAGGAGGAGTATAAATATGCAGTCACAATCAAGGCTGAAGTGTGCATGAGCCTGAATGTTCAGAACAGGCCAGGCAGATTTCAATTGTCATTCAAAAATACTACAAAAGATGCTGCAGTTTTGAATCAAAAGCGATGAAGAAGGTAAATATCAACTGGCAGGACACCCCTTGGCTTCAGCAGTGCAAATTCAGCAGTAAAGTCGCAGAGCCACAGATGCAAACATTAAGGGAAAACATGACAGAGAGCAAGAAGTGACACAAAGCAGCAACCGTGATACACAGGGCATCACAGCAAGTTGGTGCCATGTCAAACATCAGCACCAAGACAGGCAAGAGGGTGTCAGCGCTTGTCTAACATATTTACATTGTCACTGACCTACAGCTTGACAAGGAAGAGCAGAGGGTGAAATCCCCTGAGTACACCGGTGAGGACTGAGCAGCAATGACAACTAACGTCTGCTGGAACAAAAATGTTGCTGGCTCGGCCAAGAGAAACCCCTAGTTTAGAGATGGATAGAAGCCTTGCAATTCAGACAAGGTCAAGGTTTGAAAGAAGTCAAAAATACAAAGAACAGACACATTTTTTTGCAAAGACACCTCATTTTCCCTGGCCACCTCTACAGCCAGTAGAAATTTTTCAAGTATCCTAGTTTGTGCTTTTTGATGTGATTTCTCTTGAAAAGAAAAGGGTTAACTTCGGGACAGGGAAATACTTAAAATTTAAAGTCAGTCTGATAAACATCTCTAGATTTTATATCCTTGGTAGCCTGTACCACAGAATACTTTACTTGTCACATAAAAAGCTATCAAAGAGAGTACAGAGTTCTATTTAATCACTCCGGCTTCTAATAGTTTGTTTCATCCTTCCACCTTCAATCCATAAATTCCAAAGACTCTGAAGAAATTCTTACCAGTATGACTGAAGTTTGTAAAATACAAGACAAAGAAGAGGATATAGTTTGGAAAGTAGAGATTCCAGTGCTGCTCCTTTGTATCTCCTCTTCCTCCCAAAAGTCATCTTTTCTCACCCATTTGGTGAGATATAAACTGTGAAGACTAACATGGAATTCTGGGAGCAGCAAAATATGCCTCATGAACTAAAATGAAGCCACCATATAGAAAAATAATTATACAGGATGTCACCACTCCAAGGAAACCTGTTTGCAGACAGCAACCCCTGCTCAACAAGAAACTGAGAGCTGATTCCCCTGATAAGGGGAATATATATCTGTGGGGTTTTGTGTGTGCATGCATATCAATCTAATCATGTTGATGGGTTGGCAAGGCTCTAAAAGTACAAGGCATACTTGAAATTGATGCATTGAGCTAATCTAGAACCTCTAATGATCCTGTCCTGTCTAAATTAGGCTGCATCGCAGCATGTAATGGTACAGAAGTGTATGCTTATAAATTCCCAAATGAGTGTGCAATGGTCATGTCTCCTGAACTACTAAAGCTGCTTTGGACTTCAAAGGAAAGCAGTTGTGCTCTGGTTCAAGGAGTTTACCAGTTCATTTGCAGAAAGCAGTAAAACTGAGAAGTCTAACTGTGCAAAATAATTCACAATGTCTATTTAGGAAGCATCTGCAAACCCCTGAAGCTGGATGACCAGGCTAAGCATGAATACAAGCCAGTGGTGCAAATCCCAAGTTTTCCTTTCACATGAGTGCACTCTGTGTCCTAGCAGGCTCTTCCTGCCATTACAAAAACTTTCTAGAGAGCACTGTATAAAATGGTGGAGCAGCTGGCATGGGGCTGTTGCCCTGGGACTGGTCATTGCTCCTTTAGAAGAAAGATGGGCTTTCTGGGAAAGCTGTATGAAATGGGGGCATGAATATACCACACTGTCATTTCTAATCGCAACAAAATGGGAAGGTTATCACAAACTGTCACCATGTATTTATGGCTTGTGTACAAATGTGACTACAGGTAGATCTGTCAAGATACAGGACCCGTTATGAATCTAAGCCAGGTAGTGCAGGGGAGGGGATATGCCTGAGAATTGCATGCAAGTACTTAAAGAGACATTTGGGGAGCACAGAGGAGAGGCACAGCCATTGCACAGACAGCTAGAGATTATCCAACCCTGGCGGGGTAAGGGCACTGACTTGTTCCTCTTCTAATGCACTAACATTAAGCCTTTGCAAAACAAAGTAACACAAATTAATAAATCATTAGGTGAAGTATTTCCAGTGGCTTTCCTGAACTTTATTCCTTCAGTTTCTAAGTATCACTTAGTGGCCTGTTACTCTGCTCTGTTCTGCAGTTCACGACTGAAATAGAAAGGCTGCAAAGCTGCGGGGAAGATACTGATGGACAGTTCTGCAGATTGTTCCAACTGAACCATAAAACTGTCAAACAAATGATACATGTTAGTTGTGATGGCGCTATGCCTCCCAGAAATAAAGTGAATCCCTAATGGAAGACTTTGGTGAGGAATTAAACATTAATTAGGGCTTATACAAGATGGACATAAAAGGGATAGAGACAAACCACAGGTTTGCTGTAGCGCTGGTAGAATCAAAGCCAGAGCATTTACTTCTGAACTTTGGTTTCTTGACTGATTATGAGCAATACAGACCTACAGCTGAGAATAACATATGGTGGAGGAAAACATCTTTATTCCTTGTTTTGAAAGGGGTAGTGGCCCAATGTCCTCAGTTTTCCTTATCTGTTTCACAAGCACAGTGCTGGGAGACTACTTACATTCTCAATTATTGACATGGTTCCTAACTGAAAGAGCTTCTAATGGGTTATCTCATCAGCTCATGTGATGGCCACAGGAAGTCTAATATAGAAAATAAGTCTATATATGTCAAAGTGGGAAATAGCTTTGCAATGGAGATATAGTTTTAATTGAGTACAATTGGGTTGATTTGTTTAGACAGAATAAGCCAATGAAAGCTTTTCAAAGGACTCAAAGAGCAGCCGTTCTGATTTTTCTAGAGGTTTTTGTTATTTTTGCCTCTGCCTCTCCGTAGCCCCCACAAAGAGTCAGTTACTATCCATGTCCCGTGAACAAACAAGAACATGTAAATCCTGTGCCTTTCCACTTTTGGGCTAGGCTTGCAGACCTGTCTTAATTAATACATGGACTGGCATCTATCCTGAACTTAGTGTTTAAATCATGAGCCATCATTGATACTACTGCCACCAGCATCACAGATTTCCAAAATTTGCTGTAAGACCGAATACAGACAAATTTAATTCCAATTCACAAAAAAAATATATGTCTATTGGATTCTCTTTACCAAGCATTATGACAAATGCTAAGTTAACTGAACCTTTAAGAACAGATATATAAATAATAAATGTTCCTCCTGTATCCACTGCAAAACAGAAGCCGAATCTTGTAGCAACTGGGAGCACATGGAAAGTCTAACCATAGTTCAAGAATTTGCTCTTGACCACTGCTGCTTTGACAAAAAGCAAGCACCAGCAAAGGCTGCAGATATTATGTCTGTCTGCAATCTGCACAGCCTGTTGGCAGAAACCTAGTGCTAGAGGCACTGCAGGTCTCGAAGCAGCATAAGACTGCCCCATTGAGGGGAAAGGCAATAAACAGCTGCAGGCCACATCCAGTTCAAGTACTCATGCCAAGGGCTCAGGACGAATCAACGAAGAGGAGGAAGGAAACCCCAGGGCTCACAAAGCACACCAGGTCCTGGGGGAAAGCTGGAGCATTGTGATAAGCTGAGCTTTTGAAACAAGCTCTCCATAAGAAAAGTAACACTAAGATCCATGTTGCGTGGCTGATAAGACTCCCAATATGGAATATCTGACCAACCGATACCTTTAGTGTGTTGCAGGCAATTACAAGCACAGCGGCCAGTAGGTGGTGGAGATGGGTGTACACAGCTTGTTGGGTTCCTGCAAACAGGATCACTTCAGAATTAGCTTTTTACAAAGGCTGGCCATGCTACGGAAGCTATGGAGATGCATGTGCATCGGAGCACAATTTCATACCGTGCCTTCTTCAGCATAACAGCTGGCAGCTGAGTCAAGGCTCCCTGATATACCTGAAGGAGCCAGATATGTCGATGTTCCAGAAACCTCTCCAGGCACACTGCAGGGAGAGCATCTGGGGCCAAATGTTTTGCACAGCCTTTCTGCAAAGAGTGACTCAACTCAGGAACAACAGGCTTTACATTTCTCATCTGCTCAGACTGAGACTGCTGGCCAAGTAATTGGGAAGGGTCAGCCTCAGCACACTGGAAAGGGCCAGTGCACAGCGCTGCTCTCCTGCTACTTCCCTTCCATTCTCCCACCATTTCCTATGCTTGTGTGCCTTCTCAGGAATGCCTTAGGAAGAGCTCCAGGTCTGTACAGGGAGACAGGATGAGGCTGCTCTAAAATCCCCAGTGTCCTTTCGTGGGGAGCGTCAGCGGTGGGAAATCTCCCTGGTAAATCACTGCACAGAAAACCTCCTGCTGGGCACTTCCCAGCCCCTGGGTGAGCAGAAAATCAAAGGCAATAGGAGAGGTTCCCCTTGGCTAGGGGTCTTTATCAGGGCGCTGCCTAACAGTCTCTAGAACTATGCTTACAACAAGCTGGACATAGGTGTTGCGCCCTGCATCAGACTTTCACACCTGGGAAACTGCTTGCTGGAGGCCATCTGTGGTAACCCTGCCCCTGGAAGAAAAGGCTTGGGAGAGCTGCACAGCAGGCCACCAGGTTTCACTGGCATTTGGCCTGCAAATGCTTCCAGGAACACACTGGGCCAGTTGGCCACCTTGGTTGGGAAAAAGCAAACCACTGGTCTCAGCTGCTCTCCCTGCAGCATCCCTGCAGATGTTTTGGGAACAGAGGCATATCGGGATCCTTCACAGGGAACAGGTAACTCTTTCTGCTGCATTTTCTTCCTCTGGCAGAGGGCACCAGGGCAGTTGTATAAGCAAGAAAGATTTTCTGCTGGGAACTGCAGTTCTTCAGAAGCAGTACCTTGAAAAGTGTTGTTAGCTGCTTCCTCAGACAAGGGAAGACAAATCTGCAGGTGACATAGAGATGCCCCCACTTATCTGTGTCTCCTCTGGAAGGGGTCTTGTTGTATCTTCTGTCTCCCAAATTCTGCTCTGATGTGTTTGACGTGCTAGATGTAAAACTTTGCCATGCCTTGAGGGAAATTGTAGAAAACAAGGGAGAAAGTCTTTTTAGACACAACCCCAACCTCTGAGAAGGACCCTCTTGGAAATGCTCTGGAGATGATACTCTTGTCAGATTCCTGGGGAAAAGTCTTTACCTGAGCTTTGTCAGACATTTCTTTAAAATGCCAACAGGGTGCTATCTGCACCCATAACTCTGTTGTGTTTCAGGACTTTCTACAACATGCCTGATATCATGTCTGAGAAGGGGCAAGGTTTCCTGGTCAAATGAACATAGTTTTAGTTTGACAACTTGTCTCCCAGATGTGACTTTGAAATCAGCCAAGCTGAAACACAACAGCTCTGTTATGGCAGTCTCTGAGGGAAAGTCAGGGAGGTCTCAAGCCTTCCTGATGCCAATGGGGAAAGTCTATGGTAGGAAACCATGGGGTTTCTCCCTCGAAAATATATTTTTCCTCAAATTTGCTGGTAGGTCTTTGTTTAGGGACTGAGCTTTTGGCTCCTCTGTAAAGGATAGCTTCGGTGCTCATTGGAGCTAGGTGCTGGAGGTATTGGTATCTATGTTTGCCCTGCAATGAACCCTCCACACTTAAGGACAGTGAGGTGCGGCATTGCTGTTAATAAGCAACAAACCAAAGTGTGACATTTGGTAGTCAGGTGTTCATCTCCTCCAGCCTATCCCTCTGGAGGAGAAGCAAGGAAGAGAGGCAACATCAGTGAAGTCCATGCACCATCATTCCAGATGGCAAAATGCCTGCAGCCTTCCCTGAAGCCCAGGTAGCAGCACTCACCCCACAGGCAGTTGTTGCCCCAGCTCAGGGTGCAGCTGGCAGCACAGGGTTGACTTCCCTGCCTATTGGCCCCTGGTTGTCAGATCCCACCTGAGTTGGCACTTCCAGTTTAATACCTTTCTCAGGTCTTCTCAGCAAACAGAGACTTTGGAGGAAACAAGTATCCCTCTGCAGAAGCCCTGGTAGCCAAACTGGCATTTCCTGTAAGGATAAAGGCAACCTCTTAAATATCCTGCATGGAAACCTCACTAGAACCCAGCTTGGACCTTGCTGCTCTTCCAAGGCAGTGGAGTACTGCAGCTGAGCCAGAGCATGTGGAGCCCTGAGGAATTTAGGGAGGTCACCCTTGCCAGAATCAAGTCACATTGCCAGATCACCATTCCTACCTGAGCCTCCAGCACGTAATGCTGTTGCCTGAATTTTGTCTGTGAGCCTTGGATGCTCACAACAAGTCCCACAGGGACTGAGGGCCTCAAGAGACAGACAAAGCTGCAAACAGAGGAATAACATATTACCAATCAGAACGAAGCCACTTTGCAAATTCTTAGAGATAGGGCCCAGTTTGCCACTACTTTGAGAAAGGGAACCTCCTGGCTCAAGCAGGATTACACATGGCATAAACTTACTTGTGCAGAGCCTTTTCCTAGTTGCAGTATTTTTGAGCTGAGGAGTCTGCCAGACTTCCCTTCTGCTAGCTCCAGCACAACTGCTTTGGTGAAAGAGGCTGAAACACCAGAGCTTTTGGGGCGGCAAATTTTGGTTGCTGTGCTAAGACTGGTAGCCTTGATTCCCGTGAACACAGTTGTCACTTCATTCCCTTGCTGGAGACCATCTGCAGCCCAGCTCTTTCCTTGGCTCCCTCCAGTTTCCCCGGTGTAGGCACTGCTAGAGGGAAATCCCCCGATTTCCCCTGCTAAATCCAAAGCCGCTGTTGGAAATCAGGGTAGGACCACCCCATCCACACACTTAATCAGAACTAATGAACACAAAATGAGACGCTATCACAGTATTTGGGGATGCGGAAAGGGAGGCCCAATTCCGTACATTGTCCTTCCAGTTGGCAAAGCTGGATGAGATTCCTGAGGGCAGTACAATACATAAAAGAGAGCAATCCGGAGGAATTGGTTGTTGTCCCACAACCACGGAAAACCCAGTCTGGGCACACGCCGTAAGAAATAAACACCCGGAAAGACAATCTACAGCCTTTCTGTAGCTTGATCTCTTGGCCTGCACGTCAACCTTCTTGGCCGTACTGAGACCAATAACTGCGTTCAGACTGACAAACTGGAGGCCCTTTCGGTTCTGCCAGGCTGTTCTTAAGGGGAAGGTGGCTGCTCCCACCGCCACCCACCTCTCTCCCAGGGGTTCCCCGGCACCGGGACGCGGCTAGGCCTCCCTCCTGCGGTGTGCCGGAGAAACGCAACAGCACGAACAGCTATCCCTCCCTCCTGCGGTGTGCCGGAGAAACGCAACGGCACTAACAGCACGCCCGGCCTTCCTCAAGCGGCCTAGACACGCTCACCACAGGCCCGGCGGGAGCCCTCGGGGGCGGGCGCCGCCGCCGCCCACCGTGCTCCCTCTGGGCGGGCGCCCGGCGTCGCGTCTGAGGCGCGTCGGTAACCGGCGCCGTGCGGCTGGGCCGGGCCCGGCTTCCCCCCTGCCCGCCATGGGGCTGCTGCTCTGGCTGGCCCTGCAGCTGGGCGCGGGCTCGGCCGCCTGGCTGGTGGAGGTGGACGTCGGGCGGGCCGAGCGGCCCCTGGAGCACTTCTGGAGGAGCACTGGCTTCTGGTAAGCGCGCAGGGGCCTGCGGCCGGCAGAGGGCCGCGCAGCGCAGCCGGTGTGGGAGGCGGCCGCCTCTGGCCCTCCTCAGGGAGAGGATCCCCAGGGTGTGAGGGAACCTTTCCTGGAGGAACCTAGGCCTTTCCGGGCCGGCCGCGGTGGGATCAGGGGGCGCGACGCCTTGCTGCCCTTTGCTCCTCAGCCTGTTCCGCGTTACTTGCGTGGAGCCGGTGGTGGGACGTGGCCGGTTAATGGGAACAAAGTGGATCACAAGACAGGGCCAGCCCACACCCCCTCTCTGGCTTGCCTCCAGGGTCCTCCAACATGTGAAGTTCTTCCTCTTCCCCAGCACAGCGCAGATGTTGATGCTCGGAACTCCTTCCCTTTCCTTTTCAGTGTTTCCGTTGTCGCAGTCCCTAAATGGGCCCAGGCAAAGCTTCCCTGCCTGTTAGTTCTAGGAGTTTGCTGCTTCTTGCCGGACGCTTTCAACATGCACCGTCTTCCTGATGCAGCCAGCGAGCCTGCTTGATCAAAGTCAGGGGGCTGGGCGGGAGCACACAGAAATCCCAGCTCCACCGCTTCTTATCCTGCTGGTGCTTTGCTTCCCAGAGAAAGCCCAGTCTTGCTGAGCTAAGGGGGGTTGAACAGGCTTCAAGTTTTGTGAAGGCTTCTAGCAGGCTCAAAAGCAGGACGCGGTGTCTTCCTCAGGCTTGTTCGTATCTTACTCTAAACTGATTATGACCTCCTTCGTTTAGGCGTACAGTGGATTAAATAACACTTGTAGGAAAAAGATTTGCAACAGGGATGGAATCAGCAGCATGTGCTTTGGACAAAAAGTGATTTGTGCACTTTTTTTGTATAATGCTTAAAGGCAGTCTAAGACAAAACTTGAAAAATTTTCCACTAGTTTTCCATGTCAGTGGGAAAACAGAACAGGACCTAAAACACATTCTGATGAAGAGAGATGTTTGGGCTTTCTAGATATTTTTTTCCTTTGCTGTTTCATTTTTTGTTTTAATTTTTGCTTGCGATGTTAGGAAACTAATGAAAAACGTCCTTAAAAAACAATGTTTTGCCCACTTAAACTACAGCCTTAAAAGTGCCTATGATTTTAATTGTATGAAAGAAACTTTGGAAGGCTGTGACCATGAAAAGCATGTGGGGGAAGGCAGAGCAGCAGCAGCAGAGACAGAGGCTCTATGTGTCAGCAGCTGTTCAATTACAACAGCTGGCCAACACTGGTATTGCTGAAGCTGTAGGATCCCAGCTCCCTTGAAAGCTCACACTGTGACAGAACTGGGTTCCAGTTGTTTAAGTTTCTTTTCTACATCACAGTTTCAGACAGTTGGGCAAATCAGCAGTAGATAAAGCCTGGGAGACTGCAAGGCTGGATGTTCTCTTGGATGGGTACTTTCCACTCAGAACAGGAAAAGACAGATACGCATACTAACAAAACCCACTGTTGCACCAGCTTTCTTCTGGAGCTCATCATGGTTTCTGCTAGACTTCTCTCTAGCAGAATGTGAATTTCAGAGTGTTTATTCAGCATGGACTAAATAGAAATATGTGCATGCTTTATGCCTTGACTTCCATCTTGGCCACTGCTTGAGCTGAAGCAGGTTTGAATATCAGAGCAGTAGTAAGTCATTCCTTCAAAAAACGACAGTGAACGTTATTCACTGGAACAATTAAAAAGACCCAAATCACTGATAAATTTTCAGTAAGAGTGGAATTTGTAACTTGTAACAGTCTCACTTGTGTGATTTGAAGGAACCTCAGGGAGATGATTTTTAAATGCCTTGTATACTGGTGAAGTGGCAAAGAGGGGCTCACATGTGCTAGCAGATATGTACAAAGCACTTGCAGTAAGGATGTAATCTGTGTCAAGACTTGCACTTTCAGATAAGGATTCAGGATATTAGATAGGCAGTGTCTTAGCTAAGACAAAAGTTGCATCAAGTTCTTGTCCAAGTTGGCTTAGGTTTTTCCCCCATTGTGCACAGATGGCTATACAGTAGCAGGTTCATTCAGTTGCATCCTTGGAGGTGGGATGAGTATTTGGAGGGCTACAGAGCAGAAGAGGAGGGGATGACAGTGTGACTCTTCCCAGCATAGTTACGGTCAGCACAGGGCTGATCCACCCACCAGAAAAGGTAGATCACAGTAGGCAAAGCATAAACTATATTAGTTTTTCACTTATGCAATTAATATACAGTCTGTAGTTAGAGCGCAAGTCATCTCTCGTTGCAACGTGAAGAGATGTGGAAATATTTTACCAAACCTTCGGGACAATGATGGTTTATCTTTCTTTTAATACAAATGCTTTAACGCTTAGGATTTGCACATTACCTCCTGGTAAGGAGGCTTAATGAAAGTCTATAAGGATGCCCAAATCCAGTGAACTATTCTAAGTTTTTGACTTCTGGAGGGTAGGGGTGAGATCTTCCTCCATCTTGCAGCTATTTAACTGCGGAGATAAAAAATTCCCTGAGTGTTATGCTAATTTCAGTGGAATAAGTAGACACCAAAGCCATTAACATTGCTGTATAGCTGTGAGCAGGTTAAACTGCTTGCAGTATTGAACATAGAAACCTCAAGCCGCATACTTCTGTGCTTACTTATGCTTAGGGGTGAGCTGAACATGGCTGAAGAATGTGGAGATTCTGAGGGTGTAATTCTGCTTCTAACGACTGTAGCTTCCACAGCAGAGCAAGAACTGGTGTCATTGCATGGACGTCAGTAGGAAGATCCAACCCATATTCGTCTTAGTAGAGACCTCAGCAAGTCTGACTTCCACTGCAAAGCCTAAAAGATACTGAGTTCCCTTATAATTAGTTACCCAGAGACAAGATGACTGCCAGTGTCATGTGCTCTTCTTCAGGCCAGCGCTGCCTGAGGTTGCTATCTGTGCAGCAATGACTGCATGTAATCCTTTCCTTTGAGCATGGCCATGAGATGCACCCAAGTTGTGTTCTGCTCTCCCAGACTACATGTGTAGCTAGTTAGCCCCAAATAACCCGCAACTCCATTTTGCTTTCATCTCACTGTCACTCATGACAGTGCTCGTCATGCTGGTGAGGATCTTGGAGGTGGTATGGGACTTTGCATAGTGATCTTCTGATACCCACTGGAGCTGCCAGTTAATGTTGCAATGTGTTGTTTCTTTTCTGTCCTTCCTTTCCCGAAGCCCTCCTTTACCTCACAACCGTGCAGACCTATTTGACCTGAGCAAAGACCAAGAGATGAATCTTGCATACATTTCTTCTGTTCCACATGGTGGCATTGAACAAGTTCGAATTCACTGGTTACTGGAATTGGTTGCTCTCAGGTAAGCAAACAGCTCAAGTCAAAATCCAGGAAAATATGATACATTAAAGCGTCAAACAGGTGCTCACTTTGATATTTATTTTAGTATAATTGCAACCTGGGCATGTTTTTACCTCCTTGGAAGTCAGGTAAGTGCCAGTGGAGGGGAATCAACTTGGGGGTGTATGAGATTAAGAAATAGAGAGCTTATGTTGAGAAAGACGGGGCTAACCTGCACGTGTTACACCCTAACAACAGGTTAAGGAGCAGTTTAAGGTTTCCTTTCGTCTGAAGAGTCTTGTCAAGTGCTGGTCCAGTTTTACCAAGACCGTCTCAGTTCATATGTTACAGTTACTCCACATCTTTCCTGCTGCCATGTCCAGGCCTCAGCATCTTGATTCCCATGTACCATGACCTCCAGAGAGGCTTCAGGCTAGCAGAAATGGGTTTCATGGACCATTGCATGTACAAGGTTCAGGTGCAGCTTTTTTAAACTTGGTGCATCCTTTCTAAAATACTGCTTGGCACAACCTTGAAAAGAGAACTCCAGAGAAGTCTTCAGTGTTTCCTTAAGCAAGGAGGAGTTCTGCTTTGCAATCAGGGCGTCTATGCCCAGTGTTACAGGGGGAGCTCTCAGCTGGATTTCAGGCAACAGTCATTCCAACTGTTTTCAAAACTCATACTGGGTGTTACAACTGCTGTTACTTCAAGTCCAGCAGAGTTTTATCTTAGTGCAGTAACACCAGCAACTACTCAGTACTGAGAAGAGCTGCTGAGAGAAGCCAGACTTTGAGAGTTTGGTTCCACATCCCAGCTGTCCATACGTGTACCTAGGGCTGCCCCTGGCTGTAGGTCTGCTTTTAGTATTCAGGTCACAGTGTTAATGCTCCCTTTCCAGTTTAGATAAGTCTTTGATGAAAGCTAGGAATGGGTTGGAATAGGGTGATAGGCATAAATTCAGTCTATTTCTTACCAAAGCATTTCAGATGGCCATACTGTCTCAAACAAGATTTCTCACCCATCCTGATATGTGCTTTGCTAACCATTAGCCATTCTAAGAACAGTGCTGAAGGACTAGAAAGATGGCTTACTTTTCTGTCCTTTAATTTAGCAGATATGATACAGCAAAAATAAGTCTCACAAAGATTAAAACAAGTCTGACTTAGTGAGAGGTACAAATGAAAGCTGCTACTATTTTGTTACTACTTTTGTCTTCCTTCCACTTAGGAGTTTCTTTTTGCATCCTGAACCCACCTGTGTGCTGCATCAAGTGAGTGACAGGTAGTGACTACTGAAACAAGGTGACTCTAGTTAATACCTTCCTCAAAAAGGATTCCTATACATAATAGCATTTCTAGTTCTAGGGAAATACATTTCAGACTTTCAGGAGGACAGCGTTGGAATTCCTCATTTTTCGAGTCCCATTTAACTCAGCTTCAACACACTCATACCAATATGCCTGGTGGTAAGAACCGAATACAGATTCCTAGAACAGGAGTGATTGATCTGTGAGGAAAGACAAACCGTAAAAACACCATCAAAAGTTGTGATAGCTCTTAAAGTTCTGCCTGGCTCTGGCTGTTGCTGAGCTGAGCATATTTGCAATCCACATCATTACTGCATTTGCTGTCCCAGACACAGGAGGGTGGGAATTCACCAGTTGTAGGTTTGGAGAAGCAACAAGGAGAAGGAGAGTTCAGACTCTGGAAATGGGATGTGAGCAGAGGAGTAGTGGGTTTCAGAGTGTACATGAGGAACAGGAGTTGTTTTTTCCCTAGGTATTAAGGTGTGCTTGTGTATGTAGGTTTGTTTGGGAAGGTGTTCGGAGGTCCTGCACACAGATTAGTATTGCACTTTTACCCCAGAGCTGCCTCTGTATGTTAGTCCATCTGTGAATATAACAGATAACACAGCTCCTCCCTCCCATCTTTCCCTGTGGAAGTTTCCTGGTAAACACCCTTTCCTATGCTTTCCTTTCCTGTGCTATGCCTCCCTCTCTTACTGGGCTGTGGGTTTTGTACTCACTCTTGCAGTGACCCAGCTTCAGCAGGGACAAGGACAACTGTCACTGCTCACCACCACTGGACTGCCGGTCTTAGACCTCAGAGGTTTCTCCTGAGAGATGGCTTGGGTCTTTGAGGTTTCTATAACCAACTGACCGACAGAAAAATCAGTGAGTACCTTCAAAAAGAATGCAGCCACATCTACAGGCAGAGGCGAAAATCCCTCCTAGCGGCCTGCCAGCTCTGCCACATGTTTGATTGGCCTTTATAAATGATTGAGGGAAAGTAATGTGTCTGTCATGGATTCTGCTCGACCTTTGTAGGGAGTGAGGCCACTGAGTCCTTCAAAGCGGAACACAATCCTTGAGACTATCAAAATTCTAGGAGCATGGAAACTTAGCATTTAAGCAAGAAGCTCCAGAAAATCTCTAGTGGCTCACAGGTAGCATTCTAACCCACTAGCATCAACATTAAGCCCAGCTTTGACATGTAGAAATTAGAAACTGTTATGGCTTAGAACCAAGCTAAAACTGTTCATTTTGCAAAAATATGCATTTGACTGAGACAAGAAGACATTTAAGTTGTGAAAGGACAACCAGCGGACTGAGTGGCAGCAATGGTTTGGGAAGGGAGAGAGTCTGGAGGCTCCAGACAAACACTGGGATTGAAAGAAGCAACAGGGACAAAAATGCAAGTCTCAACAGGAGGAGTTCAGTGCTGCTGCTAAATTCTATGCATTTGCACTTCTCTTCCTGAACCAGTGATTTCCAGAAGAACGTAAAGCTGTTTTGAGTGAGATCACCATAACAGCAAAACAATATTATGTCATGGGGTTGGTGAGTAGAGAAGACTTTTTGGAAGGTGGTGGTGGGTACTTGACTGAAGAAAAGCACTGACAGAAAACAGAGGACTAGGAGATACCACCACTGTGGAAGGCTAACAGATACAGGCATTGCTTTTCCTCACAGTTGTGCCATGTGTACAAAGGTGCCATAAATGTTCCTCTGAAGAAGCAGATGTGCTCAAATAAAAGACTGCCACCTTCCCCTTTTCACTTCTGTAATGATCTTTCTCATGATATCTTCTAAACCACCAGTGCTGAGTGCATCACTCTATTTCTAGCCATTTTCTAGGACAGCAAGCCCACCTCTTCTCTTTTTCTGTATTCCAAGTTATCCTGTTCTTTTGCCACCCATGAAAGGATAACCATGAGGCAAAGTGTTTTCAGAAAACTGCTAGTTTTATTTTCCAACGAAAAACGCACATTTGTCTCGATGTCATGTGACAGGAATATTGGTGGTTACAGGGGAATCCAAGATGTTTTTCATGGACTGGACAGTTCCCTGGTTGTTAGTAACCAGTGCCAATAAACACATCCATTTTGACACCTAGACCACACATTCTGACCATGCTGCATGGGTCAACAGGAGAGTTTGAGGTGAAGATTCCCACCTCTTTGCCAAGCTCCATGGGACCCACACAGTCTGCAAGTTAAGAACCCTTTCCTGTTATGTAGCAGTACTAAAGTTTATTGGATACATGGTATATACAAGGCACCACAGTGGACAAAAATATAGTCAATCTACATGATGGATACAACATTTCCTAAAAGGCATATAATGATTTTATTTCAACATTAGTATTAACCTACTTGGAATTACAAGCTTATCCCCAACTCTTCTCCAAGTCACAGTACCTATTTCCTGGTAGAATGGGAGAGAAGACAATCAGCAGTTTTTAACATTTTCAGTCTTCATACCCTTGATCTTGGTATTATGCAGTATAGCAAACATAAACATTCCAGAAAAAGGCTTGCTTTTTTTAGTTACCTTTTACATACTGCTTGAAAATGATTTATAGTCTCCCAGCATCATCACTCCCACATCAGAGCACTGAAAGCTGTTTCCCTGCTGTGTTTGACATTGTCCAACACAACAACTTGATTGTGAGCCAGCTCTGCCAACAGAAAATTATTATGATTTATTCTGGTCAATAGTTTCTTCCTAGTAAAAGTCATAAAGCTTACACCCCTCTCATGAATAGCCAAGTTTCTTTGCTGAAGCTTTGGTGTCATTCTTACGACTTCTGACTTAGTATCTCAGCCTGCTGGATAAAAGAAGGGCAGCCTCTCTTCATTTTTTTCCAGAGACTGTTGCAAAGATATACCTTCCAGTGGAATATCTCTTTATTTCTATTTTAAAATGAGATTAATCTAGATTAAGGGTATTTTTGAATTTTTTCCTTTATGTTCTAGACTGGTGGCTTTACCCATAAAGGTAAAAGAAGCCTAGATTGCTAGGATATGTGTTCTTTTGTACTGAAACAGTTTTGTTTGACTTCCAATGACAGCTTGCTTTGGCACAACAGCCTAGGAGTGTCTGTATTGATGTTGTCTGGCAGTAACTCCTGTAAACCCACTTCCTCATGCTAGGCCCTGGTAGGAGATATTGCCTGATCAAAGAATAGTCACAAACAAAAGCAGGCACAAAACAGTAGTTTGTCCTTGGGCTCTGCCCTTTTGCTTTTATGACAGAAAGAAGCCAGGCATACCAAGTCAGTAATTTAAATAATAATATAATTAAATTGTTTATGGAAGGAACTGCTGCCAGTGATCAATCCTTTCATCTCTTCACAGACATTTCTGTCAGGTTTTACTGCCCTGGCAGTACTAACAGTGTGCAGCTGATACGCCTTTTTATAACGAGTGCATGAAAATGTCAGCGTTGAATCATTTACCTATTATTGTGTTATTCTCAATCCTTGTGAAGACATTTTTTTAAATTTTATTTTTGAGAATGCACTGCTTTTCCATTAACAGAATATTTGTTCTTGAGAGCCAAACAGGCTCTGGGGCACCTGGAGAACCTCAGTTTGAGTGTTCTTTCATTCAGTGACCTGAAAAGTTGAAATAAGCAAGTCATATGATGTGTTGACCTGATATTTACTTTTTTAAATCGCAGAGCAGAGAAATGGCTTCTGCATACATGAAACCTATTTCTAGAGGCTGCTAATTGTAAGAGGCACAGCTGTGATAGAATTTCCTTCTGTGTTTGGTGCTGCGTGTGACCCAGCTGTGAATGAAGGAGAGAAAGATAGGGCAGCTGTCCTACCTTTCATGCAGGTAATTATAAGCTGGAGTATGAGAGAAGATATTTTGCCAATACGGTGGATACTGTGCTGCAATCAAAATATAAATCTATGCTTATTTGTAAAGAGAGAACATGCATATATAACAACAAAACTGACTCTGGCAGTATCATTTGACACAAAGCAGAATGAACAGCAGTTAATGCAGATTTTTACAGAAAGTAACCCAGACCTGGAAAACATAGTTTAGTGGACCTTAAATCAAAGAATAATATGACAAGGGGAAAAAAACCCCCAAAACCCCAAACATCTGTAGTATGTACAAGCAGGGGTGGAATTTTTCCAGCATGTGGGGATACACAACTTACAAAGTGTTACTCCCTTTACTGGGCCCAGTTATGCTACTGCAAAGTTTTGTTAGCATTGGTCGCATCAGAGAACACCAGTCAGGCGGTTCTGCCTGACCCGTCATGCCCCTTGTAGGCAGATCACAGATGTACCTTCTCACTCTACTCTCCTTTCTTCCGTTTTTGGGGGTTTTTTTTGCACCCAGGCAGGCAATTGTAGGCAGAATATACTGTGCTGCATCACAGTTCTGAGGTTTTACATTTGATGGTCTTTATATGGCCCTTGTCCCTGAATTGGAGTTGCGTCTGCCTACCAGAGGCAACTTATTTCTATAGGATGGTGCCTGGGTTAAAGCCATTCATTTTTCTTAATCCTGTTGATCCTTTTACTAGTTACAAAATCGGCCACCAAGGTCATATTTTTTCCGGCATCATTAAGCGTATCACAGCCTTCAGTAACTCATTACCACAGATAGATGCTCTAGCCTGTGTAATCAAGGTGGAAAGACATGGTACATTCAACAATATTTTATACATCTTATTAGTATGCAAATAGTGGGAATTGTTCAGGAGGACACCTAGCATGATGGAAGGGGCAGCGCCTTGCAAGCCAGAATTGAAACCATTGTATGTCCAAGATGCTAATTGATTGCATTTTCATGGAGATGGCTTAGCCCTCTTAAAACAAACCAGCCATTAAACCAGTGAGAGGGTCAGCTGACAGTGGCAGACCTGCCAGCACAACAGTTTTATGATGTATATGTTGGGTCACACGTGACCATGGCACAAGGGGGAAGCCAATCCTAAACTGCCCTAATGCACATCACCTGCATTTTAAAGCGAAGGTGCAGGTAATAATGCAGCCTGGTCCAGCCTGGTCCTGGACTGCACCCCCAGAGACTGGGCTATTCTGTGTGGCATCTGACAAACAGCAGAGCTCTTCAGGGGAGAATGGCTCATAGGCCCATTGCTGTACACAGCCAACAGCGTGTCTGATAATTTAATTATTGCAAACTGCCTCTCCCCATCTGTCACTTTTGTAATGAATTGTCAAGGAAGACACAGGATTAAACTGAGCAATCTGCTGAAAGCTTCCGGTCTTTTGCAAACTGCACAGCGTTGTGTATACTGTAGAAGAGCATTTCCTGCATACTTCCAAAATCTTTCCCAAAGTAACCTCCTCTTTTCAGAGAGTCTATCACTGAGGGATTGCAGCAAGCCAGGAGAACAGAAATGTTTAAGTCTTTGTAGTCTTTCAGGATTTCCATGAGAGTATTAACTCCAGTGGTGTCCAAAAATGAGATGGAAGAGCAATCTACAACAAGGGCTTGGAAATCAATTTGCTTAGGAACTAGCTGCAGAGTGGTTTCTCCAATGCCCAGTCCATTAACAGTTCTGTGATCTCCTTTTTTCAGATGCTGCTTTTCCTTCTTCTCGTATTTCTTCCTTCTAGCAGCTTCTAGGTTAGGATCTAAATTAGTCAATCTGTACAGAGACTTTAGGAAATAGTTCCTATTTGCATAGTAAAGCGGGGCCTCAAAACGGAATATTTTGACCTTTGGAACAGAAGAGAGATTTTCATATTCTAAGTCATCCTCATAAAAGCTGGTGTCTTGGATCTGGCCAAGCAGGGCTGTCCGTGGCCGCTGTGTCCGAACTATGATGCATACCATGGAGAAAACAATGCCAACCAACAGCCCTATTTCTGTGCTGATCAAGGCAGAGGCAGACATGGTAACTACCCAAACGAGTGTGTCCACCTTATTCACATGGTACCGTGCTGGCACATCACGGAACTTCCTCAGGGCTCCTCGGAGGCTGACAATGATGATACAAGCCAGGACACACTTCTGCAAGGAGTAGAAGAGAGGTGCCAAGAAAAGCAGCACCAACAAAACCACCATTGCACTAATTACTCCAGAGACTTGAGTCTGGCAGCCTGTAGATGTTTTGACGAGTGTTTTTGCCAGAGCTGCACTGGTTGCAAAAGAGTGGAAGAAAGAAGGAATGATGTTGCAGAACCCCACAGCAAACATTTCCTGATTGGCTCGGATGGTGTAAGCGTATTTCTTTGCACACATTTCAGAAAGGGATACAGTGAAGACAAAGCTGACTATGGCAAGAGGCAAAGCATCTACAGCAACTCGGAGCATTAAGTTGAAATGTGGTACCTTGGGGGGAACAAATCCTGTTGGAATAGCTCCAGAAACACTGGATGCGTAGACTTCATTTAACTTCCCGTAGTGTGACACCAGTGTTGCCAGAACAATAACTACCAGCTCTGTGGGAAGAGGAAATTTCAGCTTATGCTTATACCGATCTCCGAGTTCCTTAGCAGTGACCAGCACCACAATACAAATTGCACTTGTGATGACATCACAAAGGTTAGCCTGAGAAATGTTCCGGAAAATGTTAATCCAGGTAATAACAAGCATCCCATGCCCTTGGCTACGTGGGATTTTTATTCCAATCAGATACTTCACTTGAGCTGTTAAAATGGTTAAGGAAGCACCAGTTGCAAAGCCATCTAGTACAGACTCAGATAGGTACATAGATACGAAGCCCAGACGAAAGATTCCCATTAGAACCTGAGGAGACACAGAAAAAAGGAAGAAAAAAAGATGAATCTTAAATGATGCTGCAAATAATTAAGTACAGATGGGAGAAAACTAGCTGGAAGACAATAGCATTTGGCTATTTGAATCTTAAAACAGGAATTATCCTTTGATATTTCCAGTCTGCTTTTAAAACATGTGATTCCTTTTACTATAGTGGAATACTACAAACCCATGAGGTGAATGAGGAATTTGAGACAGAGTCAATCAAACATTAGTATCAAGTGACTCCACTGAAGTGGCTTGTCTGAATTTTATTTCCCATGCTAAAAAGCAGTAGATCCAAAAATTCTTCTGCTATTCCAAAACCAATTTTCTTTTTTCCTGTCTTAAAGTGAATAAAGTTAAAACATATGGCCGTTGCTTTGTACATAGAACTTTAATGACAACAGCTAGGATCCCTACTTTAGTGGTGTTCTTATATTAAACAGCTTTTAACTTTAGCCCTGTGAACAGAAGGGAAAGTTGAGCAAAGACAGCCTTTGTAGCATGCCTAAGGTCAGAAGTGGCAGAAGAACTTGCAAACTTTCCCAGATCCCAGTATAGTGTCTCTAACTAGTTGCTTCTCCTTCCTTTGATGGCTTTGGAAAATACAGCTTCACAAGGGCATTTTCTTGTTCATAAACGTGACCTGAAATTTCTTGGTAAACAGGAAGATAGCTAGCTCTTTCTTATTTCATCTATTTATATGATTAATAGGTAGGTAAGTTCATTGTGCTTGCTTCTGTGTTCTCTTTGTATCCTTGTGTCGGCAGTACGGTGGTAAGTTTCAAAGAGTCCAGCACACCCATTGTCTGAAAAGTAGGTTAGTCAATATGTTCCCCTCTTGTCCTTTCTGCTTCTGAATTACCTTTGGATAG
Organism: Tringa tobata; assembly: GCA_033628505.1. NCBI lineage: Eukaryota > Metazoa > Chordata > Aves > Charadriiformes > Scolopacidae > Tringa > Tringa tobata. The sequence continues at coordinate 3,109,536 of JAHREE010000605.1, read as the reverse complement.
CAGTTTAGTACAACATAGTACCCATTAGCAAAACACTGAGCAGCACGTTCTGAACCTGTGTAGAAGTAGGTGAGTGGGTCTGCACTTTTGTTAAAATACCTAGTGAAAAAGAATTATTTCTTCACTGTAGAAGTACACAGCTATCTGGAAATTTCCCTCATGGTAAGGCCTGTATTGGATTCATGATCCCGTGAAAGCTGCAAGGCCAAGAGGCAGTAGAGCATCAACACAATATTAACGGTCTTGCAGAAGACTTGTTTTACCTGTGCTTGCTGGCAGCTAAGAAAACTGCCTACCTCATACTTTCTCTGAGTTGTCTGCAGCTAGGCTTCCTGGAGAAGACAGTCCAAGGTCGTTCAAATGAACTGATGCTGTATATCTCATTGAAAGAGAGTCAAAACAAAGCTTATGTCATGCAAAGAAGTTTTAGAAACTTCATACCATGCCTCTGGATGTCAGCAGCCACTTACCTGATACACTCCAGCCACAAATGTCAAGGCTGTAGCAATTCCAATAGCGTAGCATTCTTTCCCGCACTCAGCATTCATCCCTGCAATTGTAAGGTTGAAGGCAGTTGTGTTGGACTGACTGTCATTCTGCAGAGAGCCATCACCTAAGGCTGGTGGAACATCATCATTCAAGTCAAACCCAGCCAAGAGAAGTTCTCGGTCCACAACTTGTCCTACCATTAAGCTTATCAGGCTGAAAATGCCAACTGAGACATGGCGGGATGTGCCCATTAAGAAATAGATTATATTGGCAAAGAATGATGTGTAAAGACTATAAATGGGCTTCAGACCTGCCAGCAGTGAGTATGCTATTGCTTGAGGCACCAAAATGATCCCAATTACTAACCCAGACATAACGTCACCCCAAATATACTCTTTGCAGTGGTATTTAGGAAGCCATCGTAAAACAGGAAATAAGTTCATGACAAAGTTCTTCAGCTTCTTTGGGGTACAGGAGCAGCTTTTCCTCAGCTTAGCTAGCATGACTTCTTTCCTATTAATCTTGACTCGAGTCTTTCTTTCCATGACGAAGCAGGAAGAGGTGCTATTTTCCATCCTGATAGCCTCAAGTGGTCTTTCCATTGTCCCAGTGTTTACTTCATGCATGTGTTCCTGCAATGTGAAGAAAACAGCCTTGAGGTTGCAGTTCATGAGATTTTTTTGAGCACAGATGCTTAATGCTAAAAGTTTGTCACCTGATTGTGCTTTTAAGGAAGCATCATCCCAACAAGAACACCACCACAAGGCTCCAATGACACATAACACTAAGAAATAAATCTGCAGATTGAGCCCTTTCTTTTAGACATTTAAGAGTACATTCAATTTAATCCAGTTTATTTTACTAAGGAAAAATGGAGTTGAATTAGTCATTGCTTTGTACAACAAATGTTTCCATCAGCTCTTCCAAATGCTCCGTAATAGACGTCTCTGTGATCAGAGGCAGCACTTGATGGTGTGCAATAAACATATACTAGCAAGGTAGGCTATGGTCCTTCTAATAATGCATCTTGTAGTCATTGATGTGGAACTCACATGTGATATATTGATATGTGACTGCAGCTCTCCCCAATGCACAGGAAAAAAATCTTACTAGTGGAAGCTGTAAAGCAGAGTTTTTTGGAGAGCAACAGTTCAGTCTTATGGAAAAATTTGTACACAGACCATTAATGGACTTTTAGAAACTGCTACATAAGATGAACCTGTTGAATTGTGGATTGTTTTGATATGAAACTTCCATTAGTTAATAAGCATCTCCTCACAAGTACCACAACATACGGACCATGCACCTTGATGGAATCTCTTACCATCTCAAAAGAGTGCTACGTGTTAGTATTTTCAGGTTTAAACCCATAGTTAGTCTAGCTTTTCTCTCCAGGAAATAAGATGCAACAAATAATTTTGTGAGCAGCAGAACAAACCCAGTGGTGTTTCCTATGGTTCTCCTGCACGTTAGTTTTCTGATACGTAAAGACTGGGCAGATTTGTATTCTCCGTATGGAGGTGCGTTTTGTGTCTCTTGCATCTATGAACACAACTGTTTTCACCAAACTCGTTCTCTGCATTTTTATTAAATTGTTAGATTAAGTTGAAATTAGCTTAGTGCATTCATAAATCATTTGGGAGTAGATAAGGACATGACTGAGGCAAAAATGGTATAACATGCATATGATCTATTGTAAAGGTGGAAAATACCAAACAGACTATGCCAAGAGGCAAATTTTGTCTCCTGGTTTGCAGTTGAAAGAGTGGATGCCTGAACAGAAGTACTGGGAGATAAGAAATTACTCATATTGACCTAGAAGAAGAAAGTGTGTGCTAGTACTACAATGTGCAGAATCTCTAGGAAGGAGGATTCAAGCACAGTCCCTCCCAATGTCGTAAACTGCCAGGATATCTGCCTTTTGGTGTCAGGTGTGACATCGCAACATATTGTCAAAGCTTGTCTTCACTTGCAAGTAAAAGCTCTTTTTTTTCCTCCTTCAGTATGTAGAGACAGAAGCCATACCCATCAGTTTCCTAAAACTTGAATTGTGCTCACTGGCGCAGTATTCTGTTAGTTGGTTAATGATTTTAACAGTTAGTAGTAAGTTTGGACTCTAAAGACAGAAGGGTCTTTTGAAAGAAGAGTATTTTGATTTGTTAGTGTTTGTAACACCCAGTTACATACATACAGAATTCCAAATTGAGATAAAAAAGGGCTTATGAGTCCAAATGGAAGCATAATTGATAAGCAAAAGCATAGATTACTAACAGCCTGTAAGCTTTCAATCTGTAGCACTCCAAATAGAGTGGCTCATTATAATGTCTTCTGTGTATCCTGCTTAGAATTTTTTTTCAAGATTTTAACAAATACGTTTTGCCAACAAATCAAAACCAATATGAAGATATGTATCTGTATCTAGTGCGAAACAGTATTCAACAGATTCCCAGGTATTATTTTAAATGGCACAGTGTGATTTCTAAGGCCATACAAAGTTTAACTGCAACTAGAAACAGGATGTTTAAATGTTACAGATAGGTAATTCATAATTTGGTAAAAGGCAGAAAAGAGATTCTTGTTAGAGATGTGCAGATTGATTGTCCAAGTTGAAAATGACCTGCATGATTGTCTAAATATATTTTAAAAAAACAAGTAGATTTCTGTCCATCCCGATTACATGAAATAGCTTTTAGCTCCCAATGCATTTCTCCACTAAGTTTCCACTAAGTTTCTTTGTTTGTAAGTAACATTTATTTCCATCATAAAGGAAAACTAATGACAATTTAAGGTAATTATTTAGAAAGTTTGATAGCTATTTTTTATCAGTAATGCCAAATTTCTTTAGACTCTACTGTGTGGTTATGCCAGGCAAGATCTGCTTGGACAGGAAATAGGTTGGATCTAGTCTTTGTTAGGATGCAAAGGTCAGAGAATACATAAAAGAAGTTACAATACCAAGAGAAGTACTAAAGAGTATATGATTAAAGTTTACCAAATACAGAATGCTAGCAACTGTAATATAGGCACTAATTTTTAAAATGCAAAAACCCAACATTTCCTGTCTTACCTAAATTAGTTTGGAGAATGAGAGGCTTGTGCATGAAGACAGTAAGTCCTATTCAAATGCCACCCACTTCTTACAGCCAAGTGAATTCAGACAGCCAAGGAGCAAATACAGTGCCCTTGTTCTACCTGCTTCAAAGCTAGTGGGCAGGTCAATAGCCACTGAGTGCTTTTGATAGACTATATAAAAAGATTGCATCAGCTTCTGTACACTAGGCTCATATATTTAATTGTATAGTTCCTGTCTGCCTCTCTCTAAATTCGCACAATTTACTTGCAAGTAAATTTGTATTTGCAAAAAAAAAAAACACAACATGAAAATTTGCATGTATACATTGTTTGTGCAGCTTCCTGAGGGACGATAATGGTTTTTAGTACATAAGATTATTGGAACATAATTTCTCTGGAAATCTGTTAAGAGATCTTATGTATGAATGATAATTTAGTAATATATCTTGACTATATTGCCTTACTGGGTAATCAGAATAGTAGCTTTTTGTAAAAGAACAACAACAACAAAAAGCTAGAATGTTAATGCATATATCTTTACAGCAGTTTTGATGCATTTTCGACAAAAGCTCAACAAAACCTTCCTGGTGGAATAAATACATTCAAGCTAAAACACAGGAAATGCTTACAGGAGGTCATTTTCTTCAGTTCTTTTTTATCCAGGAAACAAGGTTTTCCTTCCTGTAAATAACCGTTTATGCTGCTAGACACATTTTCAGAATCCATGTCAAATGAATATGCTAGCTATAAAACGCTCAGCTCTAACCTGAGATGTTACTGGTTTCTAGAAACTGTTAATGTTTAGAGTTTAATTGTTGCTTTTAGAACATAGTAAAGCCACACCAAATAATGTAAGGGACTTTGTTACCATCAAAACATTTTTCAGTTGTGTAATCCAAGAATTCTCAGGCTGTGATACCGATAGCTCAGTAATAACCCAGTTGCTTCACCTGAAGAAAATGGGATTCTACCACAGCTGTGTGCTGTACCCTGTACATTTGTGGAGCCTAGCAGAGAGTTGGGAGCTTCCAATGCTCCTGCCATCTCCAAAGATGGGAGAGTGGAGAGCAGATCCTGTGCACGTGAGTGGACTCTGACCTTTTGATTGTGGTGCTGAAATACAGCACCATCCTTCCACGGTGGTGATGCTCAAGCAATATTCAGGAGCCATAGGGGTGTCAGTAAAGAGATTCCTCTACTGGTTCACCAAACTGACCCATTTTCAGCTCAGCCTAAGTGGTTTGTAAGAAAAGGGACAACCCCTGCTTCACTCTCTCTCTCACACCAGCGCTTCACAGAACGTAATGTTTGCATTTTATTCAAGTGAAAGCTTCCTATTGCTTGCTGAAAGAGCTGTTCTTAGCAGGGATGTATGGATGAAGCAGCATGTAGCATAGAACACGTCTATCCATTGCATTTGCCTTAGGTATTAAACTTTCCCTTTAATACAAGGGAAAGTTACTTGTGTGCACATTCATATACATATGTATCATCCATATCATTACAACAAAAATTAGTCATGGTTATTTTTAATTGCATTTTGACGTTTGGAATCTTCACAGTTAAGTTTTTTCAAGTTGCCCTTGACCATGTATGAGCAAAAGCAAAAAGTGTTGGGTTCTTTTTGTGGTTTTTTTTTTCTGCATGAGCAGTACCACTGAACCACTCATTCTTTCAGGTTAAATGCAGTGAGTCAGTTTATCTTGTGAAAAAGAGAAACAAAGCAAAGAACCATTCAAGCCAAACAAACTGCTGACTTTCCAATCAGCCTTAGTCCCGCCTACCTTCTCTTTTCACTATGCCTCTGACCTGAGAAAATCTCTCTGCAGGAGAGGGAACATTCATCTCAACATGTTCAGTGTTCAGATTTCTCTTTGCAGATTCCTTGGCAAGCAATTTCTGCTGGTACGTATATAGCCATTCTGGCTGGATGAGTTTTTCTTTGTGAAAAAGCACAACCCAAAAAACTGTCATTCTGATGCATCCTTTTGTCTCCCCATTCTGATTGTCCATCAGAAAATCTGAAGCTGTATCTCTAGAAAGCCCAAGAGGGAGAAGGCAGGGTAAGCCTGCCTCTCTGTGCTAAGGAGATCTCTTAAATACTGCCTTTTGGACAGAAGTCAGACAGTGTATCACAACTCTATACAAGAATCTCTTACTCTTGCTAAAATAGTGATTGCAAGTTTAAGTTAGGATAGAGCCCTTTATATAGTTTGAGTCAAGTAATGCTTGCAGTTTCCCCTATGTTCAAACTGAGAAAATTCAGCTAAAAACTAATGAGGGTAAAACCGGTCTTGTATTTATCATCTGAAGTTTTGTTGTATTTTTGTTGCATATATTACAGAAAAACACGAGAGACATAAGTTTAGCTAAGCGTTTGTTTTAAAACACTTCTAGGTTTTGAGTTAAACTGTTAAAGTTACTAATCTTTCATATCAGCAACCTTTGCTGCCTGTAAGAAACCTCTCTTGGTCCCAAAAGGCTATGACTACATTACTGTTCTGGTTTTGAGCATTAATACAGTTTTGAAAAAAATGCCTGTTTAGTCTCATTTACGGGGCATAGATTCAATGTACAGAGGCATGTTATGGCTGCAAACTGGACTTTTTTTCAGAGGAAAATTCCCAGAAGCTCTGCCCCAGTGCACTCTGACCCTTTATTGTGGCATAAAAACCTGAGCCAGCAGTTGGTTCTTTTGGACACATTTGAGCAGATGTGATGAGGACATTTAGTCTGTGGGACCCGGCTAGTCTGAAATAAAATCCCCTGAAATGCATGTAATACAATACGATACTGCTCCAGCGTCTACTGCTTTGATTTGTTAATCTGCTTTTATTGTGCAGGATTACTTAGAAATGTTGACATAACCTGTGTGTTTTACAAGGATCAAGTGACAAAACAGAACAAGTGAAATGGTGTTTCTCCCTGTCTTGCATAAGCTATTGTATTTTCAGCTTTAGAATACTAGGACCTATATGTACTTGGAAGCAAATTTAAGCAAGGTGCCAGCAACCAAAACCATTTACTAGCAACCTTTCAGGCTACAGGCAAAGAACATTGCAGTGCTTTTTAGGAAAACCATATGGCACTTGATGGGCTCGTTTTTTACTATATCTGGGCAAAATATTGTGGCTTCAAAACATTTTCCTGCTGAGTTTCAACATTATACTAATCTAAAAGTGGAAGAGGGAAAAATAATACAGTTTTTTGGTCTCTGTAAGTCAGGAAAGCCAGAACATTTGTCTAAGTCCTCTACAAATTAACACTGCTATACGAAGGAGTTATTCTGAGGGTCAAGCAGTCTTTTAGTTTTCTGTATTTCTAATTTAAATTTCTGATTCACAACTTCTACTTCCAACTATAAATTGATTTAGGATTTCCAAGGCAAGTTAGGCTCTTTTTCAAATGCTTGAATTCACCAGCTGTGATACACCAAGGATTCTCAGTCCAGTGTCCCAGTGAGTAAGATGACAGCCACTGACGTATAACAATCCCAGTAGCAGTGAGCAGGCTACAGCAGAACTTGCACACTTAGCCAGCAGCTGCTGTAAAGGTGGGCCATCAGAACATCCTTGGGAATGATCAGACCTTGGAAATAAATGATCAAGTAGTTTCACTGGTTCTACAGGGATAGATAGTTTTGTTCAGTGGTTCCAGAACATGTGCATCAAAATATTGGCGTGCACTCGAAGGCAAGACAACGTTGTTCTTCTGAAGAGTCCTAGGGTATGACCACTAAAAAGACGTTTTATATAGAGTCAAAGAATATCCCTAAAAATCAGACTTCTTGATTTTGGGAACGTAGCTGGTCCAAAGTGAAAGTCTGTTTTTTTAAGAAAATCTTTCAGGACAGCTTCCCAAGACTTCATTCGTCGGTCACAAAACTAAACACTAAGCTCTGTTTTCTGCCCCCATGGTTTTGCTGGTCTTTGTTTAGTTACACTAAACTGTTGTACAGAAAACCAAATTGATATCCCGTTTACATGTATTTTCTTGTTGCTTTCCCTGGTGTCCTGGGTTTACTACATGCAATAAGGACAACATTTTGAAAAATCCTCTTTCATATTTAATCACTAAGAAAATGCTCAGTTTTAATAACAATTTAATACTTTAAGAACCATATCAGCATCATATCAGCCACTTCTCTTAAATACGAATAAAAACTGGCCAAATGGCTGTTCCTGAACTCTTAGACCAGTTTGGAGGAAAGATTGCTTCCAAACCAGTTACAGCTGACTACATGCATTACAAACCTTTGTCCAGTATCACCTTATAAGCAATATATATGAAGAATAGAATAATCACAAAAGATAAAAAGCCACACCAGTGTGCAAAATAACTGAAAAGAGGGCGTTTTGCACCTTTTAAAACAGGCAAAGAGCAAATAAAACTTGAGTTCAGAGGTGTGGGAGGGGAGATAAATCTCTTACCTGGGTAGCTTTTTGACAGGAATGTTCAGCTCTGTTTTTGCACGTCGGAGTGAATGAAAGTCTTCAGTCAGGCATTGCTCTATTTGCATAAAGGATAATTATTAGCTAAATATTCCTCTAGGGAAGAGTGGAATCTTGAGCTTGCTGCTTGGTAGTGTGTTGTCACTTGTACTGACCTGAAAACTAGGATATATATGGAGCACTTGCTGAGGATTTGAGTTTAAATAATATGTAAGATTATTAATTAACTAATGCTGATCCAAAAATTACACTGACTTCAGTCTAGCATGTTTCTGACCTTTGAAGCTGCTTCTCATCTGAGATTTCATCTCGTTTATGCATTCTCATATAAGTTTAGCTTTTTGATTTTACATAGTCAAGGTGTAAGAAGAGAACTGCAGTCTTGCCTGAGGTTTGTCCATTTTGCAGGCTGGAATAAGCACTGTTCTGCTCAGCGCATAGGATGGGACTGCTGGAGGTCAGAGTTCCATTCCTACACGTCAGCGCCTTTAGATCACAAGATCTCTGTCGCTTCTGTGTAAACCAAAGACTGTAAAATGTGGGCAGATCAGCAGGACAAAGACTGGCTTTCTGTTCATTCTTTGTGAGGTATCTAAATGACCAAGCCCCCTCTCTTTGGATAGGTGCAGACCTATCCAAATGACAAGTAATCGTCCATCTCCTCCTCTCAACAAAGGTGATAGGTAATTTTTAATGGTTACTAAGCAGTGCAGATTAACAGATGGGGCACAAGGCCAGAACTCACAGGAGCTGCGCTCAGTTGGGTATGTTTCTCAGCCAAGGAAGAACACAAACATGCATGCAATAAGAATCTGAGATGGGAGGAGTGAGGCCTGAAAAAGGTTGCGTTGCTGGATAGATAGTTCCTCCTTCCCCGTCAGCAGGAGTGCTTGCAGGGGGTGCAGTGCACAAGCATGTCTACAGAGGGTCAGGTTCCAACATTGTCTTTTATCCCAGCACAGAAAATTGTTTGCTGCTCTTTAAAAATAAAAATAAAACATGAAAATTATGGAAATGAAAAGTCAAAACGCCAACAGGAGGGTGGAACAGAAAGGGAAGCGTATCTCACCTCTGGGATGCAAAACTAGTCATGAATTCTTAAAACTACCAGCTCTTGGCAAGAACTCAAACTTGGTGACAGTAGTTGTGACATTCTAATTCCAAAAGCTAAAGGACACTTAAGTTTTAATAAAATCCTCTTTCTTGCCCCTTTCCTGTAGAAAGCCTTGTCAAGCATTCCTCTCCCTTTGTCATTCCCAAGGTAGCTCTTAGAGTAAGAGGGAAGCAGTAGTGCACTTAATCTGCACAATGAATTTGGCATAGTGGTGACAGTAAGATAGTGTGTCTCTTTGGTCTTTTTTCTCTAACAGTCTCTTAAAATGTGCATGCCATCTGCTTCAGGACCAAAGTAAGCTTGCCTACTCTGTTCTCCTTTACAACATGTTTACAATATTTGGAAACTCTGCAACTTCTAGTGTTTACAATCCTGAAGGATTGTAATCCTTCTAGTGTTTACAATCCTGAATTATTTCAGGAATAATCCTGAAATTTACAGAATTATTGGGTTTTGCCTCACTTAACATTTTTTTTTGAAAGAGACTTCTCTGCATTTCTTTCCAACAGCACTTTACCCAATATCTAGCTCCTAAGAGTACTACAGGATGTTCAGGTTATCACTTGACCCCTACTATATGGAGTTGGTTGTAACTTTGTTTTGCCTCAAGCTAACCTCAAAATAACACTTTCTGAAATTTTAAAAGAAGGAAATTTCAAATTATTATTTTGGACTGTATGAACATTATTAGGTGCAGAACCATTCAAGTGAAGCTAAGTATCTCTGGACAGGACAATTACGCATGGGGGGGAAAGGTGACAAAATGAAGCAGTCTATTATTCTGTCTTTAGGAGTTGTGAAAATGATCTAGTTTTCAAAAAACTTTATCATGAACAAGCTTACTTAACATACAGAAGTACTAACGGCAGAAGGATCATCAGTGCCTTAATTATGGAGATGGTAGTTCATACTCCTCAGTGCTTTAATTACGGAGATGGTAGTTCATGCTCCATAGCATGAAGTCATTCGTCAAGGCTTCAGTCCAACAATAATTTTTGAGTGGGCAGCTCCTGCCGTGCTGGTTGAGTTCCACTGACACTAAAAGGCAGGACTGAGTTCTAAAAGGACTGCCTTTCCATGTCAAATGTTCAATTGTGTCTTTAAGAAACAATGGTAATGGCCAAAATAACTGAAAGACATGCTACAATGAAACACTGTTTTTCAGAATAGAAACTACAATTAAAAAAAAAAAAGAAGAAGATGACCATTCACCAGGAATTGAGAGTTTACAGGTTGTTTTCCTTTGTATGACTTACTCTTTATCCTTATGAACAGGTGCCTAATATTAACTGAATCAAGAATGGCAAAAGGTTAAAAGCAAAATCTACCTGAGAGTATTTATGAAATAAATGCTGTAACAAGATAAAATATATTTTGCTTCATTGACACATTTAGTGGAGGATTTCAGAAGATGTCAGAACAATTAATGGCATTACTACATACTACTAATTATATATTTTAAAAAATAATGCTAAGTTAGTCATACAGGGAAGGTTAAAAGTGTTTACTGGACTATAATCAATAACATTAAATCTTCAAAGGTACATAGTGCAAATGTAATAGCCTTGTTCTGCCTTTGGTGTAAGTGTCTGAAGTTCATAAATTCAGTGAATTATAAAAAATACATCAGCCTAATATGCATTATTTAAAAAGCTCTCAAGCCTCAATTAGTCTACAATTTACCTTTATACGATAGTGGCCAGATGATGTGCCTAAAAAGCACACATTTGGTTTCTGTTTACTAGGGAAGATGGGAATACTAAAAATAATCATCCAGTCTTTTAGAAGCCCCTATGTGCTGCATCTAAAACAGTCCTTCTCTAGGTGTGGCAAGTATCCAGTGCAGCTGAAAATGATGTGTAATGTGGGAGGGGATAGACATGTTACTGATTAGCTTTTTTTTTTTTTTTTTTTTAAATATCTTCTTTAGTCCCTGCTGCAGGAGAAACTGAGATCTGCAAGGTTCAGTGCAAATGTATATATTCAAAACTAAGTAACACCATCCTTTTGCTATGACTTCCTTCTTCTATTTCCCACTACAAACATAGAGTCAACTGATGAGAACTTACTAAAGGCACAAAGTAGCAGCAGGAGTTCCACCACACATTTCTTATCAGCACACAGTAGCACAGTTCCTCAAGAGCACAGCTTTCTACAAGAGCAGATTTGAAATTCTGTCATGATGTAGTTTGGGTCTGTCCAATGATATTACTCTAATGGTATTTATAGTAAGGTAACATAAATAAATAGTAGCTCTGGAAAAAATCTTTGTCCTGTAGAGTGTAATCACAGGTAGAAGATAAGCTTAAAACCATTACATTTCAGGGGCTGGTAATCTCTGCCTTCTTACTCATCCCTGCTATTCTTTTTTAATAGAGCCAGTTACACTAAGTTGAGATCAAATAGCTTTAAGAATTTCAGGGGGTTTGTATACTTACTTCAGTTAGACAAAAAATACTCTAGTGTATTAAATGCAATTACAATAGACAGTGTGTGTAACTGTCCTTACAAACGGTGTTGATCTGTCCATGGTCATTAACGAAGTTGTGTCCTTTGAAAAAGGATTTTTATTAAAATACGTCATGGAGGGAGCGTGGCTAATAAATCTTATGTCTAGGAAGATTTTACATACCTTCAGCTGCCATTGACTGTAAAATGTCTGAGCCTGTCCGCTTCGTTAACAGAACTGCCTGTTTCATCCCTAAACAGCCAGAACTGTGGAAGCAAAGCCTGCTTACTGATTGGTTTGGGATGAACATTACTACTGATATTTGTAAATGTTAGAGGCAATTATACTGTAGCAAGGGTAGTCTCTCAGGAATACTGAAGCTTGTTCATCCATTCCTTGCATTCACATGTAATCATAACTGGGTATTCAGACCCCATTTCTGTGTGCAAAGAAAACAAAGGAATTCTTTCTGCATTGTGAGGTAAATTTTCATGTTTCATAGGACAGAATATAATGCATTTCTATACTGAAAAGGGAGGTATTTTTCACAGTAGTGGAAGTTGTTTGGGGTGGGGGAAGAAAGAAGAAAAAAGGGTTATTCATGAACATGAAGACCATGAAGTGGAAGAACTATCATTGCCATATTTAATAATACATTGCTAGCCTAAATTGTAATACCAAAATGAGGTTCAGAATAGGATTATCAGCTCTCAGTTTGGAGAGTCAGTTCAGAATAGAATTATCGGCTTTTGGTTTGGTGAGACGTATAGGTTTGCATCTCATTGAGAACTGTTTGAAAACGCAATTGGTTAGTTTTACCTCCTTAATGGTAAGAGGTTTTGCTCTAATTTGCATTCAAGAGCCAAGAGCAGACACTGGGATGACATTTAAAGAGCTGCTCTTTCCAGATTGGGTTATAGTGCTCATTTATCGGTTCTGAAGTATTCAGAAAACACTTAATCACAAAAATCTGCAAGATTTAGAGGAAGACAGTGGATGACATACTCACTGTGCATTTTCACCAAAGTAAGTCATTAAACATCAGTAAATTAGGAAATGAACTCAGTATCATTTAGCGAAGACCTCTTCTGTTTTTCATTTTGCGAATAAGTGATATTTTGAAGTTAGACATGCAATTGCCTGTGGGCAGGAAAGGATTGGTATAGAAAGACACACCTGAAAGTACATCTGCCATGCAAGTAGATCCAAGAGCATCTGGACTTTGTCAGACACCATGTGCTAGCTGTACATTAGACATTAGAGAAACATATCAGCTGAGAAGTGTAGCTGCAAATCTTCAGACCTTCAGTATTTAGCTCCGTGGGGTTTTTTTCTCTGTTAATTTGTTGTCCAATTATGTGCTCCTCAATACAGATCTCACCAAATGGAAACAAATTTTGAGAACCATAAGATGGAGAAAGTTAAAAACCTGAAAGTTGCGCACTGCGCATTAGTGCAAAATTTCAGGTCCAGTTACAGCAACCCTAACTCATAGTGTAACTTATGAGCTTCAAGAGGTACAGAGCAGACTAAGTAGAGCATTGTTGAATTTGGTTCTTTTTGCATATTTGGCAGCAGGGAGGGCAATCATTCCAACTCCCTGTTGTGATAATACCCAGCAGTAAGTAAGCTATGTCCTATGCTATAGTTGGATTCACATACTTTTGAACTGTATTTCCACATACAGCTAACAGGCAAAAGAATAGAAGGAGCATAAACAGAGAATAAAGGTGTGTAAATGAAGGAGTCACAATAATAGTACTATGAAACAAAACCAGTAAGTCAAATATGTACCACAGAGACTTGTTACTGAAGGTGCAATATTTGTCTGGGTGCTTGCGTTAGAGTGCTGGATGCATACAGAGAACAGTTCTGCTGCTGCTTGGGAAGAAAAGTTAAGTGACAGCTTTCCTAGGTAGTGCCAAAAGGAGTTACGTGCTTGAAGCAAGCTAGTTTTAGCACTTGGTCATCATTCCTCTTCCTTATGCATTGAAAAGTGAAAGTCACCCTTTAATCTTCATTATGGATTTAGTCTCTCTACCCTGTCTTTCTGAAACTTTTGCTTACAGATGACATTCCGTAGTTCCATCATCAAGGGCAGCATAAAACCACAATGAACATTTTGCTTGTAGCCATGTGCTATGCAGGAGGAAATCACTTCCATACATCAAACTCAATTAGAAGGAAAGGTGTCCTCTTGCACCTCAGTATATATATAGTAACTGAGCCTACCATGCAATCACTGACAGAGCCTTTAAATTTGTTGTCCAGAATCAGTCAAAAAGTATTTCCTGCTAGTGGATTTTCCTGATTATTATTTGATTACTTCCCTTTGTAAATGAATGTAGACAAAACAGAGCTCAACAAGGGATCACAACATGATCTCACAACAGTCTAAATTATCCACGCCTCGATGATCTGATTGGGTATGTTTGCATGTCTAGAGAGGCCAGATACTAAAATGCCTTATGCCTTTGCCTAAATTGCTATGCATTCCTAGCCTGTTTCCGCTTTTACATCTTGAATTTGTTTTAAAAGGGGGGAAGTGGAAGGGGAAGAGACACAACAGTCTTAACAACATTTTCCTAGCAAGCTAACTCACCTCGGTACAGGAAGCTGTTGATGCTTTGTCTGCCTTTCTCTCTCTTCCCCCCACACACAGCACGCTCATTGCTGAAAGAAGGACTGAGACTGTGCTCACAAAAGCAGGCTGAGTAAGAAACGGAAAATCATAGGCCGTGATTAGCATCAGCTTGAAAGCATTCATTGTTTGCTTGCACTTCTCTGCATGTCAATTTTAGCCAGATCACAACAAGGATTTTATGAGATGCTTTGCCAGGTAAAGGTCAAATAACGCTGATTTCAGAGGAAAGAAGCTAATTAAGATGCTGTATAAATCAAAGTAAATTCTATTTTTATGTATTTTAAAAAATAAAAAGATTCGGCTGAATGCATAGCCTCCTGGCTGGCTTGTAGAAGAGGCAGTGATTTCCAATAAATAACAGATGTTGTATTCTGCATTTTTGAAGCCAGTTTGTTCCTGAACCAGACAGATTTATACTCGTCCTTCTTTTTGCGCATGTATCATGCTGGTTGGTTGTGTGCATGGATTAACTGTGACAAGCTGTGACATCAGCAAGGGCTGGGTGCTGCCTGGCTGTATGGTTTTGTAATGCATCCTCGCGTTACTGCTGGGCTGGCTCATGCACGCTATAGGGCGAGGGAATTATGCGTAGTATGTGCCCAGCCTGGACTGAAGTCTTCTCTGTGCAGAATCTATGCCATAATTGTAAAGCAAGCAGATTTTCAGTCCCCACTTACATAAATGATATAGCTGGGAAGTAAATGCAGAGAAGTAGAAATGCTAATAAATAAACCCAGAAGTGATAAAATATGCCAGTTTGTTAGTGTGCATGCCGTAACCTTTGGCCTTGTAACTGTGAAAAAGCCTCTGAATGAGGTTTTTGATCTCCAAAGCATGTGTGAAAAGCACACGCTGTGTTTTTCTTGGGTACTGTTGGGGAAGAAGAACCAGTATTCGTGAACCTGCAAAAGGTGATCGTGGGTTTTTTCAGATATGGGGGTTTCATGAAAGGGAGCCAATTTACCATACCTGTAATGATCATAAGAAGCTAGAGTGAGTGGAGCAAGAACATGCTAGAAGCAGCTCTGGTGTAAATAAGTACTGTATTGTCAGCTTCCATTGAATTCAGAAGGGGAAAGCATTGTTTATTAATAACCCAGGAGCTTGCTGATTTCATAGTTATTCATTAATGATCTCATGCTTAAACCTGAAGTACCAATCTAGTTAAGGGGGGTTTGGTTGACATAGAGCAAACCTGGAGCAATAACTGCTGAGAAGGCAGTCTCTGGATAGGTTAATGCTAATGAAGGCTATTCTGCCCTTCATATACTCTGAGGTATCATTTCCATAGTGCTTACAGTCCCTTAGGACCCGTTTTAAGGTCCAGAGGTTTTTAAAGTACTCAGCAGAACAAGAAACTTATGGAGAAAATCTGTGGGTTTGGAGCAAACAAGGTCTTTGTAACAGCCTGAACTTTAAACTGGCTTAATTTCATTCCTCATAGCTGCAAAAGTAAGTGAAAAACAAGGAGGCAGGATCCTTTTGTGTTGTAAAAGGGACTTGGAGGGCAATAAGTTGCCCTCTTGAAAAAGATGAACTTGCTGACATTTCCTATCCAGAGCTTTTGACCCCCATCTTGAAGGTGCTGTGCTCACAG
Organism: Tringa tobata; assembly: GCA_033628505.1. NCBI lineage: Eukaryota > Metazoa > Chordata > Aves > Charadriiformes > Scolopacidae > Tringa > Tringa tobata. Next base: position 3,093,720 of record JAHREE010000605.1, on the reverse strand, counting down.
CTTATGTACTTCACTGTCATTCAACAGCCTGGCTAAAGAAAGAAGGCAGTTGCTTCTGAAGACAGTTCCATCTGGAGGACCTGCTAGAAGCAAGAGTTTCAACAGGCATGGTTTATCGATATTTGTTCCTACATCTTTACAGTGAACACTGAGCTCCTCTCCAGGTTAGACGGGCACTTGTGTTTGTTCTGGAGCTTTACGATCCCTAAAATGGCATCACAGACTCTAGAAAGGCAGTAAGCAATTCGTTGAGACACTGTATATAAGGATGCTCCTGATAGTAGTCACCTACTGCAACAACTGCTTACTCTTGATTTACTCTTGAGGGAGGGAATTTCATTATCATGCATTTCGTTATCATGCATTTCATTATCATGCATGCATCATGCATCAGAATAACAGTGACTGCTACCACTGGCCAACATCCTGGCACCATGGCCAAGGGAGTGTATGTTTCAGGAACTGGCTTACAAGGCCAGTTGGGCACACAGCTAAGCATCTCTATCAAATGAATAGTGGTATGTAATATGATCACTATTGCAGCAGTCACCATAGTAGGGTAATAACTTCAACTGCACTTTCACTTCTCTCCAAGACTTTAATCGATACTTGTTACTACATCTTTACAGTGAACACTGAGCTCCTCTCCAGGTTAGACCCTCTGATGGAGCAGGGTCTTTTTTAGGTGGCTCCCTCATGGAGTATACCTTTCAAGTCTGAAGTCAGCCAATACCCTGCTGAAAAATTTTATTTACTGTTAAGGTGTTATTTGCATCTCTCCTCTGCCGGCACTTTGTGCCCCTCTTTCTTGGCTGGATTTGCCCTTGGGCGAGTCTTTCCCAGCTGATGCTCCCAGTAAGGATGTAAACAGGCTCTACTGCCTTTGGAGTGGTGTTAGCCAGCCACTATAGCCAATCTACCAGAAGAGAAGCTGTTCTTAGACACTGGTGAAACCAAGCTGGATTGTGGCAGCTCCCTCCCATGGGGGCAGGAAGGGCCACACTAGCTGAGTGAGAATGTCAGGATGAGAAAGGATGCCTGTAACAGTTGTGATCTGGTCTTCGGTGTCCTAAAATTCCTATATTTGTAGCACTCAGCCTGACAGTTGAGCCAGTCCTCCCCATGCAAAATGTTTGTAAATAATACCAGCTTGTGAGGTTCCTGCTGTGCCTCACGTGCGGCATTCAGCATGGCTTCCAGACACCACAGGACATGCAACCATGCAATCCAAATTCCAGTGGTCCTGTATAGGTTATTAAAAAAGCATCACTTTCACATCAGAAAGGTACTATGGGTAAGGATAAGATCAATATCTGAAAAAGCAGCAATCCTATCAATCAAGAAATCACTTTATTAGTAGGAGCATACTGCCTAACCCATTTGCAAGCAAGAAAAGATTCTCACAAAGTATCAGATCAGCCAAAGGATGTAAGAAGTGCCTCTCTACACCTACACACATAACACTCTTGTACCGTCACTTCAGTCATGGCTAGCAATGGCATTCTGTTTTAAATGTTTTACTTAATTGATACAGGAGGAAAAATGTAGATGTACTGGGATCTTAAATATACATGCACCAGATAGAAGGCCTAATTTACCCAGATGTTTTTACATAGTACTGCATAGACCTTAGACTGGACTTGGGAATACACTAGTTCCTTTGCTATTATCTAAATGGCATTATTAAGTTTTTACAAGACAGTAGAGTTAATCATTCTTATACTCACTGACTGTAAGTGTGCATGTAAGCAAATATTTCAATAGAACACAAGGTACAACTGGAAATAGTTAATAGATCTGAGGGAGCAGAGCTACCTTTTGCAACAAAGCATTTGTCTTTGAACTTTGGAATAGGACCGTCAGACTTTCTTTTAACCTCTATATAAGCCAAAAGAAACCTGAAGTTCTAAGTGGCCATTCTTTAGTTCAATAGTAACTTCTAAAATGCTTTTACGGATACTAAAGCAAATAAATATCTTTCTGCTATCTGCTTCTTTCACAGTTACACCATTTGACTCTGGCAAGAACTGCACGTCCATCAGTGGCTGCAGACATGACAATTTCTGTCATGTGGTAGGACATACTTTAAAAGAGAAAAGCCAGCTTCAGGTCATAGCTAAAAGAGTGTGACCATGCTGGGGCTAAGATTGTGTACATGGTTACATCACAGGTGGAGCTGGTACAGTGGATATAGCTTATGTTATATTTGTTTTGCTTGTCCTGTTTTCCTCTTCTAGGTCATAGTCAGAGATACTGATGTCACTTTGTCCTCTTCAGGTTGCATAGTTCTCTTCTTTATTCACTAGGCAATTCTGTCAGCCCCTCTTAATTCTCTGAGAACTTCAGGATTGCTATTGCAGGTTCTTCACTGAAACCTTCCCTTGGCAAGAAAGCACAGAGGAAGAGCCTAAATCTAAGAGGCTCAGAAATGCATGGGATGGCACAGAAAGAAGTGATTTGTGAATCTCAGCACAGAGCCCAGCATTGATTTAAGAGATCTGCTGACTGCCCCGTTCTCAGTTGTTATCCTGTGTGACCAGCATGGCTTGCTAGCACTGATCAGTTACAGGAACTGTGAATGTCTCTTCCCCTTCCATCATAGCTAGGGCATTGCATCTGCAGTTCACTGGTACGCCTTTCCATCCAAGCAGAGGCAAAGTGCCCAGGAAAGAGTAGGGAAGATGGCAGAGCTCAGACTGCACTGTACCAGAGAAATTAAGTGTAGTGTTCTGGCAAGACTGGAGAAATCAGTTTTGAGAAACACTGGCAAAACGCTGAGCAGCCCTCCTATATGACCAAGACTGGACTTAGCTCAAGGGTGCTTACAAAGCCTTTTGCTCAGGGTGTACGGAGGTCAGAATTTGGGCACTAGGCCAAGGCTGTGGCTTGGGCCAAATGGCAGTAAGTCACACTACCAGAATATTGTCCACACAAGTTCAATTCCTATTTGGCATTTCATACCAGCAAAACTTCTGCCGCCGTGCCAGATTTCAGTTAAATCAGGCCACAAGTTCAGAAGTTATGGGAAATAATTGACCCACATATTACATTATATTTTCTTTGATTGGATAGCAGGTAAGAAAAGCCTTTCAGGAATTTAAAGCATATTGTCAAATTTAAAGCATAGGTAGTTTGCAAATGCCAGTTTTCATCCCCTGGGTAAAATAACTCCAGTGTTCCCATACGGGTGAATATCCAAATTTTACTGCCTGTGCTCCTGCAAGATTCACATCATGGTGCTACTCCTAAGTCTTTGAACACATATATTCAAAGCTGGGTAAAAGGATTGCAGCCTGCGATCACGGGAGTATAGGAGAAATAGCAAGCAAATGCTAACAATGCAGTAAAAATTAAAGACGTTGTGTGCATAGATTCGGCATTCTTTGAGTGATACAAAGTTATTTCTCAGCTGGACCTAAACCCATAAGAAGTGCTACTAAGAAAGCTATATTATATATTGCAAATTAAGAGAACATTAAGAAAGACTGCATATGAGACAACGGAAACTGAAAAAACAGCTTACCAAAAAAACAGTCTAGGTAAATTTCACTTCAGCAAAGAGTTAGAAATCCTAATATCCTGTTGAAACTCAAAATCCAGCAAACAAGTTCATTATATTGCTTCTATTGCTGCTGCTGGCATAGGAGAAGGCTATGGATTGAACAAGAAGCATGAATTGCTTATGTTGAACACCTTTTACTTTAGAGGAAGGAAGTTTGTGTACCATGCCAAGAATCCTACTTAATGTAAATTTTGAGAGCCAAAAGAAGGCAGCCAGCTGACCCATTATCTGCAACCAAGTGCTACCGTTGCTGTAATAATATTTACATTTGTACTTTTTATTACCTGTATTCTTCAGAGTGATAAATGGGAAACTTCACTACAATTTTACTGCCTTGGATAACCTTATGGATCGCCTGTGGGAAAATAAGCTAATTCCAGGTAAGGGCAGCTCCCTGCCTCTCCAACTTACCACATCTGTTTGCCCATATTGTGCACTCATACTTTGAGAACTTCGCCAAAGGTGATTTTGATAAAAATTCATTATTTTCCTACTTGCCTTTACCTCATATCTGTGTAAATGTAAGCAGTGTGAGCAAAACACTATAAAGGCAATTAAGACAACACAAATGGTTTTACACTGTTTTCAACAACAGTTTGAGATGTATGAATTGGGAAGTTAGATCTCTTGAAGAGGAGGAAGCTTTGTACCCATTAGCAGGTACCTAAAAGAGCCAGAGAAGCAGATACTGAAGGTATAGGTTCCCCTAAATTTCTGCAAACATGCACTGTTTAAAGTTCCATCTGATCCCTGAATTTATGATGCTAAGTATTAGTACCAACTGCTGTAGTCATTGATAAGTAACAAGTGTGAACAACCCCAAATCTGAAATATTCATGGTGGGGACATGTAGGAACAGGAAAGAAAGCCCATTTAATGATGCTTCTTCATTAGCAAGTTTGTTTCAGATAATGCAATAACCCCTTTGTTAATCAAAAGGACATAGCATTCACAAAAAAAAAGGAGAGCAATCTTTTGTTTCTTTTCTAGGATTTGAATTGATGGGGAATCCATCAGGATATTTTTTAGATTTTGAAAATAAAGAACAAGTAGTAAGATGGAGAAACTTAATTACACTTCTGGCCAGCAGATACATAGGTAAGTTCAAAAAAAAAAAAAGCAAAAAAAAATGAAAAATGCCCTGTTGTATGTTCTGTTGTAATCCCTTCTAACTATCTCAAAATGTTCTGTGCATTATGATCCATTTCAAGACCCTATATTTCAGCACAGAGTACGAAAAAAACCATGCCAGAACAGACAATAGGATAATAGCCCCTTTTTTTACTGATCTGTGACCAACATCCTGAATGAGGAGTGTGGTATGGGTAGCACATTTGGCCTGCCTCTCAGGACTGACTTTCAACTTTATTATGTTGTTGTGGTTGTAAAGCACCAACTTGCACTGACACATGATAACCTGAATACTTCCCACTTGCCAGCTTCAAATACCTCTACTGAGACAGAAGCCCAACCTGAGTTAGGGCTGTAATTCACATCACGTCCCTCTCACCTTTCAACCTTTTCAAATATTGCTGCATGACATTGAAAATGAGACATCATTTTGAAACTACCAAAATCACATTTCCCTCATTATTAAGAATCGGCAATATTCATGCCCTGTTGTAGCTCTGGATGCTGAACCTCACCTGCAGGCCTAGTTGATAGGATTGTCTGCATGAGTGGCTAATTGATAGGATTGTCTGAATATGCAGCTCACTGATAAATGAGGCCTCTCCTACAGATAGGTACGGATTGCAGCATGTTGCTAAATGGAATTTTGAAACGTGGAATGAACCAGACCACCACAACTTTGACAATGTGTCTATGACAGTGAAAGGTAAGCATGTTTTGGAGCACTTGCTGGTGCAGTGAAATGAAACAGGTGTGTGGGGTGGGTGGAGGGGTGACAGTGATCAGGGAGAGACGCTGGCAAAGAAACAAGGTGGGTAGGAGAGATAAGGAATTTGAAAGGTATACCTAGTCTGTTTTTCTAGGGTCATGATACTGACTACACTTTGTTCCCTGCTTGGACATCGGTATAAATACCAGGATAGTAGAACAGGGAAAACAGAACAGGAGTTATACTAAGAAGATGCAGTTTATTATTTGGATATAAAGTAAGGTTACTGAGGGAAAGGGCATGAAGGGTGGGGTAAGAAGAAGACTGTTCATTGACAGATGCATGTTTTAGGAACCTGTCCTCACAAGACCTTTGGAAGAACCTTGTTAATGAAGCTGAGGTTTTCATGTCTTCTCCTGTTGTCAGTGCATAGGAAAGAGTAGCCCCAGTTTGTAAGGTCCTGCCAATAAATGCAATAATAGAATTATAACATATCCCTGTAGTTTGAGATCAAGATTCTGTTTTGAGTTGTTAGTCATCTTTGATATATGTGTCTGCTTGGACTTCAGGGTTTCTCAATTATTATGATGCTTGCTCAGAAGGATTAAGAGCAGCCAGTCCTCTACTAAAATTTGGAGGGCCTGGGGATTCCTTCCACCCCTTACCTAAGTCACCCATATGCTGGAATCTTCTGAGTCATTGCTACAATGGAACTAACTTCTTCACAGGGGAGACTGGTATAAGGTTGGACTACATCTCTCTTCATAAGAAGGTCAGTGCAAGATTTCGGTTTCAGGCTATTTTTTAAATCAGTTCAAGTTACATCTTATTCTAATTTATGAAGTTGATTTCCAGATGAGTGTCCAACCTTTGGCAGCAGGCATGGCTGCCTATTCTAACAAAACTTTGAAAAAGTTCAGCTACAGGAGTTCAACTCAAAGCAAATTTGTCTTTCCCTAATTTCCAGGGGGAAACAGCTCCTCTACCTCTTTTCCATTTTATCTTCTAGGACGAGCTTGTGCAAAGAGCACACGCTGTAATGTATTGGCTAAAAATACTAAAATACTAGCCAGCCCACAGCTCCTCAGGAACTCCAGAAACATGTTTTCAGAATATGTTCTTGTCTGTATGTTATGTCTGTGTGTTTACTACTGTTTGCTCACTTTCACTAAGCAGATATGGAATACTGTTGCAGGGAGGTGGGAGTTCTCTCTACATCTTGCAACAGGAAGTAGAAGCAGTTGGACAAATTCAGAAGCTGTTTCCAAATTTTGCTTCTGTTCCCATATACAACGATGAAGCAGATCCAATGGTTGGATGGTCCATTCCACAACTGTGGCGAGCTGATGTGACCTATGCTGCTATGGTTGTAAAGGTAACTCGGTTCATTGATGTCTTGTCCCAGTAGGGTCTCCTGATGCATTAATGCAGTTACAAAAGTAAACTTACACAGTTTATAGGCAGCTCAAAATAATAGATCCAACAAAAGGAGAGCTCCATATTGATACAGCTGGAGTTTCCCTGAATAATCTGGCTTTAGTAGCTTTATTTAATTTGTATTAGTTTTTTTCATCTTCCCTTAAAAAATCCAAATGCCTTCCATGTGTCACAGAATGTGGTAGATACTGTATACAGTCCCCCAGTCAGATGCACCTGAGAAGACTATGCCCACGCATCCTCTCTTCATGAAATACTACTGCTATCACGGCACTACTGCTAGCTATCGCCTCACTTATGTAAGACATTATTTCCCAGCTCCTTCATAAGTTTATCTCATCAAGGTATAATTAAGGAGTCCCTTGAGTTCTCATCATAAGCGTGTTCTTTGGTTTTGGATAATGACTGTACATGTGTTCTTATTAATTACTGCTAGTAATTACTGCTGTTGATCAGAAAAGCATAAGGAGAAGAGAATGCTCAGCATTCCTGGCCCTGCAGGAATTGTAGCCTGGCCCCGGAGTGAACTCAGCCCGTGCCCCTGCATAGGAGTAGTTCCCACTGCAGGCCTGTTGTTTTGTGAGCCACTACCTTATACAGTATCCAGAGTCCAAATGCTCCTGTGCAAAGTAGTAATTCCCAAACCTGGAAGCATGTATGTCACCTGGGAACAAGATACGTCTTATCAGCTGTTCCTGTGGAGACAGTCTCTCAGCTCCTTCAGGCTCCATACAGAAGCAGTCTTCTCCAAAGCAACCAGTCGCTGACTGCGTTGCAGGGAGTGTCTGACAACAAACAGCAGTGTTTATAATAACATAGTAATATAAAAAAAACCCACATCCAATGGAAAACTAACACTTGCATGGATAGGAGCTGGAGCCCTGTGTTCCTTCAGGGACACAATTATGACACCTTTTCAGTTGTGAGCCTTTTGAAGTTCTGTTTGATTCTGATACTTTATCAGAATAATCTGGTAAACAGAGAGCTTGGGTGCACTGACATTTTGCAGGAAAGCAGCGCAGCAACCAGTGAAATACTGGGAGAACTAATTCCATGTTAGCACCAAGTGGATAAAATGACTCATTGAGGAGCAAAATCCAGGACCAGCTCCCAGACACTCATGTAAAGGGTACAAAGTAACTCCAGAATTGGAGGACCATTTAGATTTAAATGGTCTTTTAGATGGTAATGGGTTTTAGATGGTAAATCCAAATTACTAATTTAATATTCAAGACAGAGGAGCATCATTTGTAGTCCAGTAGCCAATATATATTCATAATTTATGCAGTAATAGTTATTTCAGAGACTTTTTACTAGCAAAACTATGTGGATACTTCACTTTTTCCAGTGATTAATATATCACCTAAAGAATAGTTTCTTCAAGAGTTGTGAGGAACAGTTTAGTTATTCACAGTTTTCTAAATGGCAGAGTGACAGCTTTTTTCAAGATACGGTAAAGATTAAAAAAATACAGACATTGTGTGTTTGTTTGATTTTCCCCAGGGTGAAGTTCTGTCTTATCTATGACTTTGCAGGTAATCATCCAGCATCAAAACCTGCTCATTTCCAAAGCCAACAACACCATCAACTACACACTGCTGAGTAATGACAACGCCTTCTTGAGCTACTACCCCCATTACTTCACACAGAGAACTCTGACAGCACGTTTCCAGATGAACAATACAAAGCCACCTCATGTCCAGATGGTGCGGAAGCCAGTGCTGACTGTCATGGGCTTGCTGGCATTGCTAGGTATAGTAAACACTGATTAAAATGCACATCAATAACGTCTTCTACCTAGAAGCTTCATGCCTAAGAGAGATTATTCCAGCCATCTCACCACTGACAAAAGCAGGATTTCTCCTATACTCAGTTTGCCAGCTGTGTTAAGAAAATGAGACTTCATTTCCTCTGAGAAATTAATAGCTCAGGAGATGTTCCTGACAGTCTGTTATCGATTTGATGTAATTTACTGCTTTGTTTATACCTTCTGTCTGGCAACCACTTCAGTATTTTGTTGACTGGTACTTCCCTCTTGTGCCATCACATCAGGCTGCAGATGTCTTTAAGAAATACTACAGGAAGATCCCAGTTCACTGTTACATGCTTAGATGTTGCTAGCTGACCTGCTAAGCATAAGAACTGCTGTAGTATGTGCATGCTCTGCTGTTGTGAAAGAAGGCTGACCGAATGCTATACCTGGTAAAATAAGCTAAAGCATAGCTTTATCTATAGATCCCTGTGTTTTGACCCTATCAGAAGCTAATACAGGACTCCCTAGCAGTGATGCTTACAGAGTTGTCACATTTTTTAAAGGAGAAAAGCAGATTTTTGCAGAAGTGAAGAGCAGTGAAGGTGAAAGCATTCGAAACAGCACAGTTGGCATCCTGGCATCAGTACACACCCCAAGTGAGATGCAGCACTCAGACAGTTGGCAAGCTACTCTTCTGATGTATTCAAGTGAGGATAACAGGACTTCGTCCAACATCAGCACTGTCACAGTGAACGTCACCCACTTCCCCAAACTCAGAGGTAAACAAACATAATGTAGGCAGCTCGCATAATTGATCTTTAGGATAGAACATCTGCTGGAACACTTGTGTGGAGTTGCCTTTCATTGCGAGAATGAGTTTCATTTGCTAACTTTCTCTGTTGGGCAGTCTGTTGGGCACTCCCAGATTTTCAGAGATACAATGGTGCTGTTCTAGGAAAGCTTCTTTCCCAATGCCTGTACTTTGACCCTGCCTCTAATGGCAGCTGCAAGTGCTACCTTTTGGAAAGCTATTAATCTCAGTGTCCTTGGCTGGATATTGCCAGGAAACAATTCCCTTACTTGCATGACTCCAAGACAGCCAACATGACCGCATGATTACACAGTTGATGCAGTTGTCCAACCAGTGCATGCAGCACCAGTGGAAGAAATAGGAGGGTTTCAATTCTGGACATGGACTTAATAGCTTGAAATTTAAACTTGGCAAATATAAATTATAGAGCCTTGTAAGAGTGCTAGCGTTGTGACTTTCCAGCGAAACCAGGCTCCAACGTGCCGAAAGCACTTTTGAGAAGATAGACTTAAACACCTTCTGCTAAATTTATTCTTACTAATCTTTAAATCCAAGTAAAGAGTTTACTCTCTTTAATTTGTGTTCTTGAAGAGCTGGTGTATGTGACGTATTACCTGGATAACAACCAAACCAATCCCCACCTGAAGTGGAAAAAGCTAGGAAGCCCTGACTTTCCTTCCCCACAACAGTTCCGGCAAATAAGGGATGCTGAGGTATGACCATGTGTTTGCTTGAAGTATTTTATGGGTAAAGTGCTTCTGAATTGGTTAACTACAGCTAGAGAGACAAGAAATCAGCTCAGGTAGTCAAAATTTCCTTAGCTCACAGTCACACACATCTTGTATTCATATGAAAATGGCACTTGCAGTCATGCAGATAAATGTAGCTGATACACAACTGATACCTTTGCATTTTGTTATACAAGAAACTAAATGTAGATGACCAGCTTCTTTGCTAGTGGCCCTTAAGGGGGCCACCTAGTGCTACCTTTAACAAGGGCAGAGCTGCTCCAGAGCAAGTTCCACCTTCTTTCTGAAACTTCAATGAGCTTTGAGACCCCAAATAAGTCACATCACCCTGTGTATGTCACAGAAGGGCCAAATTGCTGTAGTAGAGAGTTGAAATGAACCTCTCTCAATAACAGAAAACAAACAGCTCTCTGAGGTGGAAACTGCCCAGTGCAAGTTCAGAAGCCAGTTGGCATCTCAGGGGGAGGCCTGCAGTTTCCCCTCGTCCTCACCAGTTCTGAATTGACGCCAGAGGGGACTGAGGAATAAGCCCTGTCCGAGGGCTCCTCTCCTCCCTGATGAGAAAAGCCATGCCCAGATTACTTACTGTATGTGAGATTATATGAGCAGCCTGTCACTTTAGCTCCCTCTCCCATAGTGTCCCTATGCATTCAGACCCACAGGTTAAAATAAAGGCCCACAGACAGTAATTGCCTTCTGACTTTGGTGTACCATAACCCACTGTTGCTGAGGCCTGTGAGATGTTATAGGACCCATCAAGTCAACGAGGGCAGCAGCAAGGTTTTAAATACTCTTGACCATCTGGTGAAACTTCATTTTCAGAGACCAGCTGAGTGGTTGTTGTAGCTAGCAATAGCTGCCACTGCACACTGGGAACCCATAGCTAAGTGACGGAGGTATGATTTGTAAAGACCAGTAGCCTAAAAGGCATCTGTAGGAGGTTACTAAATGCAACAGATCGCGTGTAAAGGGCATTTGTGATCAACACAGTTTGTGACATAAAAAACCCTCTGTTTCCATAAGAGCTGGAAAGCAGGCAAGATAGAAAAGTCTCCCAGCTTAAAGAATTTTGATGGCTGTAAGCCACTTATCAGCAGCAACTCTATTGGAAATTTACAGTCCCAAAGTAAATACACAGTCACTTTACATTGATGTAACAGTTGGCTTCTAGGTGCTGTCATGAAAGATTATTCACAAAGCTTCTCTTTGGCTCCACAGGACCCAGTGACAACAGGCCCATTCCCAGTTCCTGAAGGTGGCATCCTGACACTGAAACAAGACTTTCCCGTTCCCTCAGTATTTCTTATCCACATCTGTGCAAGACCCAGATCTGTTCCTGATCAAGTATGTGTTGTATTCTACTGTCAGACTTACCAGATTACAAACTACTTGCTGCTTTAAGTCTCACTAAAAAAAGCTGGACTAGCATTTGGACCTATTATTTGGTAAAAGTACCATGTAAGATCTAGTAAATAAACAGTTCTCTCCTTTGATGGGAAGGCTCTCCAAGACATAATTAAAGATAAAGCATTCCACAGCAAGGGATAGGAGCAATCACTGGGATAAATGCAAGTTTATCCGTCATGGGAAAATACTAATGCAGTACTGGAAAATTCAGTATCCTTTTACAAATCACATCATGTGCTACCAGGCTTGACAACAGCTCTCCAGGTAGTAATTGGTAGCTAAAAATAAAATGGAATTGTGGCTGTCATAGATTAGACATCTGTATCTGCTCATTCAGTCCCACCCATATTCTTAGTGGTGCCCAGAGCCTCTGAAGTTCCTCTACAAGGTTGACAGGTTGGAGACATAGACTACAAAGCCACAGAGCCAGGAATTTTGTTTTTCCCCCTGCGTCTCAATTGAAAGGATCAAAGCAAATAGTTAGTAAGGAAGGATAAACACATAAATCTGACCTGGCTGATTGGCTTGTTCAGTTTTCTTATATGGGCATGTGTCTTTGGACAGGTGACCGGTGTTCGTTTGATACCTCTCACAAAGGGGCAGGTCATTGTGTTGTGGGACGATGGCTGTGTAAATTCAAAGTAAGTAGCTTTTAAAATAAAGTGGTTATAATCTAGTTACCAGCACATTGCTCCCTAAGTGGCCACCAGTGCTACAAAGTGGAGCAAGTTCACAAATTAATGACTACTTGCTCTTTGAGAGATGCTACCATTTGTGTGTCAAAATGAAACTGTAGTATGTGCATACAGTAACTATGGAGGGCAACCCTGAGTAATTTGCAGTCTGAGCAAGGGGATCTGCCTGTTGCTCATCAGCATTCAATGACATTTTTGAAGGACTTTCCTTCAACATAGCAGACAGGAGGATCCATGATAAAAGTTATATTAGCAGCAGGTGCCTAGGTGGGAGCTTGAACATTCCTATAAGGGATATGAGCTGGAAAAGAAAACCTCCAGTTTCTTGCTTAAGCAAGCTGTACTACACTGGAAACCCTTTGTAGGTGAACTGTCAGAGGCAATCCAGTGTCCATCCAGACTCTCTGAGGAAGGACTAACTTAGCTGCTTCTCAAGCCAGTCTCCCTAGATTCTTCAGCCTTGATAACTCTGGTTTGGGAGCAAAAAATGTTTAACAGTTTGTGATGCTGCAAGTACCCAAAATAACAAGTCAGTCTGGGTGTTCTGTGGGCTGTTGGAGCCATGGTTCTTCCTAATACTGACAATTCATGCCATCCCACATTTGTTAGGAATGAGTGAATTGAATATTTCCTATTTTTGGCCTTCTTTGTTGAAATGCCCTGAGATTAGGATTTGATTGCTCACTCTATTATCAATTGTATTTACTGAGCTATCTCGTTTTCTTTTCTAGGTGTATAAAGACATTTGAAGTGCAGTTCTCGCCAGATGGAGAAGTGTACCAGCGGATTAATGCCAAAGACACAATATTTACTCTCTGGGTCTACAGTCCAGGTAAGGAGAGAGTATGTATATTATGTAATCTGTCATGTTAATACTGCTGCTCATGAGTATGTGAAACATCAGTTACATGTGTGTAGTTACTGATGTGAAACATCAGTTACATGTCAGAAACATCAGTGACATGCACTCCCATCACAAATAAGAGCATGTCCCTTCCTTTAGGACCATGTTCTCAGTGAAAGCCATATTCTCAAGAACAATCACTAGTTGACAAATAGTCATGAGGACATTATTAGGAATATTGCCATAAGAAAATTCTGTGTCACAGAAATGGAAGTCACGCAGCTGCAGGCCTGGAAACCTTTCTGAGGGCTAAAGCAGTACTTTTGCCTCTATTTGTAGCTGGTTCGGAAGCATGCAAAAATGAGAACAAAAAAAATTGCTCCACGTGACCAGAGCTTGGTGTTGTGCTCTTGGTAGTAGACTCGGAACAAGGAAAGTCTAAGATTTGGTCTCAGTCCCACAAGTATTGGCCATGCCTTTGTCTAAATTTGTACAGTGCTCTTGGGGTAGGACAGTAGGAGCAAACTGCCTTGGCAACACTAGTTTTGTACCACTGAGTCTTGAGGTGTTAAATTGCCTAAGGGTAATGGCATCAACACACAAATAAGTGGGAGATCTCATCCACCTTTCATGGAGCAGTTGGTTTTCTTGCATTTGTTGTGTTCTGAGCTGCCCCAGGGGAAGGTCACAATTCTGCTATCATCATGGTCACCTCTCCCTGTTCCCATACCCTTTATGGCTTGGCAATCTTAAACTATTGAGGTGCTCCCTTCCAAGAACAGGAGAGGTCCTCCTTTAGGACAGTTTGTCCTGACTATCTGAACATCTAGCCAAGGAGAGACCCCTCTCTTTGCTGTTTTGTAGGACTTTCTCTTTAGCCCTGATGAGCCACCTAAGTTTTAGTTGTTTCATATTAATGGGCAGCGAATTTCATCTTTGTCAACAGGCAAAGCTTCTCCAAGAGCCTTTTGTCATTTCTCCTCAAGTACAGCCTAGATGCAATAGAAATATACCCAGATGAAACATGCTGGAAGAAAATACTTTGTGTATTTTTCTCTTGGTTTTGGGTTTTTTTACCAAATGTGGTCTAATCTGCAATGTAACTGTCCAACAAGTATTACTAATAAGCAGTGATCAGGGTCGTGTGAAACACAGACAGACCTTGACTCAAAGTGATACTAATAAAAAGCAATTCAGAGAGGTTTTTTGTCAGAAACACAAGCCTGAGAAAGGCCTAGCATCAGGTGGGTGCATAATGAAATTCAGAGCTATTGTTGCAACATAAAGAGTACACAGGTAAGCAAAGACTGTAAATCATGGCTAAGAAATTCATGAAATGAGGATTCATTATCATCTAGTGCTGCACATCTGGGGAACTTACTAGATTTAATTGTTTGTTTCAAAAACAAAAAAGAAAAGACTGCTTGAAAAAATCTCATATCTCAGCAGCCTTCATTGCTAAGTACTTCTTTCTGACTCATTATTTCCAGCATTCTTTTTCTTTTAGAAAAAAAAATATTAATACTAAAGCACACATAAAAATCAAGTAAATAGATGAGAAAAAACATTGCTTGGTTTTGTATATTGCTTGTAACGTTAAAGGCTCTGCTAGTGAAGGCTGTGCCCTTCAAACTAGGTCAAGGACAAAAACCAGCAGAGCCACAGAACTTCAACTCACATACCTTTGGAGCAAGTGGTGCTGCCTCCTGAGTTGAGCAGAGGTTTTTCAGTCAGCCTGCATGTTGCTTGTTCTCTTCTTTGTTGATCTAGCACCTAACCTGTTCCAAAGGCACAATTGAGGCAGAAAAGTTAGTCAGAAAAAAAGAAATTACTAGTTGTGGGTTGCAGAACATGTCATAACTTTCTTCCAAAGGGACTGCTGTAGTTGAACTTGCAAATCCTTATGTGGGGAAAGGAGGTCCTTGGTCCAACAAAGACAAAGAGTCAGTAGTTGGCCATGGGAGATTTATAATCATTTTTAGTTAGACAGGCACAGACACACATAGGATGAAGAACTGATTTCACCCCTTCCCCAGCCCATTCCACAAACCTGCATTTTACAGGAGCAGTACCGGCTCCGTATCCTCCGTGCATCACAGGTGTCAGCCTTTCACAGTGACCGTTTCTAACCTTTTAATTTGCAGGAAGCTCAGTCTCCGGCTTTTACAGAGTGCGTGCCATTGACTACTGGGGGAAGGCAGGCCTGTCCTCTCTTCCTGTGGAGTATGTTGAAGCCTTCAGGTGACTCTGAAGAATAGTGCCTGGCTTGGTGACTGAGTGGTGTATGCTCCCTGCAAATGACAACTCCCCAGAAAAATAAACTCCTCCCAAACTGAGGAAGGAGTAGCAAAGGGACCCGATGAAGCAAGTTAGGAATGCAAGTTAGAAGCAACTGCCTCTATTAACTCTTCAGAGCACAAAAGACAGCATTATCAAACTGCCACAACTGACAACCCAACTGGTACAATTTTAACAGGCTGCAGTAAGACTGGGATTCAGCTTGGTAACTAGGAATTAAGGGAATAAACATTTATTATTCCCTATTTTACACTGAGCTAATGGCCAGGACAACCAAAGGTGTATAGAGGTCACACACTGCAGCAGGAACAAGACCATTGCTTCACTGTATGAGTAAGGATGGCAACAAAGGCACAACGAGGACCTGTCTGAGAGTGAACTGCCTGCCTCAGCTGCCGGGCTGTCTTGACATAATGTTCCATGGAAAAGTGTACAGCCACCAGATGTGTCTAGAGCATGAAGTGAAGGATCCCTGCTTCCTTCCTGGTTAGTCACACATGCTCTGGTGGGTTATTTCAGAGCACTTGACATGTCTTCAGATGTATGGGGTTCTTCACTCTCTCACAGAGGGGTTTCCACGCAGCTGTCTCTGCATTTGTGGCTGTTACTTGAAGGCCAGAGCTATTCCCTGACACAGGCAGAAGGCGGCGTAGCAGCTCGTCCTCAGAGGGGAAGAAGGCACAGGATGGTGTAGCCTCCAGACTTCCCTGCCATTTCTGCTTTTCCCTATTGCCCAGTTCACCTGTTCTCACTCTGGCCACCAGCCACTGCCTCTTTGTGGTGGAGGCTCTGACCTTGACAGCCCCTCATTCTCTCCATTGCTGTCACCTAGCCTGCCTTCTACAACCTTTATAACTAGCGTCTCTCCCCAGTGACCCGAGGCTTGGCTTTGGGTGGCCAGGAGAAAGCTGAAATGCTAGTTAAAGCCTTATGTGTTGTCATATTGCAGGAGAGCAGTCTCTTGAATGTCACAGGGCTGCTACTGTCAGTTGGAAAATTAACCAAGAACAGTTTTAGTTCCTGTGCTTTGTGAAGTGTGTACGCAAGGGTGTGATAGCTGCAGATCATGGGCTACAGAGCACCTCTGGCTGTCCTTGCAGCTGCCAAACACTTTATGTAACAGCAAAGTTCCCTGAAATTGCAGGAGTGTTTTTTTACTCTCCCCTTTTCACAGCTGGCACAGTTTGAACTATGCCTTTAAAATGCTGGTAGGGGGAAGGATGAATGCCAGTGAAAACAGCTGGAATGTTTTCCATAAGAGGAGCAACTTTATCATACAAACAAATCCCCTACTGCTCTCTTTGCTGACATCAGCCACCTCACCAACATAACAACAAAGGCTGCATATTTGATGAAACATTCAGGTCTCAGACAAAAAAAAAACAAGTTTGCACAGTAGGAGAGAGCTGAACTACCTCAAATGGCCTCACTTTTACAGCACAAAAAAAACCCCATACAAAAAGTCAGTATATATGACATTAGGCCTTATATCTCCTTACCTTCTGGTTACTTGTTCATGTGCTTATGTTGAAAGTTAGCCTTAAAAGATTAATTTTGTCAGAGAGTTAAGATGAAGTATTTCTTTTGTCACTGAAGTTTGAATGAGGAGTACTTGTCACATCCTAATCTGCCAATTCCTCACCCATAAAGGCTTGTGCAGGACATAAAATGGCCATTGTACCCCAATTAAATGATAATTTTCCCAGTTTCAAAAAAGTTAGTGAGAAGTTCTACTTGGATGGAGATAGTAAAAATACAGTCAGAAGTTGTTATAGCTGCCCCTAAGTGAAAAATCAGAATATACAGTTAAATAAAATCTAGCGGTTAAGACATACTGTTTTTCCAGTATGAAGTGGAACCACAGAAAAAAAATACTTTTAGAAATGTTCAAATATAGGACCTTGAGAGATTTCAGTGGATCTGAAACTAGGGAGGATACAGGAGCTTGGGAGGACAGTTTAGTCTGTTAGGATGTCCTATTTGAGTAGTCCTCTGCTTTAAAATTTTCCCACACTGGAAATCAGAACATAGTACTCTTTATCAAACCAAGGACCGTGCACTAGTTACAGCTGTTTGAGAATAAATGAAGCATAGCTGTTGTGAAGAGTATTGCTTTTGCTATTCAGGGATATAGCAGAAAACGTATGGGTGAAACTCATGAAAAATAGATCAAAAATCACTGCCCTGCTTTATTTAACTTAAATTATACCTCACACAAGTGAGGTTAGTAATAGCATATATGAGGCAAATGATGCAGAGCTGGTGAGTCCTGGTGGAATGTTTGGCTTTTACAGAAGTGCAGAACAGAGAATGGCGATTCACTCTTTCATTGTATTTCACTTTCTTTTGTAGCATCTGTCCCTGTGATTTCCTTTAGGGTAAGTTATCATCTTTTAGAAGATTTTAGGCTGGGAGTTTCTGCTTCTCAGCAGTGATAGACATGAGGCTTGCAGCTGCCTCTTTGAAGTAGTTTGTAATTCTCATGCTTACTTTTTTTCCTCTTGTTGAAAAGCGAAGTAAGAGTGCTATTTTCTGTAAAGTTTCGTGGTAAAATTTTGTATATTATTGTATTGCTTATTAAAGCCACAAAATAGCAGAAATTTTATTTGCAAGGGTAGAGCTTAACATGTTGTAGATTCAAATCAAATACACTTTCTTTGGGTGAAGTCTAGCCACTTTGAAAATCTGTCGCTAGGTCCCTCTTTTAGGGCTTTTACATTAAATATCAACCAAAGTGTGGCAGGCACAGTGCTTTTTCAGGTATTTTTCTGGCAATGGCAAATATGCATGGAAAGCAGAGCTGACCAAAAATGGTGCACTCTCTGTTGAGAAACAATTTTTAAATATTGACTAAGATTTTTTTTCTTCTTCTTCTTCTTCTTTGTTGCTTTGGTATAAACTTATTCCTTTAAGCAGTAAGCAAGTCTAAGCAATTGCAGCAGAGATGAGAATTTGGTATTTCCAAAACAGTATTGAAGATTTAAGCTGCTTGTTGTCATTTTAATAATTTAGACAAAAATGCTATTTAGTACTTGAAACTTGATTTTTCCGTCTGTCACCAACTCTATCTGATAGGGCTTCCAAAACTGCATGTTTAGCTCTACTGACTCCTCTATTACTGGGTCCCCCTTCACAGTTTCAGTTTTCGGAAGTGCCAGGTGAGCACTAGGTGGGAGCAGAAGGCACGTAGTAGTTCTGTAGCATCAGAACCAAAGCAAGACTGCAGAACACACAGGTAGGTCTCTCACTGGCCATACTAACTGCAACTGCAAGGTGGGATTGTTTGCCTGCTGTTCAAACAAAAGCTTCTGAAGCTATGGAACAGTTTTGCAACTGTTTGTTAAAATGAATCCTAGGGAAAAACCTTTCAAAGGAGTGTTTTGTGTATATGATTGTGCATATACTGCGTTTGTTACCATCTTTTGTGCTACTCAATAAAAACAGTGTTGAATCTTTCACATGAGCCCTGTAAAAAGAGGATCTGACTACTGTGTTCTGGAAGCTGCTCAAAACCCTTGTGTCAACAACTTAATCTTGGAAAGTAAAGCCTATTCTCAAGGTATAAAAAAGAGCTTGATGAAGTGTGTAAAAATGAAGTGTATAGGGAGTGTGACCATAAGAAATTTCGAAGACAAAGTAGGAACTTAGGTGCACAGATTGCTTCAATTACCACAACCCTAATTCAACATGATATCATAGAGTCAAATCTCAGGACTTACAGTGCCCTTGCTGGGATAAGGTTCACTGGCATGTGAAGGACAATATCCATGCAGGGTTCCTCCTGCTGTTGCACAGTCGTAGGCTTCCTGCCAGCACAAAAGGACCTTCTGAGGACAAAACAACAGTCCTTTCCATTCCTAAACAGCTTTTTCTTTTCTCTTGTTAGTGGAAAGTTTGTGCACGACAGAAATTGTATCTTGGGACCTATACACACACTTAAACCCAGGAATAATAGACTGGTTCTCATCAGCCAGCTCAAACAGCACGCAGAAATGTGGCTGCCTATAGATGTACCCTAGCTGTTTTCTGTTGAACTCTACAGAATAAGAGATCAGATCAGAATACATTCACAGCTGCCTGCCCTACCCTATCTCATCTCTCACATTTCCTGGAGTCAGTGGAGGAAAATGGATATGAGCTAACTCACATCTGTGTTAATCCACCAGATCATGTGATGAGGGCCTGCATGCAGTGCAGATGGAAATGTGTTTCCCTAGTTCCTCCAAGAACAAGGCATATTACTGAGGCATGTATAACACCGTGGTGTATTCTCCTAGAATCATGACTATCCTCCTGGAGGCATCTGCAGGGATTTCAGTGCCTAACTTATCTGGACAGACAACACCAAACACAGTAAGGATGCACTTCGTCCTGCATGTCAATCCTTCTTGCAAGAACTCCTGTCTGCTCTGCTCATACAGCTGTTATGACCATAGACATTAAAAATCCTTCTCTAGGACTGGTAGTAATCGTCTGAATGTCCTAGCCAAAGGTCAGGCTCCTTCAGCTAAGGGTTAATGTTGTCTAATCACTTGTGATACAACTCCTAAGTCCACACATCTCTACCCCAATACTTCCTCATGGGAGAGAGAAGCAAGTGGTGAACAATCAACACACTGACTTTGCACTTGGTCCAGCACAAAAGGCTGATACATTTTCAACACTCAATAGTCTCTTATCTACATGGGTTTTTGTTTGCGTTGCCTGCGTGCTGCTACTCTCCTGATTCTGTCCTTAGCTTTAAATGGTAGTTCACCATCTTGTTCCCCTTCAGAGTAGCTTTCCCTAGACCTGAAGAGCAAGGAAGACCTTGATTCAATGCTGGCTGAGACCCTTAGGAGTCACACTTGGAAATCCTGGAAAATGCAAGCTTGAAAGACTTCCCAGCATCCCTGGGATAATGTCTCTGGCCTTGGAGAAGAGTCTTTAGTCAGTAGTTTTTGTGCTTCTTCCAACAGATGCAGTAGATAATCAGTGGATACTTAGGTAAGATTGTGCAAGCCTCTTGCAGAATCTGTTCTATTGTGTGGAGATCTGAAGGTCTTCACTCAATGTGAAGCTTGTGCTGCATAGCTTTTGAAAGCCTCGGGAGAGGGGACTGTCCTCTTGCTCTTCCCTCTATGCTTGGTAATCATGACTTGTTAAAATTTGCGTTACTGACAAACTGCAGGGTTCAGCAGGATGCTGGGGGTGCTCTGCACTGGTAGTTTTATTGTTAGGAAAAACTGAAAGTGAATGTGGTTTTACTAAGAGCAATATATGTAAAAATGCTGACTCAAGTGACCTTTGTCTACATGGAGTGGCTAGATACTATTCTTTCGGTTCCTCTTTGTGAAATTCTTGGCCATAAAACCTGTCTAACTTTCAGTTCTATACCTCTCAGATACTGGAGGCAGGATTATGAAGGCAGTGGGAAGTAAATTACAGTTTATGCCATTAGAAGAGCAAGTAACCGCTCATTTAAAGCAGTGTCCCAGTGCTGCTGGAAGGAACATCTGCTTTACTGCATTTGAGATTCAGGGCCCAGTTAGAAGTACTCTGTGCAGACTTCTTGAGCATACACGTATACCAGGAATAACCATGATACAACCAGGCAGCAAGGATCGGCCTCATCTCAGAGCTGTTGTTCGAGAGGCTTCCTTAGCTTCAGGATTCAAGCAGAAATGTTGGTGGGAGAGGTACGTGTTGTGTGCTCGGGCCCTGCAGGCACCCACGAGCCTTCATTGCTTTGTGCAGCCTCACCTGGGACCTCCACCTGCATACTCCTTGCCCATGGTCCACAAGCCCTGCCTCTGGCCCACTTTCCAGTCCAGTTTCTGGCCGGAGCCACCTTGTAGGCCTGCCTGTGCCCTGCCCGGGGCCTTGCTGCCCTCCCTCGCTGTCTGGATTTCCAGCGCTGTCAGGGGACCTGTCCCTGTCACCACACTTGCCCTCCTCTCCCTGCCTGGGGCAGGGGAGGGACGCTGCCCTGCCTGTGCCTGGGGACACCCTCGGGTGCCATCTCACCTACCGTCTGTGACCAGCTTCTTCCTGCTCCCCGACAAAACAGCAGGTAACAAAAAGCAGTTCCAGAGACGTGTTTTTTTTTTAAAAACATTTATTGACAAATGCCACATTAGATATTACCTCGAAAATTTAAATGTCTATACTGTATTGCACACAGTTTACCGATCCCCCATTTTCATGTGTTTTTCAGGAAAAAAACACACTATGTTTTCTTTATTTATTAGCTGAGTGGCAACTTCAAGACCAAGAGGTCTGGTTTCTGCGCTTAAGGACAGGATCAAAAGCTGTACTTTTAGCAGGCCCCTGGAGAGAAAGAAAAGTAAACTTTAGTCATTTTAAGTAAACTTGCAAAGAAGTGCTTCAACAGCCTTCTAGTCTTCGGTGAAGCTACTCCCTTCCTAGGGTACTTCTGAATGTCAGTGCAAGATCAGGATGGTGGGGTGCGAAAATCGCTGTGGGCATTCTCTGTGTCTGCTGGCACAGCACGTGTGCAGCCTCTGCTAGTCCCAGCTAGCCATGAGTCTCTAGCCTAAGGCATAAGCCACACACCAACTGCCCTCCCTCTGCTACAGCAAGCAACGCGGAGGGGTGTGGGGCAGGGATGCCCATACCAGTCCCATAGCCTTGGATGATGCCAGCACCTGCTCTGTAGAGCCAGTGGAGGACTGGCTCACACAACGATGTGTCCTTCAGAAGGTTTTAGCTCTATTTCCTGACCAGCAGTGCAGAACACATGTGGCAACCCCCAAGTCCAGGTCCTCAGGCCTGGCTTAGTGAAGGGCCAATCTCCAGGCAAAGCAGCATGCATGTGAAACGTGGGCACTCAGCTACCAACAAAGAGGAATTTATGCCTCCAGCATAACCCTAAAAAATTATCTGCCTCTCTCATGGACAGCAGATCAGTTCATAGAATCATAGAATCACAGAATCATAGAATGGTTTGGGTTGGAAGGGACCTTAAAGATTATCGAGTGCCAACCCTCCTGCCATGGATTTCCCATGCTGACAGAAAAAAAGTTATTTCAAAATAAACTTTAGACATGCTCTTCACATGTATGTGAATGAACTGCTGCTTCCCACTGCCAGCAGACACAGCGAGAAACACTGCTCAGAGCTCCTTGTTTCTGCTTCTCAGACCCCCCAGGACACAAATCATGGTGGAGCTAAGAAGGTGGTGCTCCTTCTTAGAGGCAGCTTCTCCTCCTTTCTTGGAGGACAGTGCACAGATCTAAGGTAAGATGCTGTTATCCAAGTGGCCAAGACAAGCATTTCCAAGTGCAGAAACCCACGTTTGTTAGACTTGTTCCTATCCTACCTATTAGAGTAACAAAGCTGATCTTCCTTTGGTAGTGGGCCAGTTTCAGCACACAGGATTCCTATAAGGGCAAACTTAAGGCTTGGAGAACCACCCTATTACAGGTGCTCTCCCTTGCATGGACTTCCCTTCACAGCCATTTTCTTACCAGATGTAACATTAAAAAAAAATGTTGCTAAAAGAGTATGACTTAATTTGCTACAGTTTTGTCACATTTACAGCAAACCCCATCACCTACTCTACAAGCTGCCACTGCAGCCATTTGAGTGAGTTGGCTGACGAGCCCAAAGTACCTGACTGAAGCACGGGCTGGAACTGGCCAGACATGCAGATCTCTTCCTGCTTCTGACGCACAATGCGCTGAATAGCAGGGGGGAGGCCACGGGGGTTGCGCGAGAAGATCAGGGAGTAGCCATCATCACAGGAGCCATCCTCCTTTAGACTGCGGCAGGCATAGGTGATGGCATAGTTGTCATAGTCGGTGTCAATCACCCAGTAGTTGTCCCCTGAAACAGCAGAACACACGTGCTTGTCATGGTGGGTGAAACTAGGGATGGACCTAGTCACCCCGCAGGGAGGTGCCCCACTTCAGCACATGGCAGGGAGAGCTTCCCAAAGGATCTAAAGTCACCTCCTACATCCAGTTTATCTCCACACCATGAAGTGAAGAACTGGGACAAGCACAGGGTGTCTTGAGACCACGTTGTTCCCCATGATGCTCAGTGCATTTTCACCTTTGGTTTCTTAGGCTAGAAGTGTTAGGAGGATTGGGACTTTCCAGGTTTTCAATGACAAAAAAATCGCTTTACATTTCTCACTCAAGCATGGGGCGGGTGGAGCATACGGATTAAATTTTGGGTATACAGATTACATTTCCTATATAAGAAGCATCAGCAGAATATGCCACCTCTTTTCCAGCCTTGATCAACTAAGTGCATTTTGGTGTGTCTTATCTGCAAGTACTAAGTGCATGGACTTCTTTCTTACGCATTAGCAGGCCAGGTCCTGCCCAACTTGCCCAGCTGGAGTCCCACAGCTATGGGATACTCGGGTACGAAGTACGGGCTGTGCAGAGTGCCTCACTGATGTTCAGCACAAGCAGTTTCTGCAAGGGGGACTTAGTTAACAGCTCTGTTTTGTTGAGTCCAGCTATGCCTGTCCGAGGAGAACTGCGCCTGCTGCAGAAGTGGGTCCACGTGTTGCCTGCCATTAGCTATGAGGAGTACAAGGACGACTGACTCTCAGCACCTTTCTAATGCACACTGCAGGGCCCAGGAAGTGTTACTTCCATAGGTTGAGCACATCACTTGGCTGTACAAAATCTATGTGTGTGGCCCATTGCCTCTAAGCTGCATCCTCGCTGTTAATACATATGGTGTACAGGTAGGGTCTCTGGGGAGCCTCTGGTCCTATCCCTTCTGTGGAGATAAAAAGCACTGCTTGGATAAAGCATCGCCCCGAAAAAGGGTGCTTTGTCTCCACTTGGAGAAATCTGAGCTCAACTGTTTTTCTTTCTCATATGCTGAAAGACACAAATCTGGGCAGCTGTAAGGTATCGACCAGCACCAGAGGGCTGGAGAAGTTCACTCACCACCGCTGGAGAGGTAGCTGGCCAGGCCCTGGTAGGTCATATACATTTTTGCTGGAGTGGTTGGGTCAGGTACTGTGTACTGAGCAGCCATGTCAGCGCAGATCACCCAGAACCTGCAACGAGATCCACAAGACTGAAGGTAAAATCCTGTGGCATGTGAGATTCAGATGGGTGTCCTTCACTCAGGACTCTGAAGAATCCTTTCAAGATTATTTCCACCCGCACTGTGTGACATGCCTACAAAGCTTCATTTGCCCCATCCCAAAATATTCTGGAGTGCTGTGCTGTTAAGACTTAAAAGGTTCATAGCCACCTGCTCTAGTCTATTATTCATGCAGTTAGACATGGTACTTAATGCACAACTTGGTACTTAATGCACAACAAGACTAGTGCTAGCCTTCTGGAAACCCCAGATTTTCTTTTCTACACTCAGAAAGATATTTAATCCATTTACATGCTCTAATTTCTTATAGTAACCATGACCAACAGGCAAAAATCTTAAGCTTCCTTCCATCTGTCTATTCAGGCATCGCAATGGCATCCAAGAGTTAGCCACGTGTTTTCCTTAGAAGTCCATCCAACACTGTGTTGAAAGATCTGTGAAAGTAATGCTTGCTTACACCCCTCTCCTGTCCCTGAACACCTCAGTGAAATAGGAGCTGTCCTGCCCTCTCAGCCCCACAGCTTTCGCTAGGTCCTCTCACTTGGTGGCACTTCACTTGCCTAACTGCTCCATCATTAAAGATTTGATTTTGTAATTGACTTTATGCAGTAGTTTTGTGATGGATGCAGGCCACAGCCAGGCTGAGAAGAAACCCAGAACTCAAAAGTGTTTAACATCTGGCTCTTAATATATTACCTTGATTGAGCTTCCCTTTCTGATGAAGACAACCTGGTTGCTTTGTGTGGCCAGAATAAATCACCATGCATGTCCCCCTCCTCAAGTACCTCATGGCAGCAGCTAGAGCTGAATGTCAAGAGAGCTCACCCAAAAAGCTTCACACGGCCTTTGGAAGATGCAGTCATTGTGCCATCTTCCTCCACGGTGTATTCAGCAGAGATGTTGTCCTGAAGGAAAAGGCCTTCTGGATCCTTCTTGGCCAGGGCGTACCATTTCCCTGCATACTAACATGAAAGACTATTAATATCTGGATTAATCACCATGGCAAGATTAGCACAAAAGCATTTTTGTAAACATTAGCACCCTTCAAACTACCCATTGCCTGGCCTATGGAGAAAGTCTGAGTTTGGGTGGACCTGCAGCACACAGGTCCTGCTACGCCATCGGAGGAATCCTTGCCTCCGTGCTAGGAGGAGGAGGTGGAGCAGCTCTGCACTTCTGTGTGCGTCTACTCGTTGTCGTGTGAGATGTTCCTGTCATGGTGCCCCCACTCTGAAAGCTTCTCCAGTCCCGAGATGCCTGCTGGGAGTCAGGCTGGTTCTCCCCTGTTCCTGTTCAGGCCCCCTGCTTTTCTGCGGAAGAGGCCATCAACAACACCAAATGGCAGTCACAAAGGCCTTGGTAAGATGGATGGAGACACTCTTGTGGCTGCCGGGGGCTACAGTTAACCTCTGACAGTGAAAAGGGTGTACCCAGAAAGCAGAAACCTTCCCTATCTGTGCACTATGGGGAGGGAAGTATAGGCTGGAGAGATGAGCAGCAGGGGAAAATGAAGTTAAGGGGAAGAAAGTTTCTAGGTAAAAACGAGTCCCTGAAAAGGTACAATCAGTGAAATGAAAACAAGGTCTAACAGGTGACTGACAGACAGGAAAGCCCTCATTAACACTAAGTCAACATTAATAAGTTAACATTAATAAGTTAACATTAATAACAGAAATTCTGAGGAAAGCAGAATTTAGTTGTGTTAAATCTGATTCTTCAGCAAAGCTATTATCTGTTTGACAGGTTACACGTTTAAGCCTGAAACAGTCTGTAATTCGCAAATACAGGAGCATGATAAAACATTGACTTTTTAAAACTGGGATGTTCCCAAAGTTCTCCCCAGACATGGGTTTGTTTCCAGCAAAGCCAGTCTTATGTAGAGGAAGTGCTGGCCCCACCCCAGCTGCAGCTGGAAGTGATGTTTGCTGAGGGACAGTCAAAACAGGTGTTGGGACACCTGTCTGGACCTTTCCAACATCATTAGCCCTGATTTCCTCCTCAGAGGCAAGAAGATTAAATGCTGTACCTAAACAAGATTCAGTTTGCGTTCAGGATACCCATCTAGATAAATTTTCAGTTTCCTATGACTCCCAAGAATGTCTGGTAGTGGGTGGAAGCCCCCCTAGGTCATGTGTTTGGATTTCTCTCTGATGGGGATATAACTTTTTTCATTCATGGGACTGCTGAACCCTGAGATCTGTAGCAAGCTTCAAGCTAACAGAAGATGATGTCTAAAAGAATAACATCCCTGACTTTCAAGGCCAGTTTTGCCATAAAGCTCAGCAGGTTAAACAGCAGTGAGAGAAGCAAACTACAGGAACAGTGTCTGAGAGATAGCATACAAAAGAAGTTAACTTCTTGGCGAGGAACCCTTTTAGATTAACACAAACTGTAACCTGGAAAAACAGTTTACGTCTTCACATACACTGTTGAAGTAACCATAATTACCCTTTTTGGATCAAAATTGTCTTTCACAGAGAAGGACTCCACTGCACAGGTCTGAGCGAGACTACGCTCAACAGTGGAGAAGACTGAAGCCAGGAACACATACTGTGCGTATTGCATTCTGCAAGACAAAAGCAAAAGCAGAGTTTTATTTCATGCAGGAGACGTGGGTAGCTAGTGCTGTGCCTGGAGACACATTCCCCTCATTTTAAAACTAGTTTCTTTCCATGCTGATTTTCTTTCCATACCGACTCCACTGAGAAACCACTGGGTCATTGTGGTGCTTAAATCCAGCCAAAACTGAGAATCAATGGCAATTACCTTCCAAGAGTTTTTTGCCAGTAGTAGTATTGTGATTGATGATATTTTTACTTTGTAAATCAAGCCAGACTCTGGATAAGCTTGGTAAGAACTGATAAAAATTTGAAATTTTTTGAATTCTTGAATATTCAGGAAGAACAATGTTCTGATGAGCTCTGGTGAATCACGGAATTGTCAGAGTTGGAAGGGACCTCTAGAGATCATCTAGTCCAACTCCCCTGCTGAAGCAGGAAAGTGAAGCACTGTAGGTTGTAAGAACGTTGTTTCTAAAAATTTCATGGCGAGTGTCCACTTTGCTTTCAAGCCAACAAAGCTGTGTTCTTTATGACCAGTTCTCATCACTGAAACAGGCTCTTCCCAGCTGCCTACTCTAATGGCAAAATATATCTCGGTGTTGTCTGCCCTCAGACCATTCCCTCTACAAACATGACAAATAATATTCAATTTCTAGAGGCTTGATCTGACATTGCAGCACAGCCACAAGGTGGCTATGGCTTTATTTGTCTCCTCGGATATCCCAGCTCATCTGTATCCCAGCATATGATCTTGAATACCCGTTCTGATGCCAAGATAAAACACAGCTACCTGAAATTTGCCTGCAGCATCCAAGCTGAGCTACCAACACAGGACTTCCAAACACCCCAGCAGCTACTCTGTTTGCCATGCAAGCTTCCCTTCCCTGCTGCAAAAATGCTAATCTGGCCCACCTCTGTTGAAGAAAGACCTACCTGCTGGGGTAGAGATGCTGGAGATCCCTCAGACTACTCTGCTTCAGTCTTTGAGCTGCAGTCAGCAGGCGAGTTTTGTGTCCCTCCAGCTGCCTTTAAATAATGAATCTGGAAAGTCACTAATTGGTTATTTTTGCTCGTGTGCCTGAGTAAAACGCTTAATCTTGGATAATCCATTATGTAAAAACCAACTGTAATCCTCACACTGGTGGGTCTGACTGCTATACTAATGCAAACACAGCTTTTACATAATGGAAAAAGCTGCCCAGAAAGCTAATAAGTCCACTGATGTGATTGTACCACACCTTTGTCTCATTGAAGTCTTTCTGCTCCTAACACGTGTTAGGAGAATAAGCACAGAGCATTAGCCAGAGAAACTCATGGACTATACATACTCATCTGCATAGGCACGTGTTCGCATTTGACAACTAGCATGGGGCAGATATATAATTAGCTCTTCTAATATCTGCATCATCAAATTAAGGTCATCCTTGCAACAGTGGAAAGATGTTATGCATTATCTGCTGGGGGGTGGGGGGAGAAGTGCAAAAATGAAGATTTTGCCTCATGTTCACATCAAAATCTTGGAGTCCTCAGTTGTCCTCTGCATTGAAACATCTTTACACACATTCTTCCCAGCTTATCTGATCAACATTTCCAGTTGCATAAATACTATAGTTCTCTCCTTCCCAAGATGTTCTTCTAAGAAGCCTTCAATGGAGATGCAATAAAGCACAAAAAGATGAGAAGGCAGAACTGGCTAGAAAAACATTTTTGGTAGCAAACTGTTCCTGCCATTCTTACAATTTCCCCAAGTGCCCAAAGAACTTCCCCAACTGCAAAGGCTGCCCATGTACTCTTTCTACCCTGGCTCACCCGGGAGATTTAAGACTCCAGACACTCATCGAGGAGTTCCCAGCACTAGCAGTTACTGGGCTGCTGGGTGCTGGGAATCCTTGGACATAGCCACTAGGGATGAGTCTATAGTTCCTGCGGAGTAAGCCCAGATAGTCCTAAACCTCCTGATACTGATCCAACAGTTTCGACATTCAGAGTAAGGCTAAAGCCTTCTGGAATTGTTGGACTTGCTGCGGAGGTCACTTAATGGCCGCTTGCCCAGGATTTCCTGAACAGAAGCACGCGATCTTGCCCCATGGCTGGTGTGAACTGTATTGCTTTCCAGGCAGCTTGTTTACAATCGCCCATTATCTGGAAAAGACAGCCCTTGCTTGCTGCTGGAGGAAGCTTTGATTTGGCCTCTGTGCAGCTTCCGCTCACAGTTTAGAGGGAGGCAGTGATACTTTCCACGCGTGTGTCTGGTGGAGGGACTGAGCATACCCTGTTCACACCATCTGCATGGCTTCAGAGGAGACCTGGGCAAGTTCACAGGGGGGTGACCTGCTGGTAACTGGGACATGAATGTGAGAGCACCCGTCCCAGGCCTGGGGTGACCAGGAGCAAGTGCCACAGCATGCCCCCATCTGCCTGATATCAGAGGGGCTGGGTGCAGCCTTCTTGCCCTCCCCAGTCATGGTGGAGCCACACCATCACACTGCTCTTGACTCTTTAAGTGGCTTTCTTTGGTGCAGGTGGAACGCTCTGGGGCTGGCCTGTGTTAAGCACAAGGGACCCCTCTTCTCCCTGGGTATTTTGGCTGGGTTTACCAAGTGACACAGAGACCTGGAGGTATGGGAAGGTGGCACACAGCCAGCTGCTGCAGTGAGGTCCCAGCTGATTCGTGTCCCGCCCAATGTGCATCTACCTTGTCCTGTCCTGGACCCCTTGGCCTGATTTTCTATAAAGATGCCAAACAGCCATTTGCTGAACTAATCCTTCACCTACAGCTGTCTGCTCACCGTATGTACTCTGCTCCAGGGATGAGCGGGGCCTCCAAAAGGATTGCACAGGGCTCTCAAAGTACTGCATAGGGCTGGCGGCCTCCAGCACCGGGTGTGAAGATAACCAGCTCTGTTAATTAAGGCACAGCTTGCTACCTGCAGCCTTGTCCATGCACCTTGCTGCCTGCTCTCAGCTCCCCTGGCACACACGCCTTGTACTTGCATCTTCACCAGCAGCGTTTGCTTCATTTAGAAGTGAAAGGAAGATCAACAGAAGCCCATTTAACTTCTTTAAAATGCTTAGCCACTGAAAGAATGACACAAAAATTAACTTCTTAAACTGCTTTCTGAGGGCTAGATACCCACTTTATTTTCAAAGGGCTTTGCTTCCCTCTGACTGAATCTAAGTGCAGAAGTGTGCTTTTCCATCCCTGACATGGGGATTTGAGAGAGAATGAACTGCAGTGTTTTCTGCAAATTAGAAGGGCTTCAAAACACTTATCACTTCATCTGTTTCCAACAAAACAGATTAGTTTTATGTCCATGTGAGACATAGGTGACACTCGAAGCCATGCTTAGGTGACCACTTAATCCCCTGGAGATTAGAGACATGCTAATAATAGCTAATCACAGCACAAGATTTTGGTTGGTGAATATAACATCTGTCAATGCATTATTTGTTGTTTGGAGCAAGAAGAAAACAAAATCCAACTAAACTTCATTTCATACTATTATGATAGTTAGTGCTGGGCACAGAAAAAAAAAAGGTAGGCATCAAAGTATCAAAGGCCCATATTCCTGGGCCAGTTAACTGTGGTGTAACAGGAAATGAATCTTACAAAAACAAAGGTGTACTGCAGGGTCCTGGTTGTCAAAGAAGATATCTGAGGACTTGTTCTAGACCTACTCATCAAAGCTGCCCTTTTTTTACTAGAAGAAGTGGTTGACCAAATAAAGCATATATTCAGTGTACTGGACTCAACACAAGAGTAACTGGTAGTTTTAATGGCCTGCAGTGAAAGAGGTATGCAGACAAGATGATTAATCTTATCTTCTTCCCTATCTTATGAAATACAACAGCGCAGCAGTTATGGATTTCCTACCCCTAGCAGTCCCCCTCCTTCTGCCTTATTATTGGAATAAGCACTGGGTAAACTGCTCTGGGAATTACTACAGTTGCACTGCCGGATCAGATTTAGCAACCTGTGCTAGCTCAGCAGCCGATGGCACAGTATGAGATCTCTAAATAGCCTCCTGCACCAGGCATTAAATTCCCCGCTGCCCAGCAGGCAATCAAGTTGTGGGCTTGTTTACCAGGGTGCTGGAGAACAACTACATGTAGATGTATTTTGAGCTGCCCTTGACATCTAATGTAGTGGTTATTGCACCATAAGTTGGGAGGATTTCCTGCTCTGGATTTAGATCTAATTTGTGCTGCTGAGGATGCAGGGCTTCCTCCTGGGGTGTCACACACGTGTGCCTGCATTCCTGGAAGGATCCATGTCCTACTCCCAGGTCTACCAAGAACTGAGAGGACAGTGGTAGTCTGCTTGATTTCCTCACCAGGGTGGGAGGCAGGAGAAATCAGGCTTTCCCAAAGTGGCACACCACATGAAGGCTGTTGGCTAAGAGGCTCTCGGTTCCTCTGACTTTTGCTCAGAAGTGCTGGTCTTTCCCAATGAAAAGGGTGATGCAATACAGATGAAGAGGAAATAATCTGAATTTGTTCCTCTGTGGCTCAAGGGTAAGGTTCTTGGGTGTGTTACGTCATTAGATAAAAAAGCATCAGAAATCACTGCCTTGAGACTTTCAAGGTGCCATTCAAACACCTCACAGCTTTAAATGTCATAAACTGAAAGACACCTTTCCCTTCTGAAATGTGACAGTGTCATTCTTGCTAAACATACTGACTGACAATTGGTAGAGCAGGAGTTCAGATGCCCCAGTACACACAATACATCTCAGGCACAAACAGACATGTGTTCCCCTACTTCGCAAGCGAAAACAGGGGGCTGCTCAAAGCATGGAAGAGTTGAAGAGCCTCAGCTCCTCTGCTAAGAGAGGTAGCCAGCCCAGGGGAATGGTTGTCTCAGAGCTGTTGTCAAGGGCTTGGTAGCAAAACTAAGTTACAGCTTCTGCCCCAAACCCTTCAGCATCTTGCTGCTGCCTTGGCGGAACAGGGTGAATGCAGAGCTGGCAAAAATCTCTCCTGAAATGGGATTTTACTATACAGGGGACCACCAGCTGAAGAAGCAGATCAGTTTTTGCTCCATCTCCAGGTTTCTGCCCAACTGTGTGGATGATGGTTGCTGCTTCATCAGCGAGCTGCTTGTTTACTCTCCAAGCCATGACAGTTTCCCTGATGGCCTGTTGCTATTCTGTACCAAAATACCATCCAGGCCTGAGGCAACCTGAAGAAAAAGAGAGCCATCAAATAAAGAGGTCACCATTTTTTTGACCATCAAATAAAGAGGTGGACATTTTGATTGTTGTTTCCTAGTATAAACTGCTAGGCGTACTGTTGACATATCTATATACATAGCTAGCATTTACTACAATTGAGATGGTCCATTTGCAGACACTGGCATGTTTATTCATTTTAGTTGCAACGTTTATTTAAAGATACAATATTTGTCTTTTCGTGCCCACACGCCAGCTCCCGGAGGGCAGAGATCAGCCCTTTTGGCACAGGAAGCCTGGAGAACCTGCCTTTTCAAAGTGGGCAAGGAGGATGGGATCTGTAAACGTGATGGGAGCTGTCTGGGACTGAGGTCTTTGCACTTGAAGACAGCTGTGGTGTATACCCATGGCCTGATCTTATTCTTGTTTCCGAGGGAAGGCAGGAGGAAGAGGGAACAACCCTTGAGACAGCCAGTACACCCTGCCACGTTTTGCAGTGTGGTAACAGACTAGAGTTCATTTAATCCCCGGTGTTATTCCCAGGATGCCTTCCAAAAATGAGAGGCACAGAGAATATGTGAATATCCCTGTAGGTGTAAATCATATGTGTGATATTCTAAGCCTGGTTCCTTTTCTGTTCATGCATCAGAAGCAGCTTAACACCAAAAATGAAGGAATAAATCTGTAGGCTCTAACTTGTTGCAAAGCACGATGCAGCAGCAGAAACATGTGTTCTCCTTTGCATATTGCAGACGGTTAAGTGCTGCCTCCAGATTATTGCTCCTGAGGGATATTTACAGATCCTTACATGGCATGCATCTCAAGGTGCTTTACAAAAGTGATACTGCTGGCACAGAGCTTGAGGAGTTCTGGATAAGACAGGATGTCCATGCCAGCCCTGATGATGGATTTAAAAGCTAAAACCAGAAGCACAAATTACCAAAGCCAGGGAAATCTGTATGTGCATGCAGCCAAAGACCATTAGCCAGGCACCTGGCCTTAGTAAGCATTAGAGGAGACAGCCTCCATCTGCAACAGAAGGCGGAAACAGACTAAGGGGGGAAGGTTTAGGTCAGAGCACCTCTCTGGAGTCCAAGGAGAGGGCAGTTGGGAGCGTGAAGCTGATTAGTGAATCACAGAGCTAGAGAATAAGCCAAAGGCTTTCACATACAACTGTATTTCAGCTTTCTATCTCTGCTTCCTCTGTGGGAGAAAAGGATGGACTTTATCAGATTGCTTTGGAAAAGGGAAAAGAACTGAGGTTTTTCCTAAGCCTTCAAAGATGATAAAACCATTATGTTTTTTTCACAGATAATTTTGTTTGTTTTATGTTTTAAATAGCTGGTTTTCTTTGAAGCTGCAAGACCTGAGATAAAGTAAGTCTTCCATGGATAGGAAACTTCACAGACTGAGGAACAAGCTGAAACCCTTGAAAATCATAGTGCTGCCTCAGAGAGATAGTTACTAAAGGTGTTAAAAATACTATCCCTGCAGCAACTTCTGCTGCAGGAAATTAACATTAAGCACCTCACTGCCCAAAGGAAAGAAGGAGGAAGAGACAGGCTGCAGTGTGCCCCAGCACTGTCAAACCCTCTGCCAGACTTAACGCAGGTCTGTGCCTGCAGCCACACCATGGGGACCTACAGCCACTCCTGTTATGACCAGAAAAACACCTGTATGACCAGCCCTCTTGCTGGTCTCTGGAATATGAGTAACCTGCTTCCTCTTTGCTGCAGCCTTGTACCTGCCAATATTGCACCCCTCTTTACACTGTTCTCCTGAGTGGACTGAGACTAGGCAGTCTCTCCCGGTTTGTTCTCATGATTTCTTGACCTCTTCTTACCCATGGTCCCACATTTCTGAATGCCCAGCTGTTCCTAGCAGTCCGTCCTTTGAGTTAAAGCCACTTTCTGTGATTACATCCCTGTGCCCAGCACTGTCACCTAATCCTGGCAAGGCGTATCCCTGAGCCACCTCCGTCTTCATTATCTCAGTGTGCCATCAGACTCTTTCTAAACTCACCCGAACACATATCTCTCTGAGCATCTTTCCAGCCTGGTTTAGTTGTCCTGGAGCAGTTGTGTTGAGAATCACTCAGCATCACCTGTTCTTAGCTGAGTAGCCAAAAGCAAACTCTGAAATACTCCCCATGGAACCATTTCAACCAGCCCAACAACCCTCTCTGTCCCCTGGATTTTCCCTGATTTAGAGGCCCAAGGATTTTCCTCAATAACCAATTCCAGAAGCGCGGATGGGCATTTCTTGTTGGCTTTTACACCGTGACCCTCCTGGCTCATCACTATATTCTCCATGCTCTCCATATTGTTCCCCAGGTTTCAGTGCTTCGCCACTTCCACAGCTCTGTATGAACTCAATAGCCCTTCTTCCACATAACTTTATCATCTCTTCTGTTCTTTGTTTACTCTGGAAGCTAGAGTCAGTTTTTCTGCTCTACTTCTGCTAAACAATCCTATTCTCTGCCTTTCCCCCTTCTCCCGCCTTGTGGCCATATTTCTCACAAATCACTTCACTCATGTTGGATGCTGCCCTTTTGTTCTGTAGACATCTGCAACCCTTTTCTCTCCTTTTCATCATTTCCCCCTGACACTGCACGAGCA
This sequence comes from Tringa tobata, assembly GCA_033628505.1. NCBI lineage: Eukaryota > Metazoa > Chordata > Aves > Charadriiformes > Scolopacidae > Tringa > Tringa tobata. The sequence continues at coordinate 3,058,899 of JAHREE010000605.1, read as the reverse complement.
AACCTACTTCTGGGTAGATCTGAGCACCTATATTTTGTTATTAGTGTTCCTTATTAAAGTTTTGTGTGTCCTGCCATTCTGTTTTCGTTAATTCCATGCCTAGAGTATCTGGGGAAGACGGTTCCACAAGGAGTGCATATGGTAGAGTTTGGGAAGAGTTTAATGATCTTTTTTGTTCTTCAGCTTCACAGGACATTTGACCAACTAAGTAATCTTCTTATTCAAGGTTCAGTGATTTGTGCTAAGAGCTTTGGATACAATCTGTCGATTGAAAGATAACAAACTTGTGTAGTCTTATTGCAGAAATTGCCCTTGTTACTGTGGTTTAATTTTTTTTAAACTCAGCCGTCCTTCCATAAAATTAAGTGGAAGAGAATCTGCACATGTTTACAATGTACACAAGGAGGATGAAGACAAGAAGATACATCACCATTCCAGGTCTGGTGGACTTACTCAAGGCTCAGGTACATTTCCAGTCTTCTGACATGGCAAAGATATATTTTCTCATAGATGTCTTTCAAAAAACAACAGCCAGATGGCCAAATCACAAACTGACTTGTGTGCTAGATTGCAAGGGAAGGGTTGCCACTTTCAGAAATCCAGAATTCATCCTGGAGCACTGGGCAGTGCAGATTCCATCTTGTTACACACTACCATTCCCTTGAGTGCCTCAGGATACCTCCAGTATAGCAGTTGCTCTTATACTTCCCCTAAACACTAGGCAATTACAAAAAACAACAAACTTCCCCACCACCCTACCACCTGGCATTTATTTTAAAAGTTTGCAAGATTCTGCATTTAGGCAAAGGTGAGGGATTTTTTTTAGAAATAGAGTAATTAAGTAAAGACAAGCCTCACATTAACTTGCTGAGGTACTTTCTGAGTCTTGTCAATTTATGGAGCTTGAAAGCATTTTAGCCCCAAGCATGCCTGTTGATTGTTACTTACACAATCACAGAACACACAACTATCCAAAGCAAAACTTTGTGTTTATTTCTACGTCCACAGCACCACCTCCTTTCTGTGAGAACCTTTCAGATTCAAATCTCTGATGGTTTCCTGCAATTCACCAATGAAATGCATAAATTAGCATGCTAAATTCAAAGTAATTCTCCAAAAGAATTAATAAGGGGAGGGATGATGCATGGTCATGGCAAGACGGAGCCAACATTCTGGCTAAAATGCAAGCAAAATTTTCTGAGGCATGTTCAGGTACTAATTTTGACTAAAACACATTGCTCAATCTGTGCAATAGGACTGCCAGCAGCACACTTTCCCTGTCCATAGCAGTGCATGGGACTTATACTTCATTATAAACATGTAAAAATCCTGTTACAATTCAGATATCACCTATCCAGCCAGCAAGAAAACAGAGCTCTGGCACAAGCACCTACTACCCAAGCCGTGTTTTCTGTACCGAGCTGTGCTGCACTGCTGTATTTCTGTGTCACAGCCAGATTGCCATGAAGCAAGTGTGCAGCTAAGGCTGTGCTCATGCACACTCCCCAGCTGACACACGTCCCTGCTGCTGCCATCCTGCACCTCCCTCAGCCAGAGACAGGACTTGTTGATTGCCCAGACCGGGCTGTGGGACGTTCCCAGTAATTGTTTCCCGAGCCCCTGAGGTCCCTCTGAAGGGCAGCCCTGCCCTCTGCTCCCCCAGTTTGGTACCATCCCCAGGCTTGCCCAAGTGCCTTCTGCCCCTCGTCCAGCTCCAACTACCTTGCCCTGGGCACCTTCCCACATGCTGGTGGCTCCACTAACCTCTGCCACAGGTGGGAATGGGGTCCTGGCAGTGTCTGGCATGGGGAACAAGAGCCCAGGTGGCAGGGTCGTGCTGTGGTCACAGCCACAGAAGGGAAGGAAAGGCCAGGGTAGAGTGCTGAGCAAGGCCCCTGAGGTTTTGGATGCTAGCCCTCCACGCAGAGAGTGACAATCTGTGTGTGGCTGGAGGAGCGGGCTGGACGAGGGGCCAGAAGAAGACCCTGATCCAGAAGGGGTGAAGGAAACGGCTCTGATCCTCATTGGGCTCCTGTGGCTCCAGGCAGGGAAGCTTATTCTTGGATACAAGCAGGTGGCATGCGAATATTACTTGGTAAATCAGATAAGCTGCAATCTTGTTATGCCAGCGGATGAGTGGGCCAGAAAGGTTTGAGTGTAGCTGTCAATACAGCATCCTGTAAGGATAATGCCTAATCAAATTAGTCACTTGCAGCTCCCCTCCCCACAGCCTCTTCGTTAGGAGGAAAATATTGTTCCCATGAAGGAGGGGCAAAAGCATCTTCAGGCCTAACATGCCCAACACTTGCCATTGCCCTTTCTGCTTTGCAGGTAGTATCTGCTCCATCTGCTTTGGACACAGTCCCGTAAATGGCTCTAACGGTACTGCTTCTCTTGGGCAGTACAATTTGCTGGATGATTGTACTTCACAACTGGAGTTTTTAACAGTGTCCATCCTAGGACTGGGGAGAGACTGTTGTTGCAAGGGGAGAAATTTTATTCCCAGGGAGCCCAGTTCATTTTCACAGCCACCAGCCAAGCCTTCTGGGCAGCTTAAGCATTTGAGGTTTCCATTTAAAATACTGTTTAAAGGACATCCACCAACACCCAACAAGGCAGACATGTTGTGCCAACTCTGCAATTCAGTTTTAAAGCTATTAAAAACAAATGTGTGCAACCACATGTGTTCAGATATTATTATGCTCTGTGAGAGCCTAATGCAAGTTGCCTAAAATAGCAGCCTCATCCTCCTCCAAAATCCCCCATTGTCTGCCTAAGTCCAATCAAACAGCATTATCCTATTGCAAGCTTAGACTGTATCCACCCCGGTTATGATTGACATGCCAGCAATGGCTTTCAGGTTGTCACCTAAGTTTCCCTGAAGGCCTAGGGAACACCTGCAGCTTTTGCACCACGCTTAAAATTCTGTGTATGTCTGCCCACCACCTTTCTCCAAGGGGTTTGCTTTGGCACTGCTGGCTCCCTTTTCACACATGATTTAGATTTTCACCCCCCATTCCTACACAGTTTCAATTGCGTGGCAGTTACACAGCCCTGTACTGGCTTAAGAAGTATTGGCTCAGTTTCTCCACTTCTTCAGCTACAAGCTGCAGTACTTTAGGACCTTTGTTCTTTCCTCTTGTTAAGGGGAAACCTTGTTAAGTTTCAAATTGTGGGTGCAGAAGAAGAAACTGAACTTGGATCTTACATATTTTGACTCTGGAGGGTCACTGTTGCACACGGCTTGTTTTTCTTACATGTTTCCAAAACAAACATTTATTTTGAACTGAACAGAAAGTTCATACCCAATGAAGTGCAAATATCTGAGAAGTTTGGATCCAAAAGAGTGCCAGCTTCAATTCAATATGAATAGTTCACCCACTTGCAATTTTTCAGCTCCCAATTCAAAACCCAAAATTGCATATAATGATTTGCATACCCCTTAATACACCCATCAAACCTGTTTATGTCAGCTTATACATAAAGAGTGAAGCCATGCAGTCTGGAAAACACCATATGTCACCAAGGCCAAAGGACCTTCTGTTCAGACACAGGGCATCCTGAGTACATCCTCCGACTGTATAGCTCTGTGCTGTGATATCCATTTCATACACAGCCTGATTTTTGATACTGAAATAATTCAGGGAAGTGGCTATGAGCTCCCAGGAGACCTCTCCACAAATTTGACCTGGCACCAGGAAAGTCCACTAGATCAGAAAAACTGCCAGGCCACAGTATGTTAGACCCTAAGAGGAACTACACTTCACTTCAGACCTTCTTCAAACTCCAGGTAATAGGAAGCGTCATTCCTTTGGGATAACAGAATTCAAAATATGTTAGTCCCCTGGAAAATTGTTTAGTTGATTTTACTTTACCTGGTCCCTTTTCCTCCCTGTCTGTCATTGTGGGATAACACAAGGCTTACCCTTTACAGCACATTAGGAGGGCCCAGATTGATACTGAGGCGATGACCTTGGAAAGCAGAAGGATACCATTGGCTTCCATTGTGCATCAGTCATCAATAAAATTACTCCCATCTGGCAGGTTTACACTGCTGAAAATGAAGTATTTCTTGGTGTCCAAACAACGTTTTCTTTACATATAACTGGCCTGGGAGGCTGTGGACAATGGGGAGTCTGGACCCCTAGGAAAATGGGTTTCCATCCAGCTATAAGAAGTTGTTTGTCCACACCATTTCCAGCAGGCTGGTGTCATTACACGTGCATCACTTCTGACAAGGGGTGTTCATCAGAAAAAAAGGACGAAATGTCTGTTTTTAGGGGTATCCAGGCATGTACCTGGGTGTATAAAGTAAGAGCCATCCCTCCCCACTGTTGTGGAAGCCCTTTCAGCACAGATCTGAAATCTCCTGTCCTACATGACTACAGAGAACGGACTGTTCCCTTTTCCTTATTAGTGGCCTTTTATACAATTGAGGGTTGTTTTTGTTTAGAAAAGAGATGACTCAAAAGAGACATGACAAACCTCAGCCTTTCCTCAGAGGTCACATTTTCCCACTGTCTTCCTGGTAACAGATCAGTTTAGTACAACTTGGCATAATCAGTTACACAATGGGGAGTTGTACACCTCCTTCTTCCTGGTAATGTTGACACTTGAGCCTATGATGTGCCCAGATAGTGACTCATCCCCATGAATTCACCAACTGACTGTTCTCCACGTAAGTAGGGCTTTCCATGCACCCTTGGTGAGTTCTAGTCCTTTTCTTCTGTACACACCAGTCTGCAATTTAGTTTTAAGATGGTGCTCAAACACATTTACAGACACCTGACCATAGCTCATACGCTGGCTTAATATGCATTTTTCCACTTATCAGTGGAAATATTGAGATACTCTACATCTAACACAGCCTCTGCAGAGAATCCTAACCAAGAAGTTCTTAAAACTCCTTAGTGAGCTAGTAACAATGACTCTTCATCTTCCAAATAGATTTATCACCGGCTTTTAACTATTTCATCTAAGTCCTCACCTTAAGAGACAGAATATCTTGTGTGTCATTTCCTCATGAGTCAAGAGCTGTGACAGTCATTACTTTCCTCCTGTCCACAGACTTCTCACTTTGGCATAGAGGAAATTATGCTGGTATGGCAGAGTTTGCTCTTGATAAAACCATACTGGTTGTTACTTATCTCCTCTAGTTATTTACAGAAACATATTTGTCCTAGTATTTTCTTAGAAGCTAGATTTGAAGTGGTCTGTTGTGGAATTCTACAGTTCTTCTTTTTTCCTGTTTTGCTGAAAGAATCATTACATCTACCTTTCCCAGCATTTCAGAACTTCAGAAGATCCTCCATAAATTGTCAGAAAAAGCCATTAACAGCTTAGAGGTTACTTCACACAACTCTAAGCATTCCGGTCCTTCAGTACTTTCCTTGATATTCCTACTCATCCCAATATGATAACAGAAACTGCTCATTGCCCTTCATGTTCCTAATTTAATCTCATTTTAGAATTTGACCTTTCTGAATCTTGACTTTTATGACTACATTTTTACTCATTAATGGTATTTTTATACTCATCTTCAATAATTTCACCATGCTTAAACACTTTCTGTCCTTTTTTCTGTTGCTTAAGAAGAGCACATAATTTACCAAATGGCATGGTTTTCCACTTTCAAACCCATATTTCTTGGTCTCACTCACCTAAACTGTCTCCCTCCTTCAAGTTCTCAGTTAGCTCTTTCCTTTGTCTCCAGTCAAAACCAAAGAACATGCAAGACCTTGCAAAAAGCCTGCAACCTGAAGTGTTGCCATTCCTACAGATGTCAGACAATTAAAATTCCTCACTGTCACTAGGTCTTGTGCTTGGGACAGTCCTACGTGCTGCTCATAAAAAGCTTTCATCCACCTCTATTTTGGAGACCTGGAGCAGACCTGTACCATCCTAGTGCTGAGCAGGTCATTGTCCCTCCATTACAATATGGATGTCAGAGGCAGTGTTTGGACCCCTGCCACACATCACCTCTTCCAAGTCTTCTTCAGCAATAGTTCTATTTTAATATCCTGACTATGAGAATTACCTGAGAAAGTCTCTGTCACACTATCATAAAGGAATCTAAGACATTCAAGTAGTTGACTCTACAGCTTTCCTGCTGCATCTCCAGTGATCCAGGGAATTGAAAGAGGGAATAGGAGGAAATGGAATTACAAAAAAATAAATCTGTTGACCTTTGTCTCAGTTTCCACTGTTTTATCTGCAATCTTCTGAAAAGATTTATCTCTTAACCCCCTTCCCCAATACTCATAGAATCATAGAATCATTAGAATGGTTAGAGTTGGAAGGGACCTTAAAGATCACCTAGTTCCAACCCCCCTGCCATGGGCAGGGACACCTCCCACTAGAGCAGGTTGCTCAAAGCCCCATCCAGCCTGGTCTTGAACACTTCCAGGGATGGGGCATCCACAGCTTCTCTGGGAAACCTGTTCCAGTGCCTCACCACCCTCTCAGTAAAGAATTTCTTCCTAATATCTAATCTATATCTACCCTCTTTCAGCGTAAAACTGTTACCCCTTGCCCTATTGCTATAGTCCCTGATAAAGAATCCCTCCCCATCTTTTCTGTAGACCCCCTTTAAGTACTGAAAGTACCCCCATGTCTTTGTGCATTTTTTTTCACCTCCTGTTTCAGGGGTGGATACAGACAGATCTCTGTTCTGCCCTCCCTGCTGATGGAGCCAAGGTGCTTCCCACCTGTTCCCCTTCTGGGCTCCCAACCCACCTGCACAAGCATTTCTAACACTGCCACCACAGGTCCTTCTCTGATCACTCTCTTGCCAGGCACCCACATCCACATTTGGACTGGTTTGCACTGCTCCTGGCAGCAGTGCCAATGCTCACAGGGATGAGCAGCTTGGACCTCTACTCCTTCAGCAGGTGGGCCTTGGTTATTTTCCAGATGTGGTGGATGGGACTTACCCTTGTTCCTCACTGATGAAAACCTTTGTGCATTGTTCAATTCCCCTGAAAACTAGTGGTGTCCATGCCATTTTCCCTCCCAGCATGATCCTAACCCTCACCTGCTGTTTGCATAGCATGGTAACTTCTGTCATGAAACAACTTCTGTCCTTCAGAGACATAATTCCCACCCTTTCTCCACTGATAGTGATGAGAGAAATTTTTATACCTTCCTGGGTGGAGTTTTTTATTTGTTTCTTTGTTTGTTTTGCCTGAAGGGCTCCCCATGGTTCCTTAGAATGTTTCCCAGCCACCCCAACCTGAAGCTCTACAGACTCCTTCCTAAAGGGATCCCACTAAGAGGCATGTTTTCCTCTCCTGCTTCTTAGTAGCAATAAGAAAAGGCCACAGACCTTACAAATTCAGTTCAAAACCTGGACTAAACCATTCAGGATTGGTGCTTCCATTTGAGAACAGCCCTCACAGCAGCAGACAAAGAAACATGCAATAGTAGACAGAGCCCAGAAAGAGCAACATTACTTCACTATTTCTGTTGTGATCACTGTTGTTTTTTGTGAAGGATGCACTTCCTCCTACTGCAGGGAGCTGGGAGAGCAGAAATAATAAGATGCTCACCTTGTTAGCCAAGGATTAGGCCCAAGCAGTATATATTTAATTAGACTTTAAAGAGCTTATTTCAATGTTAGGAGATGCAGTTCTTCCCTGTTGCTGCAGCCTCAATATAATTGTTTCAGTAAGTGTTCTGCTTATCAAGAGAAAGGAGGGTGTTTTCAGACATTGTGAGTACTTCAATTTTGTTTGCATTTAGATTAAGAAGAAGAAAGTTGACCCAAAGCTCTTGTAGAGGTCATCTAATCTGTTTGGTTGAGAAGATCTGTCCTCCCACTGACTCACCTTCGGCACTATAAAGGAATACCTCTTCCTGATGACAAGCTCTCTTTGCAGTATTACCTCACCCTTGATCATTCTATAAGCAACATCTTCTATTACAAAAATTTAGGAGCTTCATCAGAAATTAGAGTGCCGTTTGCATAGATCACATTTTTGGACTACTACCTACTGCAAGATCCAGCGCATTCACAATGAGCATTAGTGAAGACGACGTGGAGAAGTTTCTGGATGGCAACCCCGCTTTTGCCAAGCAGTACTTTGAGAAGAAACTAAGAACAGAGACCTGGGATAGCAATGAGACTGAAATCCTTTTTGAGTTGATCCAAGACATGCAAGAGAGCATCAACATGGAGAAAGTGGTTTTCAAGACCTTAAGAAGAATCAGGTCCCTTATTCAAGCTGACCGCTGTAGTCTTTTCATGTACAGGCAGAGAAACGGTACGCCTGAACTGGCAACAAGGCTTTTCAACATCCAAGAGGGAAGCACCCTGGAGGAATGCCTGGTCTCCCCAGAGTGCGAGATCGTCTATCCATTGGACCTAGGCATTGTGGGCTATGTTGCGCAGACCAAGAAAACCATGAACATCAAGGATGTCAGTGAGGTAGGTTTGCTATTTATTCATTCACTCAGTAGGAGAAAGGCTCACATCCTTACTAGTACAAAGGAGTCAAGAGGTAGCAGGGCAACTTGGTGCTTGGTCGAACCTCTCGCGATGCAATAGCTGTGTAGTGGACAAAGAACAAGCAGCAAGTCTGTAAGTTGCTTCCAGTTTCACTTATGGAGTGAGGTGAAGCTAAGTGCATTAATTACACTAGGTGTTAGCGCCTGCAAACAAGCGCACTGTCACACCTTGCCTGTCTAATTTAAAAAAAAAAAAAAAATAAAATCACATATAGTTCACCAGAGAAGAGAAAGCGAGGTACACTCAGATCTACACTGAATATACATGGAATTTTCCACACACCTTTATATTCCATGAATAATCAGCAGAGAGAGAAATCCTTTACAATGAGTCTGTAAAGGGTTTTCCACCACAAGTGACATTTGAAAATGTTTGCTGTCTGATGAAGCTTGGGCCAAGGGCATTTTGAGGCATTTTTATCAACCAGAGGGAGTGGACCTCAGAGCAGATGGGTTAACTGCACCTGTGTACGGGTCATCTTCATCAGAAGCAGCAAGAGACAAACTTTGAACAAAAAACCTCTTTCAACAAACACTGCACACTGCAACAGCAGAAAGCATCCAAGGAATTTTAATGTTTTATTGTTAAGTCTTCATGACAATTTTTATCCCCCATTCTCCTGTTCTGAATCATGTAAACCTGAATGGCAGCAATAACAATCCGCTTGTTCCAATCATAGGTATAAAACTAAAATCCGCGTGACCCAAATATGGCATTTGGGATTACTCCATCTATTGTTCGCTAGTTTCAAAGAGACCATCTGTGTATCCATCCATTTGCTGCTCAATACAAGCATATCCAAATGCTCTAGCAAAAACTTCCTTGCCCTCCACAGAACATGCGGAGACATTTATTTTTGCAATCACTTTTCTTTTTAGCTTTTTTTTGGTGGGGAAGGAGGAGGGAGAGAGAGAGGGGAAACTTCAGAATGTGACTTAAACTTTTTAAAGCTCTCTGGCTTCAGACGATTCTCCAAGAATATGGAAGGATTTCAGTGCAGAGAACCAAGTGCTGCACTCCAACACTTTCAGGCATTGCCACAAGGCAATTCCTTTGAAGGAGACCTGGCGACCAGATGCCTGGTCTACCCCAGTTGGCAGGAAAAGCTAGCAGTGGGGGAGGTGTGGAGAGAAGGTGCCTTAGGGAGTGACTATCTTTTCTAGTGCAGCCTCCTCAATATGATCAGGTGGGTCATTCTCAGGGGCAGGGGGAGAGTGCCAGCTAGAGTGCCAGCTGTATCCTCCACTGGAAGACCTTCCCTACCATCTACCACCCCACACACAAAGGCTCGGCAACATGGCAGGGAATGCCTAGGAGAACACTTGGAAGAGAAATGAGGGGTAAATGGCTTGATGGAGGCTATAAGCTGACAGAAGAGTCAGGTCCCAGGCAAAAGCAGAAATAAAATGAGGATGAGTGAAGTTCCCAGTGACTCTACCAGGCAACACTGGTTTATAAACTATGGCTACACAGTGCTGCACGGTAACTGGCCGTACCTACTTTGCAGTGTTAATGGGAAGTTGGAGGAAAGGATGTGAGAGGTACTGTGAAGAGTGTCACTGATCTGAGAATGACCAGTGGATAGCCTCCTTATTCTGACAGAATTTGACATGTGAAAGGTTATGATCTGCAAGATCTTTGCGAAAAGTGGAAAAGCGCACATGTTGCCGTTAGAAACCACAGCCAGTTCTCTTGATACTGACTTTATCACCCATACATTATCCAACTTTCTGCTAATTCCTTTCCCTTCCATGATGATTTTTTAAGCAAAAGTTCCTTTAGGCAGCTCACTTTGAGAGGATGGGCTTTAGTTCTGTTTTAAGACTGAAGACATTGTGGAAATTGCTTAATCTGTAAATTCTCTATTGAACAGTGTGCCCAGTTCAGTCCATTTGTTGATGAGCTCACCGACTACACTACAAAAAGCATCCTTGCGACACCCATCTTGAATGGCAAAGATTTAGTTGCTGTCATTTTGGCTCTTAATAAGCTGAACGGCCCATACTTCACCAGCTCTGATGAAACAGTAAGTGGTCAGTAGCTCAGTTTCTATCATGTTGTTGCTTCTGCCATGTAACACAGACTCTTCTACATTAGGGATATCTGCTTTAGTGAAGCTCCACTGGTGTGAACTTCCCTACAGGGGACTCACCCTCTAACAGAAGAGGCTTATTATGAGGATGCTTATCTCAGAAATCTTTCAGGGAAGTTACAGTGGGATAAGCATCATCTCACACCAGTGCAAAACAAAGCATTTATCCAGAGGAGTTACCATGATGTTGCTAAATGGGTGTTATGAAATCCAGTATACATGAGGCTGCTACCACATTCAACTCAATCTCATCGTTTGCCTTTTCAGCTTTTTCTGAAGTACCTGAACTTTGCCTCCTTGAACTTGAAAATTTATCACTTGAGTTATCTTCACAATTGTGAGACTCGAAGAGGCCAGGTAAGAGTGGGAATAGTTCAACTCTCAGAACTCTGGCCTCTGGCCATCTAGACCTAATGGTCTGTGACTGTTCACTGTGTTAGACTTAAATGTACCAAAGTACAGAGTGAGAAAACTACATTCTCAAAAGTGGTCTAGGATTCTAGTATTGCAAATCCTAACTGCAGAAGACCATATAACACATTTTGCCCAACTTCTTTACATCATTCCATGAATTGTCTATTCTTCTGGTGCTTCTTTCAGTCCTCCTCACTGGGCTTGCAGCTGTCAGCGTTACTGATTGCACGCTGTGAAATGCCAAAAAGAAAGCGTGGCTTGTTTTCCTCTAATGGTTTGTATGACACCACCACTGTCCTATCTGAGGGATGCTCAGAGGCCAATGATTAGAAACAGTGACTGATGCAGCTCAGAACTGTCAAAAATATCTGCTGATGCCCAGTGAAGACGTGAGACACTTTGCCTGGTTGTGGCCATGTAACAGTACTTCTTGTTGAAAGCACAGGTCCAGTCAGTTTCAGGTAGCAGCTCTCGGTGCTTCTGAAGCACTGCTCCTCACATCTCCCGGGCTCAGAAAGCAAAGCACACATGCTCAGACACAGGCACACATGCACTAGCTGAGCTAGGCGATTGCTTAGATGGCTTCCTTTATCATTTCAGAGAAAATTAACTTCTCCATTAGGCCCACAAAGATTCTCCTTGTGCCACCAGAAATACTTACCTAATTTACTGTATAACCTCTCTTTTTAGAAATGAAACAGCCTAATAGCAACAGGTTTCTTAAGGGTCCATCTGCAGGGCACAGAAGGGGGGAAAGGATCATAGGCTGATGTGTGCACAAAGCAGCTGCACAAAGGCTTTAAGGAAAGTATTAATTTGGATATTTCCAAACCCAGCCTCCGCAATTTGCAACACATTTAGTGTTAGTTGGTTTTGGATACAAGATTTTACTTATGGGTGTCTGGCACTACTACTTTTTTGTACTGTATTTGTCAGACTGTACTTTTACATAGCACTCCCTGACGACTCTGACTCTTCCTCAGAGTGCATCTTTCCCTAGTAATTCCCAGCATGAATAAGAAACGATTTTACATTTTGCAGGGTAGGTTGCTATTGTACTTTTCAGGAACTGTAGTATAAAAACCCAGTTATTGCCTTGTTACTCCAAATACATTTGGGAAGCCCAGCTCTCAGGGAGAGGGTATATTTACATCTGGATTTTATCCTGCAGGTGCTGTTGTGGTCAGCTAATAAGGTTTTCGAGGAACTGACAGACATTGAGAGACAGTTCCACAAGGCTTTTTACACGGTGAGAGCATACCTGAACTGTGACAGGTACTCAGTAGGTCTCCTGGACATGACGAAGCAGAAGGTGAGTGTTCACATGTGTGTTGTACATCTTTCTGCATTAATGCTGTCCACTGAGGGGTAATGTGTGGGGGTAGGTTTTACTGGGACAGCTCAAATGCAAGCTAGCTTTCAGTCATCATTCCTGCTTTGGGTGGCATTTTTTTTTTATTCCATTGTGCAAATAAAGAGCCCGGAATAAAGTATAGAGAGGGAAAGGGAAGGGCTTATTACTAGAATGGGACTGTTGAAGGAGCCAGAGGCTCAGAAAAGAAAGGAAGGGCAAATGTGTCTGACCATGGCAACGCTGGTCAAAGCCTGCAACATAAGCATATCCTCACAAAATCTATGGATACCAAAAGTACAGTGAGACACCTGTGGAAACCCCCAGCAAAAAAGCAGCTGCCTTCCTCAAGGTCTCATCAATGTGCACATCATCCAGACTTTTAGGTGAAATTTGGCTTCATGAAAATAAGCTGACAGGAGCTAAGTTACTTCTGCAGCTCTGACTTGGTCTGACTGTTTGCACCTGCAGCAAGCTTTATGTGGGGGTTACATAGCATTCTTTTCATAAGAGCACTGCTTTATTCCATGGTCAGGCTGACTGAGACTACTGTGAACTTTGATCTCCACCATGTTGCCAGAGCCTTTGTAGCATGCTGTCTTGTGAAAAGGTGTATTAAAAGATCATTAGTGTGCTAAAGACACTTTAATCAGCATTATAATGCAGCCTAAGAAAAACAACAAAAAAAATCTTTCATTTTGGCAAGCCAGCAAGTATTAGATCAACCCTATGGTCACATAAAGAACACATAAAATATTGTCACAGCCATTTGCTCTGTGAGTACAGCCTGTGCTATTCACTGAATGAAGCAGCATTCTGTGTATAGGTAGTGTATGATCATATACAGCCATACAACACAACTGACACTTCCTGATTGAGATATACCATTCTACTGTCTAGTAGTAAACTAGTCTTATTATTTCATGCCTTGTTGACGCAGTACCAAAACCAGCATGGTAGAGCAGCGGTTACCTTGAGGCTCAAGGCAGAATACACTCTAAAAATACTTCTTTCATTTTAAAACCAGGAATTTTTTGACCTGTGGCCAGTCCTGCTGGGAGAAGTTCCCCCCTACTCGGGACCTCGCACCCCAGATGGCAGGGTATGTGAGAACCAGATTTCTTAAACTCTCTCCTGTCTGGCTGGATTGTTTCACCACTAATTTTAACACCATTCTTCTTTTTATTTGTAGGAAATTGTCTTTTACAAGGTCATTGATTATATATTACATGGAAAAGAAGACATTAAAGTCATCCCGTAAGTGCCCGCTTTCTGTATGTAGGTACTGACACAGAGTGTAGCTATAAGCAGGGTTCCCCATGATTTAGACATTTAGACACAAGCAAAGGACTGATAGAAGACTGAGTAAGGGAGTCACATTGGCTCTTTGAGTTGGTGCTTGGAGTCACATCTTTGTGGGACAAAGATTTCCTCCAGGACATTGGGATGCTCGCTTGCCAGTCAGCCTCCAAAAGTCACTGCAACTAGTGATTCTTTTTAGATGCAGAAGTGAGGTGCCTTGACTGCTTGCAGTTCTGCCACTCTCCTTGCCAGGCTGAGGCATCATTCCTCCTTGGTGCCTTCCCTGTGACGTGGGTGAGCCCACCCTGGTTGTCCTTGTGTTGAAGCGCCGCTACCCCAGTCCTGCCTCTCACCCCTCTGCTATCCCCCGGACCTCTCATGGTCCCTCCTGCTCCCCTGTCTGTCTCCCAGCTTCCTTGCTTCTCTCTTATCCTCCGGTCACTCACCCCATCTCAAGGTTATGTCTGGCCTTTCATCCTCTTTTGACACCACACTGGGACTCCGTCTTTCTGAAGACCACCCTCTTCTTGCCACTGAATTTTTTAGAGGAGCCTTGAGCACGTTGGACAGATGTGACATAACAGGAGTTTCACCCCGTTCCAGTCACACAGCTTTGCATCGGTTGTAAGTGCTGCAAGAAAGGCCCCCGTTGCTTAGGGACAGCGCTGTTCAAAACTCCTGGCTGGCATTCTTACCCAGGGAATTTCTTTTATCTTTCTCTGTGCTGAAGGTCTGAAACATGGGCCTGACTCCCAGGAATGACTTTTTCTTAATCTCTGCAGAGGATGATATTTTATGAGTTATTCTGTACTGAATCTTTGAAAGAAAAGTATTCACTTATTTAAAAAATTGTTGCTTGCAAACATAGGTCCTTTGAAAGTAACAGGACTGTTTAGTAACTGAAAGTGGAACATGTAAATATCAATTGTGCAGCAAAGTGGATACCTTTCAGCTCCATGATCATTCTTCAATCAGTCCTTCATTCTTCAATATTCTTAATTTTCCTTATGCATTTTTCTTTCATCCAGAAATCCTACCCCAGATCACTGGGCACTAGTTACTGGACTGCCAACCTACGTGGCTGAAAGTGGGTTTGTAAGTACTTAACTTAGGCTTCATCAAGGTCTGAGATGAAGTCATACTAATGCTACTTTTTCATCAATTCAGTGTTTTGTGTTGGTATTTAAACTTCTCATTGCCTGTATTGTAAAACTTTTTCTTTTGTGTGATCTCCTAGATTTGCAACATTATGAATGCTGCTGCAGATGAGATGTTTAAATTTCAGGTACTGTGAAAACTTCCAGTCCCATCAAGGATTCTACTTTGTTTACAGAAATGTAGTTTAGAGTCAATATTAGGCATAAAAATATTTCTTTAGCCTGTAGTCTTGTTGTAAAATGGGAGTGCTGGTGTATTTAGAAAACACATTAAGTACATGGTGTCTTTCTGCTTACTGTTGCTTCAAGGAAGGTCCTCTAGATGAATCAGGATGGACTATCAAAAATGTTCTGTCGATGCCAATAGTCAACAAAAAGGAAGAAATTGTTGGCGTTGTCACATTTTATAACAGAAAAGATGGGAAACCATTTGATGAACAGGACGAGACCCTCATGGAGGTATAGTTCTTTGCTGTGGCTGGAGGTAGTTCATATGATTGAGAGAGATCAGAATTGCTCATTATGCACCTGCAAGGCATCCCCAGTGTTTTGCAGCTAAGTAAGTTTCTTTGTTGCTTATGGAGCTGTTATACATCAGCTTGAAAGATTTGAAAGGAACTACATGAATGACTGGGGTTTTTTGGTCTCGGAAACCCAGCTGTGTTCACATCATTTTGTTTCAGAGTTCTTAGAATGAACACCTAGTCATGAGCAGCTACGATGGGCTAACATGACCGTTCTCACCCGTGTTCACATACGAGACAGCTGGCTCACATTGCCTGGTCAACTCCCTCTGAGAAATTCCACAGAAATTATCTGTATAGCTAAGATACAAAAAGTGGCCTGCTATAAATTCTACCAAAACTAGCTATAATTAAAGACCTCTCTGCTTAGAAATGCTTCTATGCTAGTTTCAGTCCAGTATAGGCATTCAGCTCTTGGTATCTGTCATCAATCAGAACATTCACTGAAACAGACTTTTCTTATCAAACAAAAAGACTGCGGGGGAGTGGGGAGAGAGAATCAGTTTGAATTGTCCACTGGACAGCACACAAGTCGAGAGAAAACACAGACTGTGAGTAAACACAGGTGATGAGACCACCTTGCTCTCCAGTGATACAAGGGTTCCTGACCTGCTGTCACCATTGTGACACTAGCCTTTCCACAGGATGGAGACAAAAATAGCTTTCTGTAGGCTGGACTGGACAGAGGCTCCTCAAACCTCCACAGCATGGATGCTCTGGAGACCTTGGTTGATTCAATGGCTGGGGAGATGCTCTGCTGAGGAACAAGTAGTGATTTGGAGCAAACACGCTGTTGCTCATTGCTAGACCTCTGGCCAAAGCAGAGCTTGTTTTTCTCTACAAATATACCATGCAGTGTTCTATAACTATGTCTTTGAGGAATGGTTGTTTTAGTTATTTCAGTGTTTCCTTCTTTTCCCCTCACCAAGTCCTTGACACAGTTCCTGGGCTGGTCTGTACTCAACACAGACACGTATGATAAGATGAACAAGCTGGAGAACCGGAAGGACATTGCTCAGGATATGGTGCTCTACCATGTGAAATGTGACAAAGACGAAATCCAGGAAATTCTGGTAATGCCTCACAACATGCAGCACACCCCCAAATGTACTGGCCTGGCCCATGACTTATGACACAAACACAGGTGCCCCATCCCACAGAAGTGCTTCCAGCCACCACAGCGTGGAGGCAACACTCAGGGCCCCAGGCACTGCACAGCAGCAGAACGAGTCTTTGTTTTGACCCTGTGGTCTTCCCTTCACCTCAGCAGGCTGCCACACCATGTCCTTTCTAGTTTCCTCAGAAAAAGCCAGCCCTGGAGGTGGGCTCATGCAGGTGCTACCCAGGTCAGGGCTGCAGGGGTGGAAGAGGAGCCGATTTACTCCCCAAACCTCCTTAGTGCAGAGGATGTGAAGTTAGAGGGTCCAGTTGGGACACTGGCTCCAGGGCATCATTTGCAAGTGGGGGAAACATGAGCCAAAATCAATGAGAAAGAGAACATTTTACCAGGAAGAATGGGTTGAAAGACCAGAAACAGAAGTAAAGTCCAGGGAGAAAAATACAATTTGCATATAAGAGCTGCCCTAGGTTGCCCTAAACCTGCATAGTACAAAGTCCAGTGTGGTTCTGTTGCCAGTTTAACACATCCATGCTCTTTGCAGCCAACACGAGAAAAGCTGGGAAAGGAGCCAAGCGAGTGTGAGGAAGAGGAGCTGGCAAGCATCCTGGTAAGAGCAATATACTGCTGGAATGGATGGCCTTGGCAAACAAACATTGCCTGGGTGGATACAGGAAAGAGGTCCCAGTGCTGACACACTGGTACACATCGACAGGGCACCTGGTGAAGGGTGAAAGCAAAGCATACCCTGTCCGCCTCTCCTGTGGGACTTTGAGATTATTATTGTCAGGTGACCCTGAATGCCTTCCCCAGCTCCCAGGGAGTACCTGCTCTCTGACACTTTATCTCAAAGGGTTCAAAGTCCATCTGGAAAACACATCAGCCAGCTTGACTTGTCACACATTTTGTTCTCCAGAGTAAATATGGAGGGCTGTAGTCTTCTCCTGTAAGTCTTGACTCCTGTCAAGTTTGGAGTCTCCAAACTGTATCAATTCAACAAGAAAAGTCCTTAACTGAAAGCAAAAATATTTCTTGCACTTTACCAAAAATGTCCTCCTTCTTCCCCTACTAATGGGGTTACCATGAAAAAATACATTTCATCTATTTATGTGTTATATTCTAAAAGGAAAAGTTCCCAACAGCATCAGACTGATACATTTTTATTAAGCAAAACGCATTCCAAATGTTTCTAGGAATAGCGTAAGATGCACAGCAACAAAACGTCCCACCTCTCTTACAGAAAGAAGAACTCCCAGGGCCCACCAAGTTCGAAATCTATGAGTTCAGGTTCTCTGATTTTGACTGCACCGAGCTGGAACTGGTGAAGTGTGGCATTCAGATGTACTACGAGCTCGGCGTGGTGAAGAAGTTCCAGATCCCACAGGAGGTAGGAGATGGCAACACCCAGGGACTGCTATCTCGGGTGGCCAGCGTGGCTGAGGTCCCCATGCATGCCCTGCACGGCTTACTGAGCGGCCAGAAGTTCACGGGGGCTTGTGGGGAGAGGAGCGTGTGTCCCGAGGCCCCTCGCCCCATCGAGGGCAGGGAACCCCCTCTCAGCACAGTGGCCCCATGCGGGTTTGGAGCATGAAGCTGGCCTCTTCTGCTCTGCACCATCTGCTACAGGTGTGGGTTTGCTGTGGGGGGTATATAGATGGGGGCTACACCATGCAAAAAGTTGCTTGCATTTGCTGTGTCCGATGCCACACACCGACACAGAGTAAAAGCAGAGTTTCCAGGTGGAACACGGGGCAGTGCATACTTGTGCTGTAGTATAGTCTATATAGCTTAAACCACGTCAGTACCCTATAGCTTTCAGCCAACGTGCGCTAAAACCCAGGCTGCCAAGTCCCTCGGCTCTTCCTCCCCCTGCAAATACGGACATGCCTTCATTTGGTGCAGTTCGTACCAATTTCCTGACTGCTGGCGACAGGAGCGATGTGACCTTGTGGGAGCAAGGACCCCGTAGCCCCTGACGGGCAAATTCACGACTTTCGCCGCAGTTCAAGCCCCTGTAGGGCTGGTGAAAGCGGCATTTCAGCACCTCTGCTGCTCCCCAAAGAATTTCTTGGAGATTTATTTCCATCTAGTGGGATCTGGAGGTAACTGCAGCAGGAGTTTTCACCCTGGGAACCCAGGCTGTGAAGTAGGAGGGAAGCAAAGGGCTCTGAATGGGATTTACTTCTGTGCCTCTTACAGCATGTAATGTCAAAAAGTATTCAAAATATGTACCCTGGAACAACCAACCCCTATTACAGGTGTGAAAAGCAGTCATGCTTTCCTACCACTCTGAGCAGTTGGGATTTTAAAAAATGAATACTCATCCGTAATTAATTAGCTCTCTAATGAGAAAACCTATATAGCTACAAGAGGTAGTAGGCGTGGAGAAGTAGAATGCAGAGGGAAAAAATAGTTTGTAATATTTTGTAATCTTGTGATATTTTAGGTGATATAAATACCCCCCTTCTCTACATCAATGGAACCACATCTCTTGAAGACAGATACCTGTATTAGTAAATCACAGGACATGGGAGGGTTAAATCTTACCAGTGACAACACAGAGAAACAAAGAAATTCAATAAATTCACAGAAAGCAGGGTGAAATCTCTTGTCCTCTAGACATTGCTGTTTCTTTTTTCCCACCCCTGTGATTTTATTTTTCTTTAAAAAAACAACCAACCAACCAGAACACACCCCACACCACAAAAAAAAAAAAAAAAAAAAAAACAACCAAAAGCAAAAAACCAAAAAACAGAGAAAGGTATTAGAAAGCAGAGAGTTATGTTTTAGTGTCCTCTTTAACTCTCTGATAGGTTTTATTATAACAACACTGTCAAGGAAGCCTGATGATGTTACAACTTCTGATTCCTTTCTGGGGCCACCTCTGCAAAAGCTGGTCAGAGCCTCATCCACGACTTCTGTACGTGGTCCGTATTGCAAGAGCGCCAGGCGGCAGCTTCGTCACACAAACTGACATCCTCTTCCCTGATTTGCAGGTTCTGGTAAGGTTTGTGTACTCCGTCAGCAAAGGCTACCGGAAGATAACCTACCACAACTGGCGCCATGGCTTCAACGTCGCACAGACCATGTTCACGCTCCTGATGGTAAGGTAACACCACCCCAGTTGATTCTGCGGCAGGGCTTTATTCACAGGAGGTCTTCTGTTGCCCCCTGGAGATACGCAGGGCTCCCTTTGAATCATGGTGTAGGTGTTGCCTTAAGTGACAGCCCTTGCACGACACGTAAAGCTGCAGCCAATACTGCCCAATGAGTGGGCTGCTTTGATTCTCACGGGTACAGATGTGTACGGTGTTGAATAGCCTCCAGATTGAATCCTTCTGCAGGGTAGGGGAGAGAGACTACAGGACTTCCCTTCCTCCCGTAGCTCCTGACAGTAAGAGCCAGGATGAAATTAGGTGGCTGGGACAGAGACAACCTCAAACTTTCCATTTCCACATGCATGACAGGCACGTGTCTAAGTCTGTTGCTAGTGTGAATGCGGAAAGTGCTGTTTCTCACAGGGTCTCAGGGCAACAGGTGTCCCAACAAGAAATAAAGGTGTCGGACTGCACCAGGGGAGGTTCAGGCTGGATATTAGGAAAAATTTTTTCACTGAAAGGGTTATCAGACATTGGAACAGGCTGCCCAGGGAGGTGGTTGAGGCACCATCCCTGAAGGTGTTCAAAAGACGGGTTGATGTGGTGCTGAGAGATATGGTTTAGTGATGGTGCTGCTTTTTGTTTGTTGTGGGTGTTTATTTTTGTCAGAATTAAGTTGATGGTTGGACAAGATGATCTTTAATGTCCCTTCCAACCTAGAAGATTCTGTGATTCTGTGGCTGCTGCTCCACACCAGATATGGACCAACACCAGGACCCAGTGCGGGTGGTGTGGCCCATGCAGCTGGCAGCAGAATTACACCTACCACCCCCGGACAATCCTTTGGGTGATTCAGCTTGCAGACCCCATTGCCCCCATTGCCCAGAAAGGTGCAGAGCCCCTTTGCAAAGCGCTTCGTGTCCAGTGACTGGAGGGGTGCTTATGAGCAGCAGGGTGTCTCTAGAGCACAAGGCTGCTATAGCAGCAGGTACCCAACATTGCAGATGGGCATCAAGCACAGATGCATGACACGCATGTCTACCTGAGCCTGAAACATTTAATTTCCAGCTGCTTCCCTATTTTAACCAAAG
This sequence comes from Tringa tobata, assembly GCA_033628505.1. Taxonomy (NCBI): domain Eukaryota; kingdom Metazoa; phylum Chordata; class Aves; order Charadriiformes; family Scolopacidae; genus Tringa; species Tringa tobata. The sequence goes on along the minus strand of JAHREE010000605.1, from coordinate 3,038,247 downwards.
TATACTCTGTACTGCATTTAGCTTTACAAGTATTTTCAGTTCTCCAGGACTGTTTAAATGAGGAGAGCAGTCACAGCCCAGTGCCTTTTCCTGTTATAAGATATTAACAGACAACATGCAAATTCTCACCCTCCAGACTGGCAAACTGAAGCGTTACTACACAGACCTCGAAGCCCTTGCAATGGTAACTGCTGCTCTGTGCCATGATATCGACCACAGAGGAACCAACAACCTTTACCAAATGAAGTAAGCACTTTCCTACCACCTCAAACCATTTACTGTTGCTCTCGTGTGGAGTGGGATCAGGCTGTGATCACACCAAACTCCAGCACAGCTCTGTTTTACACGCAAGGGTAACAACCTTCTTTTGTAAATAAATTTGCTTTTCAGCTTTCTACAGCACTTGGGCTTATGCGTTGATCAGTGGGGAAATTGAAATTTTGTGGTTCTCTCTGGGGGGTTTCTTTGCCTCCTAGCAAACCTCCTTTGGTTAAAGCAAGAGTCTACATTACCATTAAAGGGTGGAACAAGTGCAGCGCAGGCATTCAGTAGCTTGAGCATCATAGGAGACTCAGGGTACCACTAGCAGCATTCTGAACATAGAAAGCCTACCTTTTCCTGGAAGGTATCTATGGAGAAAGCACCATGCATGGCCCTGCCCTCACCATCTGCAGAAACAAAGCACCTATAAGTATGAGGGTGGTGCTCTCAGTAGGTAGTTACTAGCTGCAGAAAAACAACAGTTGCAGGATTTCATGGACCAGTCAAGCCTCTGCTGCTCACTTTAAAGTAGTGTCAGATCACAGCTCTTCTGCAATGCTTGCTGGTTGTACTGTCTTACTGTTTTCTGGAGCTTTGGAAAAATGTAAGCAAAGCTGGCTTGTGTTTTGGATACAAGAGGGTCTTGTTTTTCAGCTAAGAAAATGTCCAAGTACAGCTGTTTTTACAGTTCGTATTACAATATATCACCATGTAGTTATTCAGGAATTAAACACGCTTACTATGCTAAGTAATAACAGTCCAGTCATAAGCAATATTTTGGGTGAAATTTGTAGTTGGAAGACTGTTTTATACAGTGTCTAAATAGCTATAAGCAGTGTCACAAAAGTCTCTTACTAGTTTGAACTCATTAGCTATTAAAAATATTGCTCTTCAGCCTTTTAAAATGAGTTGAACTTGTGTGTGACAAGATCAAACATAAAATAGGACACTTCTGTTTACTCTTAAGTGCTGCACTAACAATTTTCCCTTTATGCAACCAGGTCTCAAAATCCTTTAGCTAAGCTTCATGGATCTTCAATTTTAGAGAGACATCACTTGGAATTTGGAAAATTCTTGCTCTCTGAAGAGGTTGGTTATAAACTGTAATGTAAGAACATGAATAATCTACTTTCAGGGAAGTTCTCCCACAACAACAGAGCTGTCAGCACAAGACCTTTCCTGGTTTAGATACCTAAGGAACTGCAGCTGCCTCATTCCCCAAGTACTCTACAGTACTCTATGGTCACCCAGGAGCAAAACACATAGGCTTCCTAAATGCACGACTTAGTTTCTTCAGAAGCCATATCGTTATCCCCGCAGGAATATATTAAATACAGGATTGTCCTTCTCTAGCCCCTCTGAAAGGGCCAAGGCTGACAGGGCCCCCCACCTAACTTCTCATTTCAGGCAAATTTGCACTGGGACCAAGGGACAGGGTTTGGGCACAGGCTGTGTAGCAAGATTCAGGACACTGCCTCGGCTCAGTGGACAACAGGGGAGACCAGGCACCAACATATGGTGAATGGGGCTCACAACCCTTGCACCTTAGGGCAGCAAGCTGAAAGTTTTTAAAAAAAAAAAAAAAAAGTGGGCACATTTGAGAAAGTGAGATGAGCAGTAACTCACAACGACACAGTAACACAGTGCTTGGATTTTGCAGCTTCTTTCCTTCTCTTTTCAGTCACTGAATATATGTCAGAACCTCAACCGCAGACAGCACGAGCACATGATTCACCTGATGGAAATTGCCATTATAGCAACAGACCTGGCACTCTACTTCAAGTAAGTCAGTCGTGTCCACCGTGTGTGAAGGGAAAAAAGCAGCCAGTACTTTACAAAGGCAAAACATGATGCTTTGCTCCGAGAGGCCATCCGTGCAGCAGCCCTCTTCACAGACACTGCCTCCAAGAGGCTGCCTTTAATACTGGCGTTAGAGCTGATGGGTACAACTCAAATCGTTCAAAAGAATTTTGAACTTTTACTCATTAGATCACATACATGACTTGTTAACCTTCTATTTCTAATAGGGCAGCGCTGTATGATCCCCTAATAGAAAGCGATGTCTGATTTATTTATTTTTTACCTAGCACTTCAGCACTAAAAATACTCATAAAAGGTGAATGGCCTGGCCAGGGCTAAATTAACCTCTTTGGGGAGCAGCATAACCCAAATAACAAGTGGTCCATTATCCAGTTCACAATCTATTTCACACACAAAATCCAAAACCTCCAAGTATCTCAGAGCAGCATACACAGAGTTACTGGGACATCGGGCTGGAATTCAACAACTTCCTAATTAGCAAGGAGCTTTCAAAATGTACTTTCAAAATACAGTACCAAGACCAGTGACTGCTTCTGTGTTTTGCACTAAGAATGATTATGCGAGATACTCAAAACCCACCTGGATGCGTTCCTGTCCAGCCTGCTCCGGGTGAACGTGCTTTGGCAGGGGTTTGCACTAGATGATCTCCAAAGGTTCCTTCCAACCCCTTACCATTCTGTGATTTTGTACAATATAAACAGCCCACAAAAGAGGAATATGACGGGAGGTGTAATACTCCTCCTCTCCAGAGACAGGCTGGCTCTATCGGAGCAGATACCACCACTTCCTTAGCAGGTGGGAACAAGCCAGTCTTTGCCCTCCATGGTCCATGATCTGCAAGCCAAGGCTTGGTTGAGGTTAGATCCAGGCAAAAATGATACAGACAGAACATGTGTGTGAGTCATTTTTGTGGTTCTGGTCTAAAGGTCTTCTCCACCAGCGTTGAAACAGTAGATTTTTCCAGATTTCATGTCACTCAAAACGTGGGTGTCTTGTGTATAAACCCCTTCCCAGAAATGCTACATATATTTAGGTATATGAATAAGGTTAAGACTAAGTATATAAAGCCAGGTAGCTTTACAAATACTCCAGCCGGCTCTAGGTTTCCACAGCTTGCTTAACATTCAGGGAAAAAGCTTTCTTTAGCTGCCAACAAAGGTGGAAGCATTTCTCAGCTGATGTAACTAGCAGTACCTCATACTTCCAAGTTCTTGCTCATGTCTCACCACTATGCTTATTTTTAAGTAATTTACAATAGTTTCCCTTACTTAAGAGAAGCAGGTGATCGTGCTTCGGCAGGGGAGTTGGACTAGATGATCTCTATGGTCCCTTCCAACTCCAAAAAAATCCAGTGAAATCAAGTGCTTGGATTTGTTGAGGGCTTACTTGAGGACCTAAATGTAGGACAGTAACTTCTGGAAACCCTTCTGGAAGGGTTATCAATACCAGGATCAGACATTTGTTTTTAACACTTTTGTCTACTTGTTTTGGAGCTTCTTCTTTTTTTTTCCCTCTCAAAGAAAGAGAACAATGTTTCAAAAGATCGTTGACGAGTCGAAGACATACGATAGCGTGACTGCATGGACTGAATACCTGTCTCTGGAGACAACAAAAAAAGAGGTTGTCATGTGAGTAAGCGGCTCTGAAAGGGCTAGTGATGTGGTCACCTGGTGAGAGCACCCAGAACATTCCTTGTGCTGCACTTTGCACAAAATCATCAACACATGATATATTACTGTCCACTGAAATCTGATCTTCTGGAGGAGGAGGGGAAAAATAGGAGAAAAAAGCTTAAAGCGACTTTTCATCTAGATAAATGACTGGTTTTGGAGTGTTATTCTGGTCATGTACTCCTAACAAAATGCAGTACCCCTTCTGGCCATAAACTCCTACCAGACCACCCTGTAGGCCACAAGCAGGGGCAGGCTGCAATTGCAGAACTACAAGAAGCCAATCCATCAGCTGTTCTTCCCATTGGCAACCGGCATGAGTTGCACAGTGCTGTTCTTGTGACCAGGCATACACTTAGCAGAACACTTTGCACTGGTGATGAAGTGCACCCACAACAACCCACAGTCTCACTGCAGCCTGCACTGTTACACCTCCACGAGGGAGCTAGAGATGTTACTCCAAAGTCAAGAAGTTCAGCCCAGCAATGACTAAATTAGCAAACATCCTAGTGCCAGAGGCAAGCAGCTCCCTAGCACAAATCCATTTTAATCAAGAGAGCAATCCTTGATGAATGTCCCAGTCAGTGCCAAGGCTGTTACAGCGAAGTGTCTTTCTTTATCTATCAATTCAGCAGGGACTGGGGGACCCTGACACAGTATTGGGGCATGAGCATCCTGAGACTGGAAGAGGTAGGGTGCAGGCTGTAGAGAAGAAACTAATTTCTTTCCTGTTTTTAGGGCCATGATGATGACTGCCTGTGACTTGTCAGCAATCACAAAGCCTTGGGAAGTCCAGAGTAAGGTCAGGTGCTTGATATATTGTTAGATTTCTCTAGCTTATACTTTAAAGTAATACAATTTCCTAAGCTTCTGTCATGGTTTAACCCTGGCTGGCAACCAGAACTATGCAACTGTTCACTCACTCCCCTACCCCCCAGTAGGGCAGGGAGTAGAGGGAGAAAAAGGGGGAAGAAAACCTACTCATGGATTGAGATACAGACAGTTTAATAGAACAGTAATGGAAGAGAAAAATATCAAAAACAACGATGGCAAAATAATATGCAAAATAAAGTGATCAACACAAGTTGATCAGTTGATGATCAACTCAATGATCAGTTGCCCAACCTGTTCTGAGCAGCAATCGCAGATCTCTGCCCCCACAGCCAACCCTCATTTATATACTGAGCATTATGTCTATGGTACGGAATATTCCTCTGGCCAGCTTGTCCTGTCTGTGCTCCCTCTCACCTTCGGTGGGAAGCTGAAAAAGTCCTTGATTTAATATAAACATTACTTAGCAACAGCTAAGCCAGCATGTGTTATCAACATCATTCTCATACTAAATCCAAAACACGGCAGCTACTAGGAAGAAAATTAACTCTGTCCCAAATGAAACCAGGACAGCTGAATCAAAGTATCCTATCAAAACTACTAAAAGGCCTTCAGAATAACTGTGGTTTTGATGGCTAAAGCAATCTTTAAGAGTATAGCTGTGAATTCTGTAGAAAATTCATGGCTACCAAAAAATAAAAGAAAAAAATCCCAAATATTTACCTTCTTGTGTTAGAGTGAGGTTTTTTTGCATGTAACATATGGATTGGGTTTTTTATAACAATACCTGCCGTTTGCTCAGTTGTTTGATATCCTTTGCAAATTCTTTCCTGAACTGTACTTGAGCTTTTGCTAAGTAAGAAACATTAAAATTTAAAGGAGGATAAAAGAAATAAAACTTGCCCATTCAGCATGGAGAAAGGAAAATCATAATAGCCAGGCATAACTGTGACAAAGAGGCAAATCCTTGAGGGGGACACGTTGAAAACATTTCTTAACAGATGAGCAGTGGAAAAATGAGCTGCAGGGCAATAAGTTTTTCTAACTGTCACTACAGGGGTGCAATCCCATTGCCACTGCTGCCCTTCCCAAGAGAAAGACTGGGGCTGGGGTTGGACATGAAACGAAGGAGGGGCTAGAAGTGAGATTTGCTTCATGGCTGAGGACTGAAGCACGTCAAGTTATACAGCTGAAATTAGTGCTAACTTTTCTTTTTCACTCCTTGGCAATGTAGGTAGCTCTCCTGGTAGCAGCTGAGTTCTGGGAGCAAGGAGACTTAGAAATAAGCGTCCTTCAGCAACAGCCTATTGTAAGTACAACGCGAGAGCCAGACAGTTCAGTTCAGACAGCAAGTCCCAGCAGGGACTTACCACAAGCCATGCTGCCCTCAGAGCACTGTGAGTCTTCCTGAAATCACCATGCCTGACAAAATCCATTGGTAAAGTGGGTACTGACGCAGTCCATAGACACTGAAAGACCTACCTAAAATTTTTGCTGAAATGGCAAAGGAAATGAGCCCATTTGACTCCTCTGCAGCAGAGGAAGAGGGCTGTGATGGACAGCCTTTATGGATGGCACGGCAGAATGGCTAGGCTGACACAACAAGGCAGTTTTGGGGGGAAAAGAGAGGTATGTTTTTCAGTGAAGTTTTCTCATGGTGAACCTGTGTCCTCCCACAGCCCATGATGGACCGGAGGAAAGCTGCTGAGCTTCCAAAGCTTCAAGTGGGTTTCATCGACTTTGTGTGCACGTTTGTCTATAAGGTAAGCAAAGTGCACGCTTGTACATCCCATCCTTCTCAACAGGGGTTCAAATCCCAGGTGAGTGAGTCCTGGTGCAGAACCACCACTCATGGGGAGAGGGACAGGTAGAGGAGACAACAGCTGCCCCTCTTGAGGGCATTGCAGCATGGTCCCTCTTTGTGCTGCTAATGCTTTCCCTGCATGAGCCAGCCTGGGAGGTGAAGTGTTAGGGTCCATCCTGGGGTATGATGGACAAGCACTGCCGCTGCGCTGTGCTGACGGGTGTGTTTTGGTTAGGAATTTTCCCGTTTCCATGAGGAAATTCAGCCTATGCTTGATGGGCTGCTGAACAACAGAAATGAGTGGAAGACCCGTGCTGATGAGTATGATGCAAAAATGAAAGCTCTGGAGGAAGAAAAGAAAAAAGAGGAAGAGAAGATGGCTGCACAGAAAGGTCAGAAACAATACTTAGCTTTTCATTCCTAGCTTAAAACCTTACTTATCTGATACTATCCTGGTCTGCAGAAGGCTTTCCTGGCATGACAAAGAGTCAGATGCCCAGAACAAGTTCCCTCAGTCTTGCTCCACTGGCAAGGTTGAAGACACCTTGTCTTCAAACCTGACACCACGACAGGCTGTCAGAAAAGGCCACCTGCTCAAATGCCCAGGAGCTAGTACTTGGGAAACTAGTGAGACTACCTTGAGCACGAGTGCCCATGCAGCTGGGGACAGCAGAAAGTCCTCTGCATATACGTATGTCCCTGGAAAAGAACAGGGAGACATCATTTTGCACACAGGGGCTGTGGCTGACATGCTGTCCCATGGCCGTGAAGCAGGAGTTAAGAAAAGCTAACACACTCCTACTGAGAACACTTGATGAATTACAGTTAATCCCATTTCTGTCCCACATTAGGTACTACCTAGAAGCAAGCAGTAGTACTAGTAGTACCTAGTAGCAATTTATTTTGGTCAAATCCATTTTTCTCCTGTGGGTTCAGCCTCAGTAGCACTGAAATCCACCAGCTGCAGTTGGGTGAAAGCTTGCTTCATAGCCTGAGGATTTGTTTCACTCTCAGAAAAGTGGAAGCAGAAGGCCTTCCTGGCCTCTCCCGAGAGTCTGAGCAAACACCCATCAGAATTTGGTGCCTCCACTCCACAGAGACTGCATCTCAAGTATCCTTTTGTTCCAAACTGGACACAAATACAAATATGAGGTGGACATTCCTCAAATGACACCGTTTGGAAATTATTAGAGCTGTCTACATGTCTTATTTCAATTTAAATCACAGTAATTAACTTACAGTATTGAAAATAAGTGCTTTAGCTATGATTTGGAAAATTTCTGGAGAATTATTTCCTGACTAAGTAATTGGTATTTAGGTGAGGAACTCTGAAACACTCTCTCCAAGCAGCCTTACATGTACAATAACTTTGCACAGAAGACAGCTCTAGATTTGGGTACTATATGTATGACCTACATTGGTCATTGAATTACTTAAAAGTGCTAAAAAACTCCTGTAATGACTGAGAAGGACGTTTATGACTGTACCTCTAATTCTGTGTTTCTTTTTATGTGGCAGATGGAATAACCTGTAATGGAGGAACAGCTCCAGCTTCCAAAACCTGTAGCATACTTTAGACCTATTACCGATGCAATATATGCCACCCAAAATGAGAATGCCCACGCGTTTAAAAAAAATTAATAATATCAATGCATACAAATACATTCCTGATTGGACTGTTCTGCTACTTTAATTAGGCTTATGATCAACCAGGGAAGGGCTAGATCTCGTTTGCCTTAATTGTATCATCTCTTCCTGATGGTGAGGAGCCAGTTCTGTCCTGTCTGTTCCATTTAATGCACCTGATGTCAGATGGCATGTCGCAAGTCAGAACAACATTTGCCCCAATAAATCAGGTTGCATGACCGTGGAAGAGCATTTCTCCTGCACTGAAACACTTCTTACTCCAAAGCTAATTAGGCCGATTGAACTCATATCCTGCTCCATACAACCCCTTGTGATTGACAATGCATGCAATCATAGCTTGCAGAGTAGGAAAACTGAAGAAGAGCCAAATTTATCAAAGGTAAGCCTGTATCTCTCAGGATATCAGGAAGAAATCTGTGGGTAGGGATAAAGCATGAAAACTAACCATAGTAAAATTTTGAACTGCTCAAAAAAGTTACGATTCCATGTAAATCCAAGAAAGGCATTTACAAGAAATTACAGAAATAACAGTCCTGGGCTCACTTCGAGAATTTGGACAGGTTGCTGCTCCAAAGCATGGAGCCATTTGTCCAACAACCAGTAGCTGGTGTCTTCATGAGCAGGATCCACACTGCACACCAACCAAGGCTTCGCTCTGTAACGTGTGATTGTAAGAAGACAGTGTTACCTTTACCCAGTACAATTCCACTTACGGTTATCCAAGCAACCTGAATGGTGGCATCTCCTAAATTTGTTGTTTTGCCTCGTGATGCCAATGCTATTTAACGCAGTCCTCTTCCAAACAGTACCAACCCTCCTTCCCTCCCTCCTCCTCTTCCGAGATGTCTGTTTTTTAGGTTCCCCTCCAGACTTTGAAAGACTGATGACTTGTACTCTTTTATTTCAGAGAAAAGTTAGTTTTCATGTTTATTCACGTAACCATATTAGAACATTCAATTGCACTCTTGTAGCAGTAGAGACATCCTTCTCTACTCCTCTCTCTCTCTCTATTTTTTTTAAAGTGTTTGGAGATATGTTTTGCTGGGGATTTTCTTCTTCTTCTTCTTCTTCTTCTTCTTCTTCTTCTTCTTCTTCTTCTTCTTCTTCTTCTTCTTCTATTATTCCTGCTACCTTCAGTGCTTTTACCCTTCAGTATCTTGTTTTGCATTATAAAAATACTGCAAGTAAAAGAAAAACTAGAGCTATGGTGGTACCTGGTGATCATTTATCTGTGTCTCAATATAGTAAGAAAGATACAATCTTCTATCACAATGCAGCAATTCTGTGAGAGGCAAGTTCTCTTTCAGGAAAATACAGAAACATGTCCACTTGCACGAAAGCTAGATATGCCACTAGCAATGACTTCATGCTGTGTGTCTCAGTTTCATTAAGAACCATGTAAGAGGTTTTCACCATACAGCATACAAAGCCAAACAAGTTGTTTTTTTCAGTGTGAAAAGTGCCCCAAGGTTATTGTATCCCAGTGTGGTGAGCAGTGGGCTTTTAAAGATCACCACAAGCCACTGTGAGCTTAAATGCTGGGAAAAGCTCCTTGTGTCCTCAAACATCTTCTGGGGAATAAAGCCAGGAGGCCAATCTTCCTGCCCTTTGTGCCCAGCGAAAGGTGCTCAGAGTGCCGCAGGGTGCTCCGGCAGGGCTTCTCGCACCAGGACCGTGGGGTACCTGCCCAGCAGTGCTGGTGGGACCTGGGGCTGTGGGAGGCTGTGCCCCACCTGCCCACACGCACCTGGGAGTGCAGCTTGCCCCCCACAGCATCGGGGCAGGCATCCTGCTTTGTACTTCCGAGGGGGACCATGCACGCATGCATGCGGAGGGGTGTCTGGACAGGCAGGGTGGGGTGCTAGTGGAGGAGGCTGTTTCTTCAGGGTGGCCCATTTCCATGGGAGCAGGAGGGTCTCCAAGGCTCCCTGCTGCAACGGTGGTGCTGGGGAAACCAGCATTGCAGGTATCGAGCACTGGCTTTTTTTGGCTCAAGCCTGGCAACCCCCTATTGCCTGGACAGAATGGGGTGGCAGAGGAGCGTGGGATGGCTGTAACGAGGCTTGTCCTACACATCGGGCAGCCACCCAGCCTTTATCACCTAGGTTTCAAGAGAGACAAGGGTCCCAAATGCAGGACAGCTTCCACGGGAAGGCAGGATGCAAAAGGCAACAGGAGGGTTCAGAGTGAGTTATTTGTGAACCTCCGCCAGGCAAGTCAGCAGAACCCCAGGCAACTAGCGCTGCAGAAACCTGTGGATGGCTGCTGCGTGATGTGTCCTCTGCGAAGAGAGACCTTCACCACTCACTGCCCCACTGCATGGGCTGAGATCCTGCTCTGTGAGAGGCACACTGCCCTCGGGTGGGACTAAATCCGTGCTGGTACAAACATGATAGTGGAAGTAAAAGTGGGTCCAGCGGAGGGCCACAAAGGTGATCATAGGGCTGGAGCACCTCTGCTGTGAAGACAGGCTGAGAGAGTTGGGGTTGTTCAGCCTGGAGAAGAGAAGGCTCCAGGGAGACCTTATAGCAGCCTTACAGTACATGTAGGGAGCCTACAAAGAAGCTGGAGAGAGACTTTTTACAAGAGCATGTAGTGATGAGGGGTAATGGCTTCAAACTGAAAAGAGAGATTTAGACAGGTATTAGGAAGAAATTGTTCACTATGTAGGTGTTCAGGCACTGGAACAGGTTGCTCAGAGAAGTTGTGGATGCCCCATCCCTGGAAGTGTTCAAGGCCAGGCTGGATGGGGCTTTGAGCAACCTGTTCTAGTGGGAGGTGTCCCTGCCCATGGCAGTGGGGCTGGAACTCAATGATCTTTAAGGTCCCTTCCAACCCACGATTCTGGTTCTATGAAACTCCATCATCCCTGGGAAACTCCACACTTTAACAAGGTGGGACACCAGGAGCGGATGGAGCACACTTAGCCCTCCAGAGAGCAGCAGTCATAGCTGTTCCAGCAACTGGGTTTGCTTCCAGCAAGCAAAATATAAAAGC
>JAHREE010000605.1:3007091-3023112 GCA_033628505.1 Tringa tobata | reverse complement strand
GGGGAGAGGCCCCGGCCCCTGACAGGGCGGCGGCTGCCCGCCCGGGGCCGGGGCGCGGAGAGCGGGCTACCCGGAGGGGGTAGGGCGCTCTCCGCGCAGAGAGGGCTGGTATCCTTGCATAAAATTAAACATACGTAGGGAAAGGATGAGGGTATGATCGCTAAACTCTTAATTGCCTGCGCGGCTTTCTGCTCACCGAGCCACGGGTCACTGAAATCGGTCTGAAATGGGCTTCGTTTCAGACTCCTTCAGGCAGCCTGTTGGAAGATTCTCGGGGTGCTGTTCGTTTGTGGCATCTTGAAGTTTTTAACTTATTCTTGTGTGTCTTCCATCAGTGAGATCTGAAAGTGCTTTCAGATGGAATGTAAGTAATCTGTTGCATTTATTTAAAAAAAAAAATAATTAAAAAATCCTTTTTTTATTTACTTTCAGGAGCAGGAACTCTTGAGACATGTCTGGTGGGTGGCTATCACTGTAGTTCCAAACGCCACTGTCCGTGGTTGGCGGCACAGCAATCCACCACAGAGCTCAGTGCCGAGTCAGTAACAAACCAGGGAAGGTGCTAGTGGCACAGCGGTCGCCTTTTCAGCCGCTTTTGTCCAGTGCGCGCCCAGATGAGAGTTTTAAAACCCTTAAATGCCTGGCAGTGGCGTGATTTTAATTGGATGTTGTAAATCCCCCAAACACAAAGCAGCACGAGCAGAGCTAGGAGCCTTTGTGCTGGTCTGTGAAGACAGGCTGATTTTGGAGACCAACACTTGCACAACTGGAACCCGTTTCTCCAGATGCTAGTATACCAGTTTTAAAAGCAAACAGTTCAAGTTAGATCATATGTTAGCCAGAAGTGTTTTTCAACTTACTACTACAAAGAAGTAAGTTGCAATCTGTGATGGTTGTGAATTACCACACCACTTATTTTGAAATACATTGAATATTTAATTGGCCGTCTAACGAGCTTTTTCTGTGCACCACCAGCCTGAAACACCTTGTAACGACCCACCCTAACAAATTCAGCGCTGACTTGGTTTCGTCATTTCCATTAATGTGGGTGCTAAATACAAATTACTTTTAAAACAGGAAGTAAGTCCCACATGTTAAAAGTTCCCAACTCCAAAGACAGGGTGAGAAAAAAGAAGTACATTTTACATCTTTCTAAAAAAATCAGTTCAACAGAGGGAATACATCAGTAACAGCAGATTCTGCTCTTTAGCCAGTGTCGTCTTGAGTTGGTCCTAATTTTTTGAGCTTTTGCTTTACTGAGTTACTGATGGAGCTTCATTTACTGAAAGCCGCAAAACGCTCCATTTTTAATGCTTTTGAGCAATTAATTGAAAGACATCCCTATGATGTATGTTTAAACAGAAAGCACCGATGCTTGGAGTTAAAATCACTACTGCTCTTCCTTTCTTTTGATGACACAGATAGAACAGATGTTCTGGTCTTGCCCTACTTGGTCAACTTGGCAACTTGGTCAGCTATAGCTGACCCTAAATAGGAGGGCTGGACTAGATAGGCCCCAGAGGTCCTTTCCAACCTCATCCATTCCTTGATTCTGGCATTAATATAATCATTGTAAATGTTTCACTTTAATTTTTCTAGACACAAAAACCTGTGGTCACTAGTAATTCTGTGAAGAACAGCTCAATGTAGTTAGATTTGAGAATGTTCTTTCTACTTGAAAGAACACACAATTCAAATTAATGCCTCATTCTGAAATGCAGTTTGTTTCTTGAGAACTTACCAAAACTACCAGAATGGTCCTAAAACAATTCTGTTTATACAAAACCTCAGGTCAACTTTGCCCTCAACTGTAGTTTCTGAAGTATTACTAAATTTGGGTTGAATAATGAATAATTTGGGTATCTTGACTACAAGCAAATAAAAATAATTGTTGCTTTTGCAGAACAAATTATGTCCTTGCAAATGGGGTAAAAAAAAAAAGGAAAAAGGAAAAGTTAGCATTAGTTAGTTAGCCAATACAGTTCCTTGCAGTATTTATACATTTATACATTCACTGCTCTTCAAAGCATCCCTGTAGACACTGGACTGAAACTCCTTCAGTTTCAGGTCTTATTTTCGTTACGTACCAACAGAAGTAGAGTCAGCATTTCTTTAAATTATATGACACGCTTTTGGTCTTTCACGAAAAATAACAGAATGCTTAAGGTTGGAAGAGACCTTGATGATTTTGAAGAAGAAAAAATAAAAAGATGTCAACAATTAAAAAGATGTTGGACATCAGATTTGTTTCACCTGCAAAGCAGAAATAAAGAGCTAGAAGCTTTGTTTTTTCACTGATTGAAATTTATTACAAATACACATATTCACTGCTTATTATGTGCCTGCTGCACATTAGAAACAAAACCATATAGAACTAAAAGTGATTTTATTAAATATCAGAAAATACCCTGCAATACACAACACAATGCAGAATCCTACTGCAAGTCATTTACCTTCAACCAGGTGTAAAAACCCTTGTGCATCTGAACATACTTCTCACAAGAAGTACATGATACTGACAATACATATCGGTACCAAGGTGCGTCAAACCAAAAGTACAAGTGCTTTCAAGACTGATCTCAGCTGAAACAAGATATCTGAATTTCTTTTCACTAACAATTACTACAGGCATATTTTGTCACAGTATTTTTGAAATTTTTTAAAAAGGAACAACAAAATCCCCCAAATGCCTTTAAATATGGCATGAAAGTTATCAGGCACTATGACAGTTCAAGATACAAACTAATGGCTCTGCCAAAAAGAAATGTAAAGGCTTCCAGGACAGCCAGAAGCTAGATGACTTTGCCCACTCCTTCTGTACAGCTCTCTGCAGGGAAATGTTTGATAAGCATAGAGCTTATCAAACTGCATGTAAGTGTAAAAACTTCAACATGCCATGGACGGGAACTTCTACAGGGTTAGCTTCTTTTGCTGTCTTGCTGAGACTCTGAGATCTGTGGGATCCCTTAGCCTCTACTTAGGGAAAAACTCGACTCCTTTTTTACCTTTTCCCTCTACTTACCCCTTTACCTGATGGGGAACTCTCTTATGTGGCAGGGAAGTCTTATACTCTCTCTGAATATCAGCATCATGCCTTCAGAATAAAAGAAGGATGTTACTTTCAATAGGCATGAAAACAGTCACAAAAAGCCTGAGAAATCCAAACCTGTATTTCAGATCAGCAGCTGCTTCAGAACTGAAAATAAATTTACCTCTAGTCCTGCAGCTCTGTGAATCTCTTCCCTGGGAGATGTCAAAGCTAGTTCAAACCTTGGATACATAGCCACATGAATGCTCATTTGAAGAACTCGTGTTCAGGAAGCCTGGAAGACTGCGTATGGGTCACAATTACAACTCCCATCTAAGCTCAAGCGCAGAACCAGACACAAGTAGTTTTCAAAATGCTATCACAAGTTTGTGACTATGCAGAAGAGACACTGTAACCATTAAAAAAAAAAAAGGAAAAAATAAAAGGGAGACTAGCAACCTGTATGCACAAATGTTCTGCCATGATGCACCATCCAGAAAGCCAGAGATCTCCATGTCTTCCAAGCCTCACTCCCCATCTTGCAGTAGCACAACCAGCTTCTACACCTGTCTGTGGCTGCCGTAATGACTGCCAGGTATCAGAAAAAAGGCCATTTTGTGGGGTATCTGTGCACTTCTTAACCGATCATCACTGCAGTTACATGTCAAGCAGCATTTTTACCAAGAGGGTTAACTCTAAAGGAAGGGGAACATGCTTTTCTTTGTATCCCCTATTTACCCAATGATTTTCAATTACAGGTTTTGGAGAAAGGGCCTCAAGCATGACCAGGTAAAACTTAAATACGCCCCAGTTACGGCCAACACAGGCTTTGGTTTAGATCAATATAATCCACACATGAGGATAACGTGAGTTAGAAGAATGTTGTAACTTCACATGCACTGCGCAGAAATTTAGGACAGTGTTTCAGTAGGAGACAAACATGCCTCCTCCTCTTCTAACAACACAACCTTCCGTCTGGAGAGAGACATCACAGACTTTATGACGGTTAAAGAAATTCTAACAAAAATGCGCAAGGCAAGAAAAGCAAATGGGATTACAATCTGCATAAGATGGAAAATCGCTGTGCTAAATTCACTTAACAAACATGTCAGAAAAAAGGTCCCAAGGCTTACACAAGGGTAGAGAGCCAGCTTAGCAAACATGAAGGCATGCTCCTTGCCACCATATCTAGCAAAAGAATGCAAAGTTTCCCTTTCGTGGAGGAGGGCTGTAGTCCATATTGCAAACTGAAATATGCCGGCAAAGAAAGTGATAACACAGCTGACTTGAATGGCTTCTATTTCATTGTGAGACTTCTCTGCAAATTCACTGGTCAGCTGGTAAGCTAGCGGAAGCCCACCGATGAAAGCCAATGAAAGTATATTAAGCAGTCCCATTAATCGTGTAGCTTTTTTTAGATAAAGGAAAAGTGAATGATGGACAAACCACAGAAGACCAATTGTTACGAATGAGCCAAAGTAGGCAAGGTAGTTTGGCCCATATTCACTTAAAGCTTCAAGAAGGCTGCCATGGAACTTCTCCTTAACTTGTCTGGGATCAGGGACGTTGTCTTCACTGTGGAGAGAAAACTTACTTTACTTTGTGTGTTACTGCTATAAAAACACACCTGGAGCAACACTGAACTATGTTGCTTTACTCTGAGCAAGTAGGGAACAACAGGCATTTACTTTGTAGTTCTCATCCAATTTGTAACTTAAAACCAGCATTTCAAATAACAGGTTTGCAAATAAATTAGATCTGAAATCTGAAACTAAATCTGCATTCCTTTAATTTAATGCAACAAAGCTGCCACAGTGACTAAGCAACCTTTGTTGATAAAAGCCTTTTATCTGAAAACATGACTAGGCAAAAAGGAAGCTTTGTTCTTCAAGATTCCTCACCTCAACATAAGTTAGACTGACGATCACTAGTTTGCATTCTGTACCTTTCCAGAAAATCACACTTAAAGTAACCACTGCAGGCTTTAGAACCAAGACAATGTTTGGTTAATTTTATTTCCTCAAATATTACAAATAGACAAAAGTCAATACTCTATTTAACAACACAAAGTGTAAGAGGCAACACAAAGCCTTACCATATGTCCAAAATGAGCAGGGTTGCTACAATAGCATAGACTCCATCACTGAATGCTTCTACCCGTTCCTTACTCAGAGGCTCACTGAGGTAAAAAGTGAAGCTTTCCAAGCTACGGTGTTCCTCCTCTTCATCTCTCTGACCTGGATACAAACCCAGATGGTTACTAATCAAAGACAAAATCAGGTAGTACAAAACAAGGTAGTTAAACAACCTTCTGTGACCTCCCTTTCTCTTTCTCCCCACCTGCCAAAATCTTTCTGTAGAAATAAGGGTGCTGTTCATCCACACAGGTCAGTCACTCCACTATTTGCAGCAGCTGTGCCTCTCCCTGAAGTTCATGTTGCTTTGAGGACAAGTGCTTCAGGGACAAAAAAAGTTCTGTCCTTTAAACTGTATGGGCAGACCATTTCCACCAAGTGAATAATGACTTCAAGCTGTAATTCAACAAAACAATTGAGCTAAACAAATCATATGCTGTGCCTCAGGAAGCACAAATAGCTATAGGTCCTCTCAGACAGTGTGGAGAACTTATAATGCATGGCAGAAAAAGCCCACCTGAGCATGGGGTCTGCACTGGGACATCGAATAGCCTACTTTAAAATAAATCCAGTCTTTGGTCAAAAGGTGGGGCTCTGGAGCTTTTACAGGAAACATCAGACGCATCTCAACTGCCCAGCTAGGCAGGCTGCACCACATCAGTAGTACAGACTGGACAAAGAAAAATCTTACAGCTTCCAGAGGAAGTAAGGAGAGGAACTGAATGAAAAGTAAGTGTAATCACCACTCAGAGCAGTAATTTATGTCAGCCATTTGATGGGCTGAGATGTCTACAGACAAGACCTGACTGCAAAATGCAGTGCCCCAATAGCTGTAGGCACCGGGTTGCCTGAGAGTCATTTCAGAGCATTTCTGCCTCCCTGTCTATTGTTGCTGCCACATGAGGCAGGAGTAAAATTATGTCCCCATAAGCAAGGAACATGAGGGAAGGAAGCATGGATTTAAGCTATGTGTGAAGGCACAGCTTTAGACCACAACAGTTGGGTTAATGAGATGTAACACACTAAAGAGCTAATTATCCTGAAAAAGCTTGATTTATAGGTGCTCTGCTTGCCAGTTTGAAAATGTGGGACCATACAATATTTCTGGGAAGAAAGTGCATATAGCAAGGCATAGAGCTTGCTTCCTATATTCTTCAATCCTCATGCTCCCTTTTTAGGTGGAAAAAAGGGACAGATGGCCGGCAGCCATCATTCATGTACTTGCCTGTGTGTGCATGCATATGCATATTCAGGAGAAACCAGAGAGGTTTTGCACTCAGAAATGATCTTTGCATGGGTTGTGCCTTATATAAATCCAGTCACAAATTAAGGGAAAACCAGGGAGTGAGGGAAAAACTGTTTGGAAGCATGGCAATCACTATGTTCCAAGACTGAAAATGGAAGTAGAACTAAAATTCATTCCAGGCTGTTTGTAAAACATGTTAACAACCTAATACCATATCTGAACATGCTCCTATGAATATTGTCACTTACCAACAATCTTGGTTTTACACCATGTAAAGAACCGAGTGAGATGTGGAAAAACGATTACGAGCCCAAGAAGTACGTAAGACTACGGAGAGGAAAATGGAACACAGTTTAAATTTAGTTATCAAAATACAAATTATCTTACAAGTTTAATATTAAATTATTACTCTCAATCTTTAGGCATAATCACATTGAGAAAAACAAATTTTGATTTTATGATATGGAAAAGGCTCACCTGAAATGCAAATGCACTTCCTGAATATTGAATGTGCACCTTAATACTGCTTTTTAATAGCTAATTTAGTACCAGTAATAAAGCAAGCTAAATGAAAGAGGGAGATAATTCTGCTAACAAAAATGCACTAATAACTTCTTTGGAAGCTGGAGAACTATTCAACATGATCCTTATGGGTCCTTTCCAACCTGAGATAGTCTTTGATTCTCCTACTTGTGTCCCACAGACACCTCTGTGCATCTTAAGCCATTCACAGGCTTTGCACAGATCTAAGAACACGAGCAACCTGGATACGAATTTCAATTTAACATTAAAAGAAAATACACCAGTGACTAAAGTGAAGGATAAGAGGGCGTAAGAGGAAAACATATTTTCAGTTAAAATTAGTCCTTTTCAACGTTGGACTCAGAAGTGACCCTTTTATCAACAACCTGATACCTCACAAATTTGAGGATTATTTAAACACTGCTAATTCCTATGGAATCTTTCTCAAAATTCAGCTAAATCCACCTTTTCCTAAAGAACAAAACAGAGAAAAGGAAGATCAGGATACATCCCAAAACTACATTGAGTTCCAAGCGGTGGTTCTGAGAGAGGCAAAAGCTATTAAGTAGGAGCAACTCACTGCCATTTAATAAAGATGGCAGAGAAGAAGACTGTCTAAGACCAGTCCTTCGCCAAAAACATCTGGTTTAAGATGCAGGTTGGCTGATTGGTCTACTTATTCTATTTGCTCTTAGAGCCAGAGTTACTGCAGCAATTATATTCATTTGTCTTCAGTTTGTGCAATATGATGTTTATTTCATGTAACCTTTCCCATTATCTCACCTACTTATGATAAGCAAGATGCTAAGTAACAGTTTAGAAGACCTGCTCCTAATTAGGAGAAGCATTAAAGAAAATAATGCAGAGCAAGTTAAGCAAATATTGTACCAGAATATTCTTTCAAAACTATCCAAAGTCATGGATCAAATTATGGATTCGTATCTGGGAACTGAACACCCTCAGTGTGAAGTAGCAGCTGTGATTATGACAGCACTGAACTGGCAACTCAGAAAGTCTGCATGTTTAACATGGACATCATTATTTTAATACACAGTCCTGAATACAACTGATATAAACTGCTGCATCTAAGGTTTTGGGTAACTAGGAGAACTTACCAAAGGAATAAAGAAAAAAGAAAAGATGGCTGCTAAAAAGCATAACACTGGTCCTCTCAGGATAATCTTTAAGATATGCCGTTTATAGAAACTCTGATTTTCAGACTCTTGTATCTGTTGATTCAGTAAGTGTGGGTGATAGAATCCATACACTACTATCAGAGCCTGCAAGGAGAAGAGCATTACTGAAGTTATTACATAGTATCTGCAGCATTTCAAATATAAAACTGTAAAACTATAAATCAACAAATTCCAAAATACTTTCAAACTTATTCTTCACTGCCACATGGAGGGCTGGTCTTAGAAACTCTGAGATTTCACAATACACTGCATGTTCAAGATTTTAGTATCCTCTGTGGCACCTGCCATCACCATGGATCTTGTACCAAGAGGAATGAAGACCTCCACAATAAGGAACAGAAAGCGACAAGGAATTACACCAGGCGAAAACCCTTGCCATTGGACTGGGACTTAAAGCCCACGTTCATTCAGCCATTGCTGCACAGCTCAGTAAGAACCTCAGCAGGAAAAGTCAACTGCTATTTCCCCAAGGCATTTTTAAAGAGTGGGAAAGGTATTACCACTCTGTGAGCTTTGAAATCAGCTGATTTAGTTGCATAAATCAGCTTCACAGGACAGTGGCAATGCAAACTTTCATCTTATACACGGGCACTATATTATCACAACAGGCACAACTTTGAAAAAGAATGCTATACAAACAAAAAAGGGTATTTAGCAATCTATACCCACAGTTAAGAAATGCAGTTTTAGTTCTATCCAAGAAAATCTATTTAAAAGTGAAAATGCAAATGGATAACTCCAATACCTGTATAAGGCCGATGACAACAGCACAGACACTAAACAGGAAAATGCCAAAAGGTACCTCTGGAAATGAGGCCATTAAGGAAAACTAGAAAAAAATGCAACTAGATCAAATATTTAATTAATAAGCAATCTAGGAATAACAGTAGAGAAACAGATGTATTCTTCATTCAATACTGAAACTCAAAAACCTAAATAATACTTTTCCATTTCAACATAACTTGACTAAATGCAATTTCTAGCCACAAATACAAGCAGGCATTCCAACCAAAGGCATCTGGAGAGATGGCTTTGCTCTAATGCAATCTTTGACACTATGTCTCCACAATCACCGCAGACCGGCTTGTAGCTGAGCATAACATTTAACAGTGTTTTCAATGGACAAGATATTCATAGCTGTGAAAATTCCTGATATTAGGACACCCTTCTGAATCTTTTAATTTCCCTACCTCCATAGCTCCCTGATGTATTAATTTCTGCAGCTTCACTAGGGGGAAAATAAGCAGCAGGGAGTACTACTAGGGGAACATTGGCAACTTTCCAAAAATTATTTCAGCTTCAAGACAAAGTAAAAAGTATACGCTATTGCTGATAAAGATCATTTTACTGACCATAGCCTTATTCTTTGCAGACAAATATGTAGCAGATATATCCACAGAGAAACAGGTGCCTGTTATATAAATGCCTTTTAAGCAACTGTTTTGTGTTGCTGATACAGTGCTCAGTTGCAAATACTCTTGCTAGGTCTAAAGGTCATCAAACTAGAAATTGTGCAAAACATCAAATTTTGAGTTTAAAAAAAATGAATAATTGGCTGCTGAAATCAACCTTGCTGAATAAGTCAAAAGCACTAACAAAAACTCTGCCTAAATTACAAAAGGAAAATGTTCAGACATCTAAAGTGGAATTTAAAATACAGCTTCAGTTCCCTTACAAGAGGCAAAATTCTCATCAGGCAGGCAACTTTGACATTTTTCAATACAGCTGCTTTTTTAAAAGAAATTATGGGAAACTATTACTTCTCATTATTATAATTTTTCTTCTATCATATTCACTTCCTGCCAGTTCTGTAACATGCAGTAACTGGACGTTGTAACATGTCCTCAAGAATTTTAGAAAAGTGAGGCATAACTATTACTATGGATTTAGGGTTTATACTATAACAGCACTTTTTCTGGCCTTCTGAATACTTTGGTAAAGTCTTTGCAAGTAAAAAAAAAGGAAAAATCCCTGTAATTTAAATATGTGTCAAATTTTTAAAAAGTACTTACTGTGTATGGCAAGAAAGTTATGATCATCATACAAGCCTAAAAAACAAAAAAAAAGTATACTGAAACACTAGGTAGAATACAAAGCAAGCAATTCCCTCATTAAAGATGTATCCAGAGAATGCGGCACAAACAGAACAAATGCTTGTTCTGTATCATTAAAATAAAAAAATAAATTCTGTTGTTAAGTCACTGAGCTTGACTGTAACAAATGGCTAGTTCTACACACATCTGTCGTGTTTTCTATCCAAACTGTACAGGCTTATTTAAGAAAACACTACATTTTTGTTACCAATACCACAGGCAAAAGTTTTCTATGATTCTTAACAGACTTCTTTCTAAAGTAGCAAGGTGAAAAGTACTACATCTCCTAAAGAGGTGTTTCTGATTTGTCAAAAAATTAATATCTGATCACAAATATTTCATATATAAAAAAGCCAAATTAAAAAAAAACAAACAAACCCACACCTCAATCACAAAGAAATGCATTGCTTTCAAAGCCACATAGACAAGAATTCATGCCTTAAGCTAGTCCTTTAGCATAATTTCCTGTAGCGCTATCTCATGGAGTTTTTTATTAATGAAAGTAATAATTTTTATTAATAAAATAAATTAACTGTGTGGTTGCACACTGTCAGAGAACAGACTTTTAAACAATATAGCAAAATACAAAGCTGTAGCTGAGAGCAAGAATATGTTCACTGTTGCAGCATCCTATTACAACCATTAGTAACCAAGATGTCACAGGGTAGTTCATTAAAAAACATAATCAAATAAATGAAGAATTTTTAAGATATTTAGGCAAGTGTAAAGCTTGAAACTCCAATTCAGCAATTGTTCTTTCAGTGGTATTTTTTGAAGGATCATATAATCCTGTTTCAAGTAAGCTTCAGAATTATTTCTGAGCAACTTAGAGAAATGACTGAACACGTAACTGTAATTCAAGCCTACCACTAAGATTTTTTGCAACAAAAGACATAGCATTAAATTTTCTTAAGCCTAGAGGACAGATACTTCAGCTGGACACCAACGAACAGAGTTAAAACCTTTTGCGATAGCTGCCTCTTCTGTTCTCTCAGATGAACTTCAGGCTAACCTGTCGCAGAAATTCTTTTGGCTTACAGTAAAACACATGGAAGTTAAAAGCAAGTTACTTATTAATCAGTCACTTTGGCAAGGAGGAATTCGAGCTCTTTGTATCTTCCTGACTTGAAAATTTGGTGTAGTTTTGCTATTTAAATTAGAAAGTTCTGAATAGGTACATACAGACTTAAGAAAAAGGCACCTGTACTTGCTAGTTAAACATCCAGCATGTCTGACAAGACTCACCAGATTTAGAAGAGCAAGGACATCATCTATAAGCTGTATCACCTGAAACAACCTGTCAAGGCAATGCAAGATATCATGAACAAGCAAGATCCCAAAATACATTTTCCAACACCGTATAGAAATCGTACGCTTCTGGTATTATAGGGGAACCTGATTTCCTTTGCTCCAGAATTTATACAAGTAGTCCAGGTGCTACCAAAACTCATTACCTCAAACATGGAAGTAATTTGTCAGAAAAATCTGAAAAGTGAGCTACGAACAGTCAAGTTCAACCACGGAGCAGTTACTAAGAACCTAATTTCTATTTGAAGGACAAATGGCATATGATGTAGAAAACTAGCTTCCCCCCCCACCCCCTTACTCTATCCTTCCTCTATACCTGAAAATACGCATTTACTTTGAAGTAAATGTTACCAGTGTTAACAACCAATTCAGATGTGAAGAAGTAATCCAGATGTCAGTTCTGACCCAGAGAGTCACAGACCAAAAACATAACAAGGCAATGAGCTATTCCTTGGAAAATGGAAGATATGGGGGTAATTTGGGAGTAGGAGTTGATGACAATTCTCTGGAGGAGCTGCCACTTCACTATAGGATGCAACGCAGACTGGGCTACAGGCTTACCCTCTGCCACAGCAGTTTTGGTCCAGAACAGCTCTATGTTTTGCCACCTGACACACTCGGGACGGGACAGCCGGCAAACTGCTAGTGAGCTGTGCGAGGCTTGGGAGTCACAGGACAACTTTCATTAGCTATCAATTAATCACCTGTTTAACACAGACAAGGCCCAGAAGTAACTGGAGACTTGACTGCCTGTGCTCACTGCTCAAACCAATGCTTCTGAAGCATGAACAAAAGCAGACTTTCACAAGCAGGCACTGCCCACACAAGAAAATGAACAGGTCAATTTAATACTCTGATATAAAAATAAAAATACAGGCACCAGACAGACTTTCAGCATGGCAGATGTTCTGTAGGGATCTGAGCCCTGCAGTAGCACTGCACAGATCTTCCAGAGCAGATCCAGATGTTCAGAGTCCATTCAGATTCTCAGATTTTTCTTCATCTCATATCCCATTGTGAAGTGCTATTATTCTGATTTTCTCTCAGTTTTACTCAGAGAATAGAAGGAGAACAGAGCAAAGTCACGCAGCTAGGGCCAGAGTATCTTCAGAATTTTAAGGTTTAAATTTTTTTTTTCCTGAAGATACAGCATAGTTATTGGTGCACCAAGAAAATCAGTGTTTCTTCCAAACTGCCCCTTGCTTTGTTAAGGAAATTCCTGATCCACAGAAGTGTCACTTAGAATCAATAGAACCAATCGCTGTAAGAGACAGCTTGTAAATTCCCTGAAACAAATAATGAGAGAGGACAGGGAGGGGGAGGAGGCCCTCCTTGAACGCCTCAAACGCGAAGAGATAAATAATGCAGGCCTGGAACTCAAAGAACTGATAAGGCTCACAGACACCTGAAAAGCAGTGGGAGAACTGTCTTGTGAAGACAAGATAGTTCTGCCGCTCCTGTGGTGAGCTTGCTAGTTCTCTGTTCCCAAGGCCATTGTGCCCGATAATTGAACTCTGTTTCATTATCCATGCAATGCATATGAAAGTGCACACCCTGCATATGCTAATGCAGATTACAGAGACCATGCTAAACATATATGACTATAGCACTCGTCTCTGCACCCAAATCGTGCTACACGTCACCTGGGAGGGGGAGAAACCTGAGATCAGGCTGCTCCGTAACAAGTGGGGTGAGCCATGCTACTTCAGCAAACATAAAAGGGGAAAATGAGTGCTCCTGGGGTGAAAAAAGAAGATCATGCCTGGCAAGAATTCTTCCCAAGACAGAAGATTGTACCTCAAAAGATTTTTCCCAAGAAAGAAGATTAGGCCTGGGAAGATTCCCTGAGAAGACACTGGAACCAGGTCCAGTGATCTCTTAATTTCTCTCTCTGCCTACCTCTCTATCTGCTCCTTTCCCTTTTCTCTTTTGCCTTTTCTTTTAAAGTTATCGCTTGCATACCTGTTGCCAAGAATGCAGTCAGTCCACTTACTTAAGGAGTGGCATTTGTAAATTTCAAAATTCAAACAAAACTGTCCTGATTCCAGTGTGATGCCTGCATGTCAATTTCTTTTTAATTACCAAGGCAGGGGCAGGTGGCCACATCCACAGCTCTGTAGAATGCAACATCTGCAACACTGCAGCTGATTTTGCGAGCAGCACTGCTGAGGACTGAGGGACACAAGTTTCAGGCCCCCTGTACTGTATCAGTTCCTCTATTAGTGTAGCACATAAATTACAAAGTCATGCTTTTTCAGCATAGTTAGAAATTTCATTCCATCTAGAATATGAAATAAAATGAAGAGTAGCTGTAATGTAAAAGCTATATAATGGTTGTTTTTCTCTGTATCACTGTGTCAGTGGTCTAACAGTTATTCACTGCTTAGGGTAATATTTTACAATGAACTTTTATATTATCCAACAAAATAAAATTCAGAAATATATCAAGACAGAAATGTATCAGGCACGTGGTTACCTCCTGTCCTTTTAAGCAATATTTTTTTCTTTAACTTTGGAGTTAAACACGGTCTTCCTACCTTACATGAGCTGCCCATGCCACTGTGACTATTAGGAAGGTCATCAAGTAGACTGCAATTTTTGCTAGAAGCAGCTGCTGAACACTTTCACCCAGTTTCTGAAACAGACACACAGAGGTAGACAAAGGAAAACAAAAGTTAAATGTTACATTTTGAAATTATTAGCAATATCTGCAAATGAGGAAGGACATCAAGTAATGAAACAGATTTTTTGAAAATGCCTGCTGAGAATGCAGTTCTCTTCCAACAATCTATTTACTACCATGCAGAGGAACTAGTTTATTAGACTCTTCTACATACACTGAAATATATACTTAGTGGCATATGACATACCAACACATCTCTTCAATCTGTAAAAGGCCTTCCCAATGCTCTCTTCACATTATGATTCATTTATGCACCCTCTCTCATCACTGTTATTGCGATTATGCCTTTCAGAGGATGGCTGGCCACAAAATGCCTTTTATTTTCTTTGCACTGACTTCTGGAGTAGAAGCATCACCCAGCTTTTCATGTGATGATTGTTAACAATGAGGAAGGGGAGGGCCTTACCACAGCAAATTTTGCGTATACCACCACAGTCGCTTAAATAAACTCATTTGCCATGTTATGGATCATACTTGAATTTCCAAAACTAAATGAGCCAGAGTATTTGCATCTTGGTCTGTTTTTAAGAGCAGAAAAATAACCCTTGATAAAAAAAACCCTACTGCAAACTTTCTCAAATGATTATGTTTCCTAACATTCCTATTTCTTTCAGAATAAGTTTATTTTCTGTAGTCTTCTTTTTCTACCTTTGCTTATTCTGATTACACTAATTACTAACCTGATTTTAAAACCAGCATTCAGCTTGCACTATGTAAGTGGCATCTCTAAATGATGGTATGTTACCAAAGAGAGCAGATGCTTTCTGAAAGACGTTTTGGTCAGACGGGCGATTCATTTTTCATTAAAAAAGTGGATAAAGACCTACAATACACATCTCATTCAGGCTTTATATCACAACTTCTGCAGATTATATCTTTACCATATAAATTCTTCACCCAAAGTTCACAGCTCCTACCCTTAGGGAAAATTTCTGTTGGCTTTAATGTTACTTGACAGTTCGGGGCTCTTTGAAAGTCTGGAACTTGAAATGAAGTGGGGGTGCTAAATTGGGATGTTACATGTGCTAAATTAGGATGTTACATGTACTTGCAAAGACAGGAGAAACAACAGAAGACGTATGATACCTGATCAGGATGTATTTTTGTGTGAGCCACAGGCAAAATCTGAAATACAAAACCTTATTAGTACATGACATCCTTTCCCCAGTCGAGACCTTAATTAAAATATTACAAACTTCAGGTGGCCGCAAACACTCCTGGCTCGCAGCCGCCCGCAGCCTGCCGTTCTGGAAGGCAGAATCACCCTCCAGAGTAGCCCCGGGGCCGCGCTGCTACCTCCACCCGCCACCGGGCACTGCTGCGGGGGGACGGCCCGCCGCACTCGCCGGCACAGGCCTCCCGGCCCCCGCCACCGGCCCCGGCACTGCGCGGCAGCGGGGCCGGACGGAACAGGCCAAGGCGGCTCCTCCACAGCGCCGGGCAGACGAAGGCAGGGACGGGGCACGGCCGCGACCCGCGGGGGACGGGACAAGCTGCGGCTCCTCGGGGCTTTTCCCTCCCGCCTGGTCGCCCTGCCGGGCCTCCCCGCGGCGCCAGCCCCTCCGGAGCCCCGCCACCCCGCCACCGCCGGCCTGGGTTCCGCGGTGGGGCCGGATCGGGCGGGCCCTACGGCGCGGCCGGGCCGGGCGCTCACCATCACCGTGGCGATGATGGAGAGCAGAGCGTCGCTGTAGGCCAGCAGCCGGTGCGAGGTCTGCGTACTGCTCCCCCGCTCCGGTTCCAGACCCTGGCCGCGCACCGGCACCGCCTCAGGTTCCGCCGCCCCGCCGCCGGTACCCGGCGCCGCCGC
>JAHREE010000605.1:2982802-3006927 GCA_033628505.1 Tringa tobata | reverse complement strand
GAGCCACCAAGCTGGTGAGGGGTCTGGAGAACAAGTCCTATGAGGAGAGGCTGAGGGAACTGGGCATGTTTAGTTTGGAGAAGAGGAGGCTGAGGGGAGACCTCATTGCCCTCTACAACTACCTGAAAGGAGACTGTAGAGAGGTGGGTGTTGACCTCTTCTCCCAAGGGAATAATGACAGGAGCAGAGGAAATGGCCTGAAGTTGTGGCAGGGGAGGTTTGGATTAGATATTAGGAAGAATTATTTTACTGAGAGAGTGGTCAGGCACTGGAACAGCCTGCCCAGGGAGGTGGTGGAGTCACCATCCCTGGAGGTATTTAAGAAACATGTAGATGCGGCACTTCAGGGCATGCTCTAGTGCCCGAGATTGTTGGGTGTGGTGATTGTTGTGGTATTGGGGTGTTGTTTTTTTGTTTTGTTGTTTTTTGGGGTTTTTTGTTTGCTTGTTTTTTTGGTTTTTGTTGTTTTTGTTTGTTTTTATTTTGTTTGGTTTTTTGGGTTTTTTTTGGTTGGACTCAATGATCTCTTCCAACCATGAAGATTCTGTGAAATACAGGCTGGGTGGAGAATGGATTCAGCCCTGAGGAGAAGGACTTGGGGGTGCTGGTGGACAAGAAGCTCCACATGAGCTGGCAATGCGCGCTGGCAGCCCAGAAAGCCAACCGCGTCAAAAGAAGCATGGCCAGCTGGTGGAGGGAGGTGATTCTGCCCCTCTGCTCTGGTGAGAGCCCACCTGGAGTCCTGCATCCAGCTGGGAGGCCTCACCTAAAAAAAAGCAGCAAGCAAGTAGCTTGTTAATGTGTGTATGGGGAGGCTTTCATGAGGCACTTGGGATGGGCCTTAGCGAAGAACGGGATGGGAAATCACCTTTGGTACCAGAAACAGTCCAGAGGGAAGGGCCTGAATGCATTTGCCCGTCTGAACATCATTTGTTCTGCGGAAGTGTCCTGGGGCAGGCACGTGAACGAATGGCATTTTCACTTGGGTCTGAGCTGGAGTGCACGTTATTAAACTAATCACAGCAGAAGCGGATGAGACGCAAGAGCCACTTCAGCTGAGATCTCAGAACTCAATGTCTTTTCATAAGCAAGCTGAACTGAACTATTGATGAGATGATGAGAGAAAATAGCAGAACCATCAAAAAAAGCAAAAATGTTTTGTTTTGTTTTTAAACAAGAAGGGGCAAGCCTTTGGCTGAAATACTGAATTGGTAAGCCAAATATAAGCAGAATATGCATGGACTTCAGTTGGGAGAGATATAGTTCTGTGGCTTAAACAGTGATTTTTTTGTGAGATACTGGGGTGCAGAGTGATATTGGAAGTTCAGCTGCTGAAGCAATCCCATTTTTAAAAGGTCTTCCAGTTCTTCTCTGACCCTTTTCCACAGCAGCTTTCTGAATCTACTGACATTAATGGTGTTTTATACACTGGGTCAAGAAACATCAGCAAAAGAGGCAAAGGAAAACATGACTTTTACAGAAGCAATTGATATTCCTCAAACAAATTCACCAGTGATAGATGAATCTTGGCTGGAACAGCTGCCTTGTGAAACATAACCCCACTGTCACAGGCAACAGAGTGGTTCTGTTGCAGGGAATTTGACTTAATTGCCAATTAACAAACTTGTAATTACTGGTTCTAGTACTGAATAATAGCGAAGACAAAAGATCACTTAGGGAAAACACCCCAGCTTCCCTCTGGACACCTCTCCTCCCTGCTCCCTGGTCTCAGCCTCTTGGTGAACAGCACAAGGTTGGGTGCAGTGTTTTCTGGTTGTTCCTCCATTTTTCTGTCTCCACTTCTCTGGCATGGGCTCCTCCACTGTTTGCAGACCCCTTGGATGTGTACCTGTGTCTTCTTCTGTGAGCCTGCCCCTGCATGGGTGTCTCTCTGCCCTAGTCCTGCTCAGGCAGCTTCTCTTGTGCCTCCTTGTGAAGGCAGCAACCTCATGCCTTCATGTCTCTTCTGTCCTGGAACCTCTTTTCTCTGCTCTGGTGTCTCTTGCCTCCTTTGTGTTTTTTTTTTTTGTGTTTCTTGCTTACAAAGGTTGACTATTATTTGTATATACTTTTTTTCTTTTACATTCAAGGCTGGGGTTGGACTGTATGTATAGTCTACGTTATAAAACATGCTGAGGAGAGAATGAGAATAGTGTATAAGACACAATGTCAATCACAAGTATTTTAGAATGCAGCATAATATGAATTCATGGTGGAAGAAACTCAAATTCTTCATACAAATGTTTTTCAATGCTTTGTATGAAGTGTTTTATGGAATGTAATTTAAGCTCAAAGCGTATTTATTACACAGAATTGAATGACCTTCAGGTACACAAATCTCTGTATGACTAGTTTAATTTTGTATCGTATCACAATAAATTCTGGAGCTAAAGAAAGGCAGTGAAATAGGTAAGTTAATGGATTCCATAGGGCACATCTGATAATCGTTAACTGTGGTTTAAAGTCTTCCTCTTTTTTGATCTCCTTCACACACACTTCAGCAATCATGTTCTCTGAGAACTGGAGGGTTTTGGTATTATCTGCTGATTTGCTCCTAGGATAAAAAAAAATAAAGAAGGCAAAACTGAAAGAGGTGCAGACAGTCTCGTTCCTCCAACCAAGTCACCTCTTCTGTATCACTCTGTAGAGTGGTGGGGTTTAACGAGGGTGACTGGCCTGTTACACCACACTATCTAACACTTGTGTTACCACACTTAGGCAGTGCCTTCTCCCGTTGTTCTTGCAGCCAAAATACAATTTTGCTTTATTTTTTTGAGAGTTGGCTTGGACTCATTTGTGCCTTCATTTCCGCTTTTATTACCTTATATACCTCATGAGCTACAGGGAAATGTCCTGAAGCAGTGGCATGCTGCTTCCTAGCAGTGAGGACTTCTTTGCAGAATGAACACACGTCCCTTGTGGGGTTTGATGGTGATCTGGTAGGGGATGTTGTTTGCTTGTGATGACCAGTAGTGAAGCCTTCACCTGCAGCTACAGTTGTACTTGTGTCTTGGTGCCACTCTTGTTACTGTTTAATGTGCTTAGGTTATACAGCAACATTTTCAGAAATGACTACTGATTTAGAGAAGCTGAGCTCAACAGAATGTATTGCAGCAGTGTAGAGCTGCTCAGCAGGACAAGGGGTTTTAAGACCAGATGTTCCTAGGTACCTTTGGAACACTGTCCTGTACTCAGGTGCTCTGGTGTGCTGTTGCAGTGTGCTCTGACATGAGCCAAAGTCAAACAGCGCTTCTGAAGAGCTTCTTGGCTTAGTTTAGACACCTTAGTCCAGCTGCTTCCTACTAGTATCTCTTCATCAAGGCAAATGGTAGGAAAAGAGGGGTCTGTGAAATCAATTGTGAGAACCTCAGCATTGACAAGATAGATTTATTGAGCCAGAGCATAACTTTTAGTCTCAGAATTCAAGGTAACTTACGATGAACCCACTGTCTTTGTAGCTGTTTCTACAGAGCAGGCTGTTGGTTGCTCTACAGCTCCTCACTGAACCACTGACACAAATAGCATTGGGAAAAAGAGCACAGCTTACCACCCGGAGCCATGATGAACAACAGTTCTCACATAAAGAGAGATACATTTCTGCACAGGTCACTGCTGCGGCTGAGTACAATGTATGGACGTTATGCCTAGGAGAAAGCATCATTCGCCCTTATAAATTCAGACTAAATCTCTGTGCTGCGTTACTAGCTTGAAGTGCTATTTTGTTAGCCCTTAGAACTAAGACTGGAGGCTTGGGGAAGTCTGCGAAAGCACTGAACTCTGGCTTAGCTGTGTTCACATTTCACATAATGATAGCACTTCTGCAGAGTTTAGCAGGGCCAAGGTTAAGCAAACACAGAAGTCTTATGAAAGGAGTTTCTGTAGCAGTGCATTGTAAAATCCACACAGATTAGTCTTAATCTATTGAACTTCTGAGGAACAAACATGCAGAAGCAATTACCTCCCTTGTTTGCATAGATAGATTAACCTTTCCACTTCATCTTCTGCCTGTGCTTGTTCTGTAGTCCAGTTGCTTTGGGTCTTTCTCGTTTGCAGGCTTGCTAAGGATACCAAAACATGTCTATTCATACCTCAAAAAAAGAAAAACGCTTTCTTTTCACCTCAGAATCTGTTGCTGAAGGACATTCTGGTAAGTAAAAATGCTGATTGAATCTTTACTTTTACTAATACTTGCACTGAAGAATGCTAACTGATGAAAGTTCAGTCATATGTCCCCCAAAGGAGAAAAGAAAGAACCAATTAATTTTTTCGAATAGACTTCAGATTAGTGTCTTTGTTTACTTGACAAGAATTTGGCTTGTTTGTTTAGTATGCAATATAATCTGGCATAGACAACTTTAAACTATCACAAGAGAGAAAAAAGCATGGTGAGGTTCTTCTACAGGTAGACATGGAGCTGCCACATATACTGGAATCAGAATTACATTTTTAATTCTGTAATGAAAAAATATTACTTTGTGCACATGTTTATTATAGATGACCATTAAACACTGAGTCTCTGGAACATGTTGAACACTAAGCATTGATTTGCCCTTCAGAGCTGCATTCCAGATACTGCTGTAATACTGTATATGCCTCTTTGCCACGTTGATCTCCCTTACACAAATTTACATAAAGTGCAGGCTGTACAAAGTATTTCCCAGGTCCGGGACTGCAAGGCAGTGCTTCAGCTCTAATTGCTATTCATTAAATTCAGCTATTTTTCACGTAGCTTTGTTTACACAAATACATATCTATAGGCTATGTTAACTGATGGACTGGACAAAGTTTGGACCTCCAGCAGACATACTAGTGATTCAAATTTACAGTAAAGGTAGCAAGAGTTCCTTTTATGGTAGAACCTTCAAATAGGGCATTTTAATGCTAAGACTAAAAATAACATCACCTCTTACTTTTTCTGTAGAAGGAAAGTAAAAAAAAAAAACCCTAATAATGAGAAAATGAGGGTGGTGTCAAACACTGAAGCTGACTTTTCCTTGTGTATCTGCTCTCTCAGGATTCTTATTCATTAGAATCAGCGTGAGACCAGTTCTATTAGTCTGTTTGTCCAGCCCCTAGTGAACAGTCCAGCAGATGCAAAACCACTGCAGCATGTGTCATCGTATCTTGAACCACCACAACCAGTTGTTTGCTTTAAAAAGCTGCACTGTATGTTGTAATGGTGCAAAGAGCTGAACCCAATAAAACTTATCAGTTGTTCCAGGTTATGCCATTCCTGCTTGAGCATTGGACCCTCTAGTGTGGATTAATTTTGCAGTCTTCAGGACTCAGTTTGCCTCAGCGTTGTTGACAAACTAGTCCAATGACAAACTTTCAAACTTTGGCATGACTAACTTTATACTTGATTGCACAAATGATTTTTGGGCATGAAATTATGACCACATGATGATTCTGTCTTTCCTCTTATGTCCTTGTGTCTTCAAACTGTGGTAAATTTTTATCAGTGAAGGTGCAGTATAACAAGTAACTGGATTCTGATTTTCTCAGTAAATATACTAGCAAGAAATTTCAGTAAGATAATGCTTGAGCTGGGGATCGGTGGAGCACAAACAGCTGAAGACAGGCTTTACAGATATCAAGCGGGCTTTTCTTGTTGTTTTGTTTTTTTCTCCAAGCCTCTAAATTGCCTTTGCAAATGTGTATGAAATGCACAGTTAAACATTTAGCTTCAACTTCATGGGGAAAACACTAGCAACAAAACACAAGGGTACGGAAATTGCTGATACAGATTTTCAAAATTATGCCAGTGAAGAACAGACCTTTGCACGTCCATAAGCAAATCTCATGCTGACAGTGAGGTCACTGTAGCCTGTGTGAATAAAAGTAGCTTATACATTTTTAGCACTCCTGCTTTGCTTTTAGCTTGTCTTTAGTTTGTATTTGAGTAAGGCAGTATTGATGGCAAAATGGCTCATCCATTCAAAGATACTGGCTAACGTGTTTCACTTTTCCTTGCTTTTAGATTGTACTGGAACATACTACTCTACAGTTCTACTAAAATTCAGTTTGCACTTAAACTTTGCATTGAGTTACAGTTCTTTTGGGGTACAGAATAACTCTACTCTTACCTTGTAATTTCATTCTGATGTTTATTTGCTTCCAGACCAGATTAAAAGTAAATAAGTAGCTTAAGGTGGATATTCAGTTATGCTTCTTCATTAACTTCCTCTTTGGGCCTTTGAGTTTACACACACATATATACAATGGTACTCACTTCTGCAAGAGAAGTTACTTTAGATTGGCAATTACATAGATAATTATACAGGCTGTTGCAAACAATATAAGCACCTGGCTCATTGATACAGACTGTGTTGTAGATCCAGCTGTGTAGCTGCGTGGCTGAACATATTTTTGATACCTTTTTTTGTAATGACAGTGGATGAAGATTGATTCATACTACTCAGGTTGGTTCTGCAGATATGCAGCCTTTCAAAGCTGTACTTTTGAGGAAATAATATGGATTGCTTTTACCTCAGCTTTGCCTGAGCTTTTGGCTCAGTTACCCTGATGAGACAAAGAATCTCAATTTGTCCCTGTCCTGGTTTCAGCTGAGATAGAGTTAATCTTCTTTCTAGCGGTTGCTGTGTTTTCAGATTTCTTATGAATGCCAATAATATATAGTGTTTTAGTTGTTGCCAAGTGATGTTTATACTAGTCAAGGACTTTTTTCAGCTTCTTAGAGAAGCTGAGAAGAAGCATAGGCAGAACAATAGAATGGCCAATGGAATGTTCTGTACCACAGATGTGGTGCTCAGTTGGCAAGGGGAGGGGAATCATGATCTCTGCTCAGATCAGGCTGGGCAACCAATTCACTGAGCAGTGAGAGTGACTTGTATCATGTATATCCTTTTACTACTACTATTATTAGTAATAGTACTATTATTTTTCCTTTTCCATTATTGTTCCATTAAACTGTCTTTATCTCAACCCAGGAGGTTTTTTTTCCCCTTTCCTCTCCTTTTCTCCTGCTTCTCCCTCCCCTTCCTGGGGAAAAGGGAGGGTGACTGACAGACTGCATGGTCCTAGTTGCTGGCTGGAGTTAAACCACAACAGTCCCCTAAATTGTTTATTAACTTTTAACAAACCAAATGCGTTTGGCATACTTAGCTCTTCCCTGGACAATAAGTTACAGGGTCTAGAGACAGAATAGGTAAAAACTTTTTTCTCCAGTGATTTTGTACTAAAAGAAGATCAAACCTCAGGGATATAACTGTGGAAACTTGTGAGTGGCCAATGTCTGTCCCTGAGAGAATGTTTTAAGATGCTTTTCTAAACTCAAATGAGCCAGAGGTTGTGAATAATTTTGGGAGTGGACTTCAATCTAGTGTGCCTGTTTGTAGGGAGAGCAACGCTTCTTGTCATCCCAAAAAATTCACACGTGAGATCTCAGAGGTCCCCACTAGAGATAGTGAAGGGGTAAACACTGCTGTAAGTGCAGACCTCTGACAGTTATAAGATATATATCAAAATACGTAATTCACACAGAAAATGCAATACAAAGTTTAAAATAAAGAGAAGAAGGCAAAACCCCTACAGATAGGTCTTAGATTAAATACTTCTTCTAAAGTTACTACTTGTATCTTCTGTGCTCCTGAAACTAATATTTCAGGGTGCCTTTGCAGGCCTTTTCATTGTTGCCTCCCTTGGGAGGCTGCTGGCCTGTGTAGATGATAGTAAAATGTCAGTTAGGGTTGAGTTGAGGAGAGGAGTGAAAATGGGATATTTCAGAATATAAATTGTTTTGGTTGCCTCTTGGCAGATGCTCTGTAAACAGAAGACTCTTGACCACTGAAAATGAAATTTCATTAAGAAATCACTTCTTTGTTGTTGTTAACACAAAAAGAAATGTTATGTCTGTCTGATATTTATCTTCTAGATAAGATGTGTGATCAGATAAGTGATGCTGTTCTAGATGCTCATCTCAGTATTGATCCAGATGCCAAGGTTGCTTGTGGTAAGTACAAGCAGATGGGGGTGTTGCTTGGGCTCACTTATAAGATACAGTGATAGTGTAGCTCCAAAACTGTGTTTTGTTTCAGTTGAATTAACTTTCAGTCAGGATGGAAAGCAGTGAAAGGTAGGAAGATGAATATTTCTATCCTGCTACTAAAAAAGCATCATCGTGCCGTGAAGTTTTTGCATCACCACCGAGCTTTGCTTGGCTGTATTGGGCATGGGAGAGTTTCTAGGCACTGCTGGTGGTGACTGCAGCCTTGCTCTTCCGTCTCATTAAGCCCCAGTGCCCCAACTTTGTGTTCTTCCAGAGAGGCTTCCCCTTTTTGTAATGACCATACTGGAAAAGCTGAGAGCTGTTCTTCTCTGCCTCACAGCTATAATATAGGGTCTCCTCCCCCAGTGCAGGATTCACAGCACCATACATGCCTCACACACATAGGTGGTCTGCTGGGATGTAGCAGATCAGAAGAGGGCTTCTGGTCAATAGGGCAGGGAC
Source organism: Tringa tobata (assembly GCA_033628505.1). Taxonomy (NCBI): domain Eukaryota; kingdom Metazoa; phylum Chordata; class Aves; order Charadriiformes; family Scolopacidae; genus Tringa; species Tringa tobata. The sequence continues at coordinate 2,998,457 of JAHREE010000605.1, read as the reverse complement.
ACAAGACTGAGTATGAAAATAATGGTACCAGGATACCCTGGACTGTACAGTTATGGCTGCCTTCGGTTAATGTGCTGTACACATTTAGGGCTACTGTATTATTATGGAATCTCACTTTGCCCACAGTGTAATTCAGAGATACCATGCCAGCCAGGAAGTAGCTTAATAGTTTAATATAGACTAATTCCTCTTGCAGACAGAGAAAGTTTGCCCTGTGTTAAAGTCTTAACTGCTTGTCTGGATTATCTAAGCTAAGCTGCCAGTTAAAGCCAGCTTGATTATCTTTGTGATGCTGCAGTCCATAGCTGTGCAATTTTATAGAATATTCCTGCCTGTAATACTTAATTTTGAAATCAAATTAAATTATTCAAATGAGGTGGTGACTGGATGATAAAAGTGATGGTTGAAATTCAGTGTAGGCTAAGGCAAGGGGAAAGGGAGCAATCTTATCCCCGTATATAGAAAAGAAGGTTTGCAGTTCACTGCAAGCATTCAGAAAAGAGATTTTGGGGTTGTAACAGACATATGGTTCTGTGAAAAGGGTCATTGGTCAGTAACAGTAAAAACCTGACCTGACTGTTAGGGCTTGCTGGGAAAGGAATGAAGAGTGGAACTGAGATCATTAAGTCGCATAAATCCATGACTGCCTGTCTTGAATACTGTGTTCAATCTGTTTCTCCATCCCAAAAAAGGCTACAGTAAGGTTGTATGGTAGGTGTAATGAATATGATGATAGCCATACAGTATTTTTCAGTGAATAACCTAGGCCTTTCCAGTCTGGAAAAGAGAAAATTGAATAGGATATGCAATAGAGCTACAGAGCTGTAGGTCATATTGACGTGGTGAGGTTTTTTTTGCCTGTTTGCTATATGCTTTAACATAAAATGTAACAGTTTGGAGGCCAGGTGGACACTTGAAACAAGCGATGGAATAAAATATGAGACGATTCTGCACAAAATTGGTAATGAAGTTGCATAGCTTCTTGCTCTAGGATCCTGTAGATGCTAAAAGTTTTTGTAGGTGCAAGGGCAAGTGGGTAAAATACTGTAAGAAAAATCTGTCAGAGACTTGTAATGCCATCTGTTAACAAATGACCTCCCTTTAGCTTCAGGAAGACCCTGAGCTGAAATTGTTGGAGAGCAGGGGAGAATTTGCAGAAATAGCACTATATACTTGACCTATTCTTATAGATGTTTGCTGCTGGCTACTGTGGAGATAAGATAACTGGGTAAGATGGACTTCCCTCCATGCAGGCATTCATATCAGCTGAAGAGAAAGGTGGTTGCATGCAGACCTATATGTATGCTAAGGCTGTACACTGAGTTTCCTCTTTGACTAATCGCTTGTTCATAGGACCATCTTCAAAGTCTCCCTATGTAACTGAAAAAATGGTAGCAGTTAAATTCTGATGTTTCATCTTTTTTTTTTCTGCAGAGTGTGTAGCGAAAACTGGAATGATTTTGCTTTGTGGAGAGATCACATCCCGGGCTATAGTGGATTACCAACAAATTGTAAGAGAGACCCTTAGGAGGATAGGCTATGATGACTCTTCCAAAGGTGGGTGAGATCCTTCATGTGTTCATTCTTCTGTCTGTTCTGCATGTGGCTAAAGTCATGTTTTTATGGTCTTCCAGAAAATAAAATGAAATGTGTCTCCTGGCCTAGGAGAAAACTGCACAGATAATCATTTTTTAATGCCTTGTACTGAAGGAGCTATTTTAAGGTGGTATACTTAGAAAAGAGATATTCTTGAAAGTGCCAGTGCCTCTTGCTTCTCTGATGCAGAGTAACTAGTGCTTGCACAAATGTCAGAAAGTGGTTACATCTGCAGGTTTGTACAGTGAAAGCTTTAACATTGATGTTCCTTGTCCTTGGGATGCATAAGCCTATGACACTTGAAGTTCACACCCAAAGGTGTGAACTTATTTATTTATTAATGTTCTTTATGTATTCTTAACATATTTCCCAAAGTAGGTTCCTTTCAGTAGTTGAAACCCTTATGTGATTATTTTCCTTCAGTCTTCCCCTTTCATGCATGATATATACAGCTTTTCTCTAATTCTTTTGAACCCTAGAACCTTCTACAAGAGAAACTGAATACCGTTCTGGTAATGTTTCCCAGCTCCCCTCCCAGCTTTAGTACCTAAATGGTTTGAACCCTAGTGGTCATAAGCAACATAACAAGATTTGGTGGGGCAGTTTGTAGGATTACACTTATCCTCTCAGTTTCAAGAGCTCAAATTTGAACTAATACCACTAACTTGCCCACATCCTGAGACTGTTAGAAATGTGCTGACTATCTGCTTCTATTAGCAATGCAAAACATGGTATAGGAAGCTTACATGCTTAGAGTTTTCAAAGTTTTACCCAAGATAACTAGATAATCCATAAAAGCTTTTCTAGCAATTTGTGAACCCTCAAAAATGTATGACCTAACTTTACAAAACTCCCTTCACTAGGACTGGACTATAAGACTTGCACAGTTTTGGTGGCCTTAGAACAACAATGTAAAGAGATCAAGCATGCTGTCTCCCATGGAAAGAATGACGATGACATTGGAGCAGGGGATCAGGTAATGGGGCTTAATTCCTGAAAGCACTTACTGAAGCAATTAGAATTATGTTGGACCAGAGCCTTTCCTCAAAAGCTATTGTGCAAAGTGTAAGAATTAGCAGCTAAACACTATGCACCTCTTAATCCCCAGAAGTGCTAAGAAGTAACACAGTCTTCAGTGAAAGTGGCTTTTCCCATATCCAGTGCCCTTACTGGATAGAGCTACAATTAAGCTTTTTTATCAGCTGGTGTCAGCTTCTGGTCTTTCAAGTCTTTTAGGGTAGCCTGGTTTTACTTCTTAGGCATCAAATGCTGTGCTATTTTAGTTGTCATGCGTGGGGAGAAGGCAATGCAGTCTTTATGAGCTTTATGTCTATTAAGTCTTTGCAGTGGATTCTTACGGATGCTTAAGGCAGAGTCATTCTTGGGAATCAGACTTTGCTGTGTCTGTGATGATTGTGCATGCTGATACATAAATGTTACTTCAGGTTGGTTATGTGTCAAAGTGTATTCACTCTGCATGTCAATGATTTCTCTTTCTAGGCTTGCCTGTTTTTAAGGTACTATGTGGGAAAGGCAGGTGCAAAAATTGAAAGAGAACGTGGAAACAAGTGGCTTATTTTCCCATCTTTAAATGCAGTTCCTTGTTTTTCAATGCAGGGTTTGATGTTTGGCTATGCCACTGATGAAACAGAGGAATGTATGCCCCTAACAGTCCTCCTGGCACACAAACTGACTGCACGCATAAAGGCTCTGGAACGGAATGGAACATGGCCCTGGGTTAGACCAGATGGGAAAACTCAGGTTCGTAATGTAGATGCAGAAACTGTAAGTGTGAGAAACAATAGAAATAATTTACTCTGTCTGTTGCTAAATTAGAATTCATGCTTGTCAAAAATGGTGCTGTCATTTTCGTGTTCCAAGGTGGTGTGAATTTCATAAGGTGCGTAAGGTACTCAGTACTTTCTGTATTTTTTTTTTCTTAGAGTGATTTTAAGCATCAGCAGCAATACATCGTATCTCATTCAATTTCCCTTCATCCGTTTATTTTTTTTGCTGCAGAAAATGCCTGTGTGGTTCACTTTCAGTTTTCAAACTGGTACTCTTGGCCTTGAGAGTTCACTGTCCTTTTTGTTTTCCTCTCTAGGTCACAATGGAATACAAGGAGACTAATGGTGCATTGGAGCCCATCCGAGTGCACACACTTGTGATTTCAGTACATCACGCCCCAGACATACCTCTGCAACAAATACAGAAGGAGCTAATGGAGAAAGTTGTTAAAGAAGTCATTCCGGAGAAGTACCTTGATGAGCAGACAATTTATCATCTCCTTCCAAGTGAAAAGTTTGTAGAAGGTGGTCCTAAGGTATGATACTTTGAAAGAGGACACCCTTTACAGACTTGGATTCTACTTTGCCACATGCTTCTAAATGTTCTTTTGATAAAAAGTGCAATGAGCTGGTATATCTTTAACCAAGAAAGTCTATGGTTTTTTTAAGAAGGCATTCATTCTCTATTTCTACTGGAATTTTCCTACTGGATAGCTGGCATCTAAACTGAAGCTGTATCTGCTTGGACAGTGAAATGTGTGGATTCTTGGATCTTTGTCTTGCTTCCAGAAAGTATTTTAAATGACCAAAAGCCAGCCCTTAAGTTACATGCTAAAATGCATGACTGGAAGTATCTCTTCATTTTCATGGTATAAATCAAAACCAGAAATAACAACAGATCTGATCTTCTCTATTACAATTCCTCAGAAAGCTGAACAGATTTCAAGGGAGACCTTAATATATAAAGTTTCAGTAGTCATTAGAATTTGACACATGTTCTGCTTTCCAGGTGCTGATACTAGGTAAGCAGGTCATTGCTGCAAAATTGTAAACAGTTTTATTACACAAAACCATATAGTTTTGTATAAAGAGATCAGTGAAGGATTAAATGTGTGCTTATGGTCGCACTGGAATGATGTAGGGATGCTGCTTCCATTGAGAAAAAAAAATGTCAGCTTTACACTTGTATTACTTATTTGGGAAGTTAAAATTACTGGATTAATGCAGTTTATCCTCTTTTAGGATGGAGTTTCTCAATGCTCTGGAGATCATTTACCAGCTTGCAGTCACAAGCTTTGCTAATCTGACAGAAAGGAAATAATTCTTTGCTGGTTGAACAAGTTGGATCAAGTTGTAGGAGGCGGACAAAAGTCCATGCAAGAGGGTGAGACTCCATTACTAGGGGCACAGGCAGGTAGGAAGAAGAAAGAAGAGTAGTACCAAGTGGTCCTTGTGCCACTACTGAAGCATAGCTGAAGAGTGGCTGGAAAGCTGCCCAGCAGAAAAGGACCTGGGGGTGTAGCCAGCTTAACATGAGCCAGCAGTGTGCCCAGGTGGCCAAGAAGGCCAACAGCATCCTGGCTTGTATCAGGAATAGCGTGGCCAGCAGGAGTAGGGAAGTCATCGTGCCTCTGTGCTCGGTACTGGTGAGTCCTCACTTTGAGTACTGTGTTCAGTTCTGGGCCCCTCACTACAGGAAGGATATTGAGCTGCTGGAGCGTGTCCAGAGGAGAGCCACCAAGCTGGTGAGGGGTCTAGAGAACAAGTCCTAGGAGAGGCTGAGGGAACTGGGCATGTTTAGTTTGGAGAAGAGGAGGCTGAGGGGAGACCTCATTGCCCTCTACAACTACCTGAAAGGAGACTGTAGAGAGGTGGGTGTTGACCTCTTCTCCCAAGGGAATAATGACAGGAGCAGAGGAAATGGCCTGAAGTTGTGGCAGGGGAGGTTTGGATTAGATATTAGGAAGAATTGCTTTACTGAGAGAGTGGTCAGGCACTGGAACAGCCTGCCCAGGGAGGTGGTGGAGTCACCGTCCCTGGAGGTATTTAAGAAACATGTAGATGCAGCACTTCAGGGCATGCTCTAATGCCCAAGATTGTTGTTTTTTGTCTGTCTGTGGGTGGGTGTGGGGTGTGTGTGGTTGGCTTTTTGTTTTGGTTTGGTTTGTTGTTGTTTTTTTTTTTGTCTGGTGGTTGGACTCGATCATCTCAAAGGTCCCTTCTAACCAGGAATATTCTGTAATTCTGTGATTCTGTGCATTAAGGTGAACTCAGAGACAATTTCTCTGTACTATTATGCTGGCAGCACTGAGCTGCAGCTCTAGGAAGCCCTCACTTCCTCTTTAGTATGTGTATGTAAGTGAAGCTTGTTAACTTTTTAGGTCATGTGTGATCTGTTTCTCAGGAAGGCTTTTTTCTCTCTAAATTCTTAGCCTCTATGAAATGTTACTGAGTGAAGTCATTGGCCAGTAATCCAGAGATAGTATTTCATGGTTGCTGGTCTAAAGGGAGCACACTTTCTGTGATGTTTAGTTGTGCCACATTCTTACCTGTTTTCAAAGGTGACTGCAGCACAGACAGTTTAGTACATCTCTTGAAAAATATTCCAGTCAGGTAGACCTCATTCATTAAACATTTGCATGTGAAGATGAACGCTATGAATCCTATCTCTGCCAAATACAAAACAAAGCTGTCCCCAATAATGTGTGGATTGGGTAAACCGTTTTGTCCCACGAACAAATTTGATTGTTTGTCCTGCAGAGCGATGCTGGACTGACTGGCAGGAAGATCATTGTTGATACCTATGGAGGCTGGGGAGCTCATGGTGGAGGTGCATTCTCTGGAAAAGATCCTTCTAAAGTTGATCGTTCCGCAGCATATGCAGCTCGCTGGATTGCAAAATCTCTGGTGAAAGCCGGTCTCTGTAAAAGAGTATTAATCCAGGTAAGAGTGACTATGAAAGTAATACACTGTAACAGAAATTGTGTCTTATGTGTGGCAGCCCCTCAGAATATGTACTGCCATCACAGCCCCACTTTAGTTTCAGAAAAGCATTTCTTATACTAGAGTAGAGCTCCAGAAAATTCCTCTTGAGGGTGTGTTTTTAATGACCCCTATAAGAGAAGTCAAAGTCACCAGCCAGGGGGATCCTGAATCAAGGAGTGAGTAATATTCTTTCTGCCACTCTTGCTGTCCCTAGTCTAGGTACTTCTTTGCATCATCCTTGCTTTTACTTCTAGCAACCCTAGTGATCCTCTGCACACGCATGTGTGCCCAGCACTCCAACCTGAGCTGCACATTACAGACAATTGTGTTAGCAGTGTCTAGATGTAGTTGTGCAACCTACTATATGGTCGTGTTAGTTGTAATTTAAACCATTTTAAGCTGTATTTTAAATTACCTGAAAGTTACCATAAGTTGCCTACTGTGTCTTCCTAGTATACTACTATGGTGTGAGGTGTGACTAATAGCGAAATTCAATTATTTTAAGAGTTTAAAACAAGAACAACTTTCACTAGTCTTATATGCTCAGAAGAAATGCAATTTCTTCCTTGTGCATGAATTTCTGAAACTACTAAGTCTAAGAAGTTGAAAAATGTGTTCCATTGACCCTAGACAGTTTTGCCATTAAACATGAACTGCGTGAATGTGACAGAATTGAGGTTTGTCTAGGCAGTTTGCAATACTAGTTTATACACACTTGTTATGGTTTGAGAAAACCCATAACAATTTATTGTCGTTTAGACAACTATTCTATCACCCAGTGACCCTCCCCACCTGGAAAGGGGAATTGAGGAACACAAAGAAACATGAGGGTTGAAATATAAGTAAATTTAATAAGATAATAGGATTAAATAATTAACAATAATACGAAAGAACCAGTATTAATCCTGATACTGGTATAAGATATAAAAGAATTACACTCAGCCAATTGTATCAGTAGGAAGCTGTGCGCTCCCAGCAGTGGACAGGAAATGTCGGACACTGCGAGCACAACGGCCTTGGGAGGAACGGAAGGCCTCAGGGGTCCAGCACCAGGGTAGGGAGTTCTCTGGACCACTGCCGTCAAGGGAGATAAAACTATGCAGCAAACTTTTCTAATTTACATTAAATGTGACATTCATGGTACGAAATAATCCTGTTGGCCAGCCTGGGTCAAATGGCCAGGCCTTGCTCCTCCTTGTCCCTGCACCTGGCGAGGCTCGAAAACACTAAGACCTTGAATCCCACATAGCACAGCTGGCTATAAAGTAAATATTTTCATGAAATCAGACACTAGAGTCTTCTAAAAGTGCAGTTTTCCCCAGCATTAGAAGAAAAGTTAGTCCTGTGTTGCTCAACCCAGGACAGCATTGTTATTCCAGGAAGCTGCTACGTAATAACTTTAACCTGTTACAGCAAATTACTGCAATATAAAGTAGCTGTGATCTGGCTGACGGTTTGCTGCAGAGGTCCGTTTAAAACCTTTTACTTTCTCCATGGACCGGAGGAGAGGCCCACTGGATGTGGTTATGATCCATGACACGGTATCCAGACACCCCAATTAGGAACAAGGGCCCTATATTTAGATGTTGGGCATGTGTTTGATAGCTGACTAAACTGAAAGTTTGGAGTTAGTCAATGAGAGAGTGGGAATGAGCCAAGCACAAGTAGTGATGGTTAGCAAATTGTTAAGATTATTATTTTTTTTTTTTTTACTTAGGGGAAAGAAGACAAACTTCCGATTTCTTGGTATGCACATTTTGAGTGGCATTTTTGACCACACACACATCACTGTCTTAATTCTTGAGTTAGGTGGGAATGTAGTTATTCTAGTAATTCCCAGAGACACTCCTTAAATACCTGAGAGTGACTCTAGACAAGGCAAGACTGATTCTGTTACCAGCAAGCTGTGGAGATGTCAGACATTAGTAATGAAGGTAAAATGGGAGGAAAGAGGAAGATGGGAGAGCAGAAAAGCAAATGTCCTGTGAAGTCACAGAAGGCTGGATTAAAGATTAACAAAAGGAAAAAAAGTATCAAGTGGAAATGTGAAAATGTTTTCAGCTCAGTAGTGTCCGTGTTACACTAAGACCATGCTAGCCTCCACTGAGGCTGACAATTAAGCTGGCTCTGCTCTGGATGTTGTGTCGATGCTAACCACCGTTTCATACTGAAAGGGCGAAAGGGATAATGGAGGGAACTGCACACTATCTAGCTGTATGTTATCACAAATACCATGAAGATTTTATTTAGTGTGATATAGAATTGTCAGTTTATTGGTTAATGAAAAAGAGACTTAGCATGATCTCAAAATTAGCTAAAGGGAAGATACCACTAGGCCAGTTTCTAACAAAAAACAGTTCCTGGTCACTAAGAAGTATATAGATAGAACTGAGATGCTGGACTATTACTTCTTGAAATTTGTAGAAAGCAAATACAATGAGGAAAATTAGTGAAAGTCACAAAATAGTTTGCATTGATTAGTCACATTAAAGCAAAATATATTTTCATTCAAATGGACCATGATGGAAAACAATGAAGTATATATTAACCTATACTGCAGTAAGACTGTATCTTAGAAAGGGACTGAATGACAAAAGCAGATACATTGCAGGAGAATCTGTGAATGCTGTGCAGTGGTGAAAAGAAGCTAATGTGATTCTTGGATGTCAGAAAGGAGCTATAGAGCTCCTCTGTCCTCCTGTGAATGAAGTGAAAATACTTCCTGGGTTACTTTGTCTACTTCTGATAGATATGTTTTAAAAAGTACATGGAAATATTGGATGAAGTTCCAGGGAGTGCATGGAAATAACTCACTTTAGGAGAAGAAGTCTGTGAGTGCTTTAGGAACATGGAGCTTTTCATCATCTTTTCCTAGATGATCTTTTCTCTGCCTCGGCAAAAAAAAAACAACCAACAAAACAAACCAGAAATATTTGTGGGTCTCAGAGTCTCCAGTCTGAAAGGCATGAAATTCTTGTGTCTAGCTGAGGCTGAAGGATGTGGAATGGCAGTATCTGAGGATGATTAGAAAGTACCTTTTTTGCCTTTAAGGAATGTCACTTAGGTCTGAATTTGACCAGGCTGAGCATTCTCTGAGGAAACCAGGTAATTTTCTAACATGAAAGACCAATAGCAAAACCATGTTTCCTAGCTTTCTTTAATCAGAAAAAGATGTGGACAAAATCTTCCCCTGATACATAAGATAAGCTTTTCCATTCTCTTAAGCAAAAAGTAGGAATGACTGTTTTAACTGTGCTTGGATTGTATGCCTGTGTTCTACAGCTATCCTACGCTATTGGTCTGAGTCATCCTCTTGCGATCTCAGTGTTTCACTACGGAACGTCAGACAGATCTGAAGAAGAACTGCTTGAGATTGTGCAGAAAAACTTTGATCTACGCCTTGGAGCTATCATAAGGTTTGTGTGCTACTAGTATTTACTGAAGGGAATCATATTTTCAATTCTCTCTTTAACAGTTTAATATTAAAGTTTCTAGCTTCTAACCTCATGAAAGTCACCTTCATTATAGATCTACAATTGCTATCGTTTCTGCTCTTCCCTAACCCATGAACTCAGTACAACGTACAAGGGCCAGTTAATAAATTTGGTCACAAAATGTACTGAATAAGTATTTATCTAGTCATAATGAGTGTTAAGCCCTATTCGAAATAGTGACTTTGTGCATCTATATAAGCTGTTAAACCTCCAGTTAAGTCTACTAGATTGTCATCTTTGGCTGCTTCTTTTGAGAAAGACAAGATCATTGTTTTTCTGGCAGAGTAGCATTAGAAAATATATTACACTTGCAATAACAGAAAACACATTGATGCTTGCACAGCTATAGCTGAACTTTATTCCACTTGTAACGTTTCTGCATTGTAATGCTTATAAAGTATAACTGCATACTTAACTACGTCTCTGATACATTTGAAGAAAGCTTGACTGTTTCTGGTCATGTTAAAATTGAAAACATCAGCTCACTACTTTTCCTGCTGTAAATCTGGGTGATTGGGCAAGGAAACAACACCTAAGTTTTATTGTCTTTATCACAGGGATAATACTGATTATTATTCTGATGTGTCTAAATCATAATGTATGTTGGAGTGAAGTGTAAGACTTTCTTTTTTCTTCTTTTCATTAAGGGAGCTGGATTTGAAGAAGCCAATCTACCAAAAAACAGCATGCTATGGGCACTTTGGGAGAGAAGAATTTACATGGGAAATACCCAAAAAGCTTGTCTACTAAGCTGTTCAGAATGTGTCATTTAATTAACAGGTGGTTTAATAATCAGGTATAACTTCAAACTGTTCAAGAAAAGGCTGTTTCTACTCTTTTTTAAATGACATTCTGTAGCTACTAGATTTACTGAAAATTATTTGTATGCAATTTCTAACTTTCATAGTGGCCTTCCACCTTAAATGCATGCTGCTCTATCTAACCTACTCTTCACCTTTGTCTTTGGTAACTTGTGAACAATTTAGGCCTTTGGCTGTGATCAAATATTAAGTGCACAGATGGTTCAGGAAGTTGAAGTCATTCCTGTTCTGCCAGCGAAGCCTGCTACTGCTTACCTGGTTAACTTTGTAACTTCCAACAGCTCCTCATGACAGTCAAGCAGTAATAGCACAAATTGCTGTCATTCTTTGGGCCAAGACTCCTAAAACTACAGCTTTAGTTTACAGTCCTTCTAGTCCAAGCAAAGTGGTAAAAAAACCCATTTTGGAATACTATTCATTGTAACCCTAAATATACTTAGCTATGAGGTAGTGTTAGCTGTCTGTTTGCTTTTAACATTACATTTTTGTAGGCATATCTGTGAAAACTGATGAACTCCTATGCTGTAATTCTTTTACTTATTTATAGTTACTCCTTCTCAAACTGAAATTTTCCATGTCTGCATGAACTGGAATTGGCTGTGCAACGTTTCAATTAAGTTTCATTTGCCCACATCTGCAATGTTAAAAAAAAAATTGTAAAAACAACTTGGAAGATACTACCTTCCTTTGACTTCTCTGGCTGAAAGCACAAAATGGAGAGAGAGAATTCAAAATCATTTAGCTTTTCTTCAAGGGCTAGAGAGGATGGAAAGCCTTGTATACAGAAAGTAGCAACTCTGGCAGGCGAATTTATCATCAAATGGTAAACTAAAACAGAATGTTGGAATCTTGTAACTGCTGTTACGTAAAACCAGCAAATTTTATTAGACAATTAAACAATACAGCTAGCCCGTCCCCAATAAGGGAAAAATACAGGTTTCAGTGGTACGTCTAATCAAATGCAAGTAGTTGAATATAAGATTAGTCTCGAGCAAGCTTTAAAAAGCTGCTTCCTTTCACATAAAGGCTGATTCATCCACTGCTCCTTTGACAGACAGCTGAAGTGAGGTGACTGTACACCTGTACCTGCACCTTACCTGCCCTGGTACAGCTAACCCAATCTAGCACAGCACTGCTGCAGTCTTGTGACCTACAAAAAAAGCCTTTTTTTTTTCTTCCGCAAGAAAACCAAATTTGTTTGCTGCAATTGTTTTGTGGGCTTTTTTTCCCAGTATGGGAAATGACTTTTCTTTTTTATCACAGGACCCTGAACTGTGTCTTTGCCTGCAACTAATCCAGTTCAGTACACACGTGGCCATGTAGGCATAAAGCATGTCATTAACCTTTATTAAAATTTGTTCAAATTGGTATTGTCTAGGAAGTAGTACTGTAGCTTGCTAAAATTTTGTAATGTCAGAATAACTTTCACTTTTAGTAACACAGGAGTACAATGCTTAAATGGCAAGGGATTGCAGAGATCACTATACATTAAACTGACTATAATAAACTGACTTACTGAACTCTTTTGAAAGAAGGTTCAGTAAATGGGCATATATTCTCAATTTTACAGCTGTCTCAATTACAGCTAGTAACAATTTTACTGTCATGATACTTCACCCTTCCAAAGTTGAATAGTGTTTTGTTAAGAAGCTTTGTTTGTCACAGAAAAAGCCCATTTTGATAAAGTCTCTTATTAAATTTAACGAGGAAATGATTTGTTCAATGCAGGTGTCTCTTAATCGCTGCTCATTTTGGGGGTGAAGAAGGCTTAGGTCTTTCTAACTAATAGACAGCTGGAGCCTACAGGAGGCAAATTGGACCACAGTGTATTTCAGACAATAAGAACACATTTCTTCAACACTTCTTTGCCCTTCCTCTCTGGCTTCCTATAGATAGACTTGAGATCAAAGTTACAGACCTGTTCTTCAATGATAGTCTCTGTCTCTTCAATGGATATTCTCTGTCTCCAGACTACAAACCTTTCTTTCCCCTTGTTGTTGATTTGTGTTTCAAAGTAGCCAGGAGCACCAGCTGCAGAAGAAATCCCTAGCCACAGATTGGAACAGGTACAGTATGCATCTAATCTTCAGAGATCCTGTCTACAAATTTAGCAAGCTTTCTAATAACTAGTGAATTAATTTTATTTACATAGGGTAGCTAATTTGCCCTATGTAAAATTTTCTTCAAGAACAGCGAAAGAGATACACCTTTTTTGAAAGTCAGAGAAAAGCTACCTCTGCTACACGTGTGGTGTCTAATCCGAAGTCAGAGACAAAGCTATTGCTCCACAAAATCAATGAAGTCATTTTTTCTGAATGATTGGCATATTTTCTCATTATCATTCTAGAAATTAATCACTTAAACTAGAACCTCAAAAATAAAAAAGGGTTCCAAAATCAGACATAAGCATTAACACGGCAGTTATTGCCGAAAGTTTAGCTACATTATAAGGTAGCCTACATGCAGGGATCAAGCAAAATATTTTTATTTCCAAATGTTGCAACTGTTGCTTTATTAAACTTGTTATATTAATATCAAATGAACAGGCTCTTCTTTGAAATGTGTGGTTATAGTATGGTCTAAAAATCTCCCAAAATATAGTGGCTCACAATATCTGTAAGAAAAAAATAAAAGTCACAATTGCGTATCAGAATAACACCACAATAGTTTATGCATTGTGTTTTGCAACTTCATCCAAGTAACAGGCTGTATTCAGCAAATACAAAAAAGGTACATGAATGAAAAATCTGTATTGCAGAAAATTACTTGGGTATACCATATACTGTCACATGAAGAGGTATTACTGGCTGTTCTATTTTCAACTACTGGATTTGGATAGGCACTTCCAAAAGCTGATGATTCTTGCTGGATTAAACCAGCAGAATTAAACCTAAATATTTCAAAAGGGAATAGTTTAACTCAAACCTAAACTAGCCAATTAGGGAAGAAAACTAGTCAAACAGAAGTGCCGGCTTGGCTTGGAAAGTGCCTTTTGTATCTTTCTGGTTTCAGAAGAGATGAAGGGTCTCTGTGTGCAAAATGAAAACTTTAAGTTAAGAAAGATCAAACCTGTTCCTTATAAAAGATGCAGTTCCTTTTCCAGTGGCCTTGTATGAATGAGTCGTTGAACAGGAATATGCAGATGAATGACAGGATGAGAGACAATGAGGAGAACAGTATGGTGTATCAAGGCTAACTAGCTGTGTGTGTTTGTCCAAAATAATTCCAGGCTTTGCCTGAAAAAAATAATTGGAAAAGTCAGAAGCCAAAATGGGATAGAAGTTAGGATGCTCCTGCTGTGAATACAGAGTCCGCTCTTCTCAAAGTGTGAACAGTGGTATGATCGTCCCCCTGTACTCGGCACTGGTAAGGCCCCACCTCGAGTACTGTGTCCAGTTTTGGGCTCTCTACCGTAAAAAAGACATCGAGGTGCTGGAGTGGGTCCAGAGAAGGGCAACGAAGCTGGTGAGGGGTCTGGAGCACAAGTCTTATGAGGAGAGGCTGAGGGAGCTGGGGTTATTCACCCTGGAGAAGAGGAGGCTGAGGGGAGACCTTATTGCTCTCTACAACTACCTGAAAGGAGGCTGTAGAGAGGTGGGGGTCGGTCTCTTCTCCCAAGTCACAGGCGACAGGACTAGAGGAAATGGCCTCAAATTGCGCCAGGGGAGGTTCAGGCTGGATATTAGGAAAAATTTTTTCACCGAAAGGGTTATCAGACATTGGAATGGGCTGCCCAGGGAGGGTGGTTGAGGCACCATCCCTGGAGGTGTTCAAAAGACGGGTTGATGTGGTGCTGAGAGACATGGTTTAGTGATGGTGTTGCATTTTGTTTGTTGTGTGGGTGTTTATTTTTCGTCAGAATTAGGTTGACGGTTGGACAAGATGATCTTTAAGGTCCCTTCCAACCTAGAAGATTCTGTGATTTATGATAGCAAAAGAAGTTTTCTTATAGGGAGAATTGAAAGAAAAATAGCAGCNACCATCCCTGGAGGTGTTCAAAAGACGGGTTGATGTGGTGCTGAGAGACATGGTTTAGTGATGGTGTTGCATTTTGTTTGTTGTGTGGGTGTTTATTTTTGTCAGAATTAGGTTGACGGTTGGACAAGATGATCTTTAAGGTCCCTTCCAACCTAGAAGATTCTGTGATTTATGACAGCAAAAGAAGTTTTCTTATAGGGAGAATTGAAAGAAAAATAGCAGCTGACCTCTGTTACAGATAGAAGAAAGTTCTCCATATAATCTGATTTCAATAAACTTTTTTTTATTTTAAAATAAGAGATTTAAAAAAAATGGGATCTCCATACAAATATGCCAGCCTCTAAGAGCACACTTTTTCACCGGTAAGGCACTACAGAACAACAAGAGAAGCACAAGATACCCCTGTAATTTACAGCTGCATGAAGAACGGCAAGTTCTTAAGTTTAGAGAAGTTGATTTCAAGATACAACTTTAAAATATTTAACTACTTAACGTGTGCTCAGGAGAAAATAAGAATTGGCCGCCTGGAATCCTGTAGACTTTGGGGATGTCGGGGATGATCTGAGAGTGACCGGCTGCTGGCAGGGAGCAGGCTGCAATGGAGAAGAGAGGTGACTTGCTGAAGGAGGGTCCTGGCTAGCAGGACTCTGCCTCAAGCCGAAGGTTTCGCCACAGCCTTGCTGCTAGGGACCAGCTGTCCCGGGGGGCACAGCCTTAGGCAGCGGGCAGGCCTCGCCGGTTGGCGAAGGGCCGGCTGGAAGTCAGCCTTACACCTCAACAGCCAGGCCGCCGGCGGGTTCCCTACGCCAACGACAGCCGTTACCAGCACCCACGTACCGGCCCTAACCCCGCAAGTGCCGCAGCCCCGCGCTGTGGGAAGGGCGCACCTGCTGCCCGACTGCCATCCGCGTTGGCCCTGCGGTACCCACTCGAGGAACGTCACCTCCGGGGGCCTGCCGACCTGCTGAGGGTCAGCAGCGGGAAAACAACCCTG
>JAHREE010000605.1:2897750-2978019 GCA_033628505.1 Tringa tobata | reverse complement strand
TTTCTAGTAATGCTACTCCAATGAGAGGGTAAACTGATATGAAAATAGCAGGTCCTGTGATGTGCACTGTCAAGTTCCAAAATTACAAAGAAAGTTGAATTTTTTTGAGAATTGTAGTAGCTTTGTCTAAATGAAGAGGGAGGCCTGTTTGCTGTGTGCTGAATGAATGTTTAATAAAATATTACTACCTTTTTAGAGCACAAATGAAAGGCAGGATGTGTTTTGATAGCTAAATAAGATATTGACAAAACTACTTATGTGCTTAAAAATTATGCAGTCTTTAAATATAATCATATTCTTCCTTGAATGCTTTCATTGAGCCTTTTTTGTAAAAGCAGGCAGCTGTGGCATTGATGGGGTAACAGAAACAGTTATAGCAGTTCATAAATTATTTCATATGTCTTGTTAACAAAGTTAAACAGAATATATAAAAACAGAACCTCTATTCTAGAGATCTTTCTGTGAAAATAGAGAAGTTCTTAATCTTTATGATGATCCATGGAACAAAACCTGATACTTTTCAGTCTCTTCTAAGATTGAAAGGATAAAGGGATCTCCTACAAGTTTTATGTTAAGTGTTTTGTTAGATTAGATAATGTTTTTAAGGGTTTTAGAATATTAAAAATAAGTTGACAAATTCACTAGAAGTTCCTACTGCCGCTCAATGTGTGATGTAGTATCCCTACAAATACTCCACTGCTGGTAAGGGAGACTTTAATTTGCTTCCTGAATGCTACTGTTGGTCTGTAGGTTGAATAGTAAACAAGAAATTATTGATAACTGTCCTATTTTAGCTTTATTAAATTTTCTAGAACAGAGATCCTACTAACAGAAGAAAAATCTTTTAGAAGTTTTGAATATCTCTTCTGGTAAGCTGTTAAGTGAGATAAACCAAATGGAAGTATTACTGTACTAGTCCTTCCAGTGACTTATTTTGAAACACTTGGTATTTGACTTACTCTTTCTTAATATCTGTGCTAAAGATAAGGCCATCAGGAAAATCACCTTATACCATAATTATTGTTTAAAATTAGAATTTCCTTCTTTCTCAACAAGTAATTCAACTGCAAACTGATTAACTTTTGAATTTGCTATAGTTTTCTCTTTTTTCTCCTTAATTGAGCATATAAATTGTTGGTCTATAAAGTATAGGCCAAGTCTTTGATTTTGTGTGAAATGTGGCAGTGGTATCGTCGTTCAACTTAATTTACATAAAACAACTCAGGGTCTTGTCAGTGGAAGGCAGTGATGGCATGGAATGGCCAATGCATTAATAGCTTTCAGAGTATAACAAGACATGTACTGCCTGCTCATGTATGTTTATTGTAACATGTTACAGCTTTAGCCAGGTATTCTTTGGCCTGACAAATGTGCAGTTGATTTTCTGTATGCTGAAAAATGCGAATGAAAATCAGGATTGAGATATACAGAAGGAAATTATCTGATATCTCACTTTTTAAAAAAAAAAACATATGGGTTAAAAAAGAAATCTTCTGGTTCCTCTTTACTTAACTATCCATTTATACCTCACAACTTTCAGTGCTTTGGTTGCTTGTTTTACATATGAGGCTGAACAATTAAGAATAAACAAGGTATATGGTTGTGGAAAAAACAGGGAACAGCCAAGTTCGGTACACACATTTAACAAGAATTTGTCATATGTATTGACTGACTTATTCTTCCTTTAAGCAACAAGCATGGGCAAAAGGGTGAGAGCACAGAAGAGGAGAAAAGTGGTGACAAAAAATATGTGTTATTTGAACTGCTTGATCAGAGTCTAAGAAGAAAGAAACATTCCGTAGTCAAAAAGGTAGCAATAGGCTATAGACTTTAATTTTTTGGGAGTTTAAAATCTATTGTGAATTGAAGCCCATGTAGGTGACTTGTAAGCTGCATTCTGAGGAAGTGAAACTTGTGACTGTCATTAAAGTATCAAAAAAAAAAAAAAAGCTGCTTTAGATTTCAGTGCTCCTTCAATATTAGGAGTGTGAACAGGCAGTATTACAGTTTGCCAAGCTCATAGGTACAATTTGATAGTCTCTGCAACTCCTGGATTCACAGGAGTGTGGTAAAGCAATGAAATACTGATTTTTGGATGGATATAACTCATAAAACACGGGGCAGCAGAGGTGCAATGGACACTTAATGGTCAAGTTTCTGTGAACATTGTTAGTTTGATTTGCTGACAGATATTTGGAGTTATTGTGAAGGGAGGAGAGCTCATGTCAAGTCAAAGAGAAGTTGCAGTAGTCTGTGAGGTGAAGAATGAACTGACAGTTACTCTGCAAACCACATGTGAGGCAGACTTCTTGTCAGTGGGGGAAAAAAAGATGACAATCTCTAAAGAAGAACCAAAGCACCCTGACCTAGCAGCTTTACAGTTTGCATTCCCTTTGCTGTAGATGTAGAGTTTTTCAACATGAAGCAGAGGAGTGCTGTTTTTTTTTTTAAAGCTGATGTTTCTTGCATAGAGCAGTTCCACCATGCTTGAGAGTCTGAAAGTTTCAAGGTGTTTTATTTCTCTGCTTCTCAAGGTTATGGGGAAAAAGTCCATATCTTTGAGTTTGAGCCTTGTTTCATTTTTGAGACACTTTCATCTTGTTATTAGGACTTTGCAATTGACACAAATGCATGACTGGACTTCATAAAAGTATGCTTATCAAGTAATACTTGACAGCAGGGACAGAGCATCCTTTCTGTTTTGATCAAGGATGTTGCTTGTACTCTGGTGGAAAAGCATCTGTCTGCGTTTAGGTAAGATGCACTGTAACTTCTAATCCAGGCTGGAATTGCAGCATTTCAATGAAGTTTTAGTTGAAACATAAGGTACTCAAAATTGATGTGGAAGCAGATTTGGTCAGTATTTGGGAGGGGAGTGAACAAGTCACGTCAAGCAGTTGTAAACAGGAAGTTATTCACACCATCCTTTTCTCGTGACTAGTTAAGTGTGTAGTGAAACTATGCATTACAGTAGCAAGCAGTTTTATGTTGTCGTTGATGTCCCTATTGTGATGCTTCACTAGCATCCAAGTAGGAAAACTATCACTTCACTGAAATGGTTTGTCTGAAAAAAAATCAGTGAAGGGGGGAAAAACAGGGGCAGGGAAAAAAAAAGCTTTAAGTCCATTTTGATTTGTGGTGCAGTGAACTTATTGGATATTATGTGATGCATAGGTTTAACTTGAGGAATCTCTAGGTTGAAAAAGAAAGGGTATTCTTATCTTTATAAGAGGATGGTGAAGAACTGACAGGAACAATGCGTGTCAGCTGTGGTGGTGTAAGAATGAGTGCCCACTCTTAAAGCTAATGAGGTAGGGTTACTTCCTAGTATAAAGGAAGTAATCAGATGATCTTAATGTGGGCCAGTAAGGTGAGGCTAGTAAGCTTTCTGCTCTAGTGTGTTACTCTGGGTTTGCTATTGGGCAAGGCTGGTTCCAGGACTGACTGTTGTACTTCAGCCACTCCATTTGAGCTCCATTATAGAGCTTGTTTGGTGCTCTGTAGTGAACTTCTTATGTGTAAGTTTGAATCTACAGAAAAGGAAGAAAGCTAGTTTTCTTCTGCCATAATTTCTGTGGCAGTAAATAATAATCTGAGAGTATTTTTGAGAGCAGACTTAAAACCATCCACAGATGTTTACATGGGTGGAAGCAATGAGTGTAAACACCCCATATAAAACTACATTATTTCTACACTCCTAGGAGAGTAACCTGGGAGTAACCTATGCTCTTAACTTAAATTTTGTCATTTGCCTCAGTTGGGTCTACTATACAGATTTTTGCTTAACAAGCTATGTTGATATAGGTGTGTGATCTGTGACTGACATGGCTGTATTGCATGTGAGATCGTTGGTGAGGTTATAGTTAAACAGGTAAAACTGATTTTTTTTTTTCTTTCATGTTTGCAAATTATATTGCAAACTGCATTGGTAAGAGAGCCTGGAGTAAACTGTTATGGCAAAGGAGAAGTTTTGTCGGTAAAGTTGTCTCTGTTCAGAGTATATTAAAACTGTTTTAATAGACTAGCTCTACAAGGAAGCCAGCATCAAAACCTAAACTAAACTGCTTTTAATAATGAAGAAACAGGACTAATTTTGCCTCTTGTGAAAGAATTGTTTTCGCCAGTAACAGATGGTTTAATAAAAAAGTAAATTAAAAGAGTCTTCACAGCTTACTGTACCTCCTTTGGTATCCTAGAAAATCCATAGATTTAAAATTGGTGTCAGCTGTAGCGCTGCAGTAGTAGTGAATTGATCACCATCTGGAATAAGCAGTGTTACATGGAGCTGAATTGTGTTTAGGTGAAACAACAAAATTACAGAATGAGAAGCTTACTTAAAACAGATGTCTTGACAGGAGCATAGCTGCCAATGCATGTAACCAGGCATGTTACCACTGACTTTTGTTTGGAGTTCTGAAATGTTTAATGAACTTAACTGTTTAGTATTTCAGTACTATTTTTAAGGTAAACTGCTGAGGTGAAAGTGCATCTTTTAAACTACTTGTGTGTACCCTTAAACTATCACTACTTTAATGTTTCTCCCTTCAGTTTACTAATCTAATACCTTTGTATAAATTATGAGATCCCACCACATAATTTTTGCTAGGAGGTCTGGTAAGCCATACCACCATTGAAATAGCCTTAAAGAAGACTTTCTTCATTACTTTTCCTTTTGTTAAGCCATGCTAAGAAAATGTAGTAATTTAACCAGTATTTTGCTAATACACAAATTGAGTCTTGCAAGCTTTAAATTTGACCTCAGCAAAATCTTAGTTTGGACACTTTATGTGCAGATTTCACTGGATTTCCAGATAAGGTCAATTATGCCTCACTTAAAGTCAAATAGCTGTGCTGTTTATCATTTTTAAATGATACGCATTGCTCAAAAAGTTCACTTGCACCACTCGGCCAAAATGAACAGTTATAGTTTTCAATGATTATTGAAATTAGCAACCAGTATAAGTTTTGAAGTAGTTTTGAAACAGTATAAAATTTCTTCAGATTCCTAACTAGTAATTAAGGACTGTAATTATTATTTTTTTTTGTTGGAATTTAGATTCATTTAAATGCAACAAAAATTACTTCAGAAGCCTTTGAGGTGGTTGAAATGTTGTGGTTTGGTGTGTTGACTGAACTCTGAATGGGTCTCGAGTTTTGGGAGGACTGTATCATGATCAGTACTTCTGTGAATATTTGAAGTATATCTTGTTTTGAAGACTACTATTATCTTTTATTAGCCAGGCAAACTAATTCTTCCTTTCACTCCTTTGTACTCAGTGTCAACAGGATTAAGCTTAGTAATAATGTGCAACTTGGTGTATATTGTAAGCATTTCTTATATTGGAGGAAGAGCTTGTAGGAAAGCTCATCAGTCCAGTTGAAATAATTGGAAAGGTAGCAGTGCTTCTAGAGGCCTTCTTCAGAGTTTGGATCAGCTTGGTTGTTAATCAGATACATGTTTGAAAACGGTGAATTGATTTGATGAGTTAATTCTGATGCTTCAGTGCTTTCACCTGTATAATTTCCAGGAGGGCATTTGATGCATTTGAATGAAGTATAGTTATATTTTGGAGTGCAAGTATGGAGGTCTATGGACGTTTGTATTTGTAGAGGTACCAGCAAGTTGTATGCTTGAAATGCAGGGTAGACTTGCCCCGTTCCCGCCCTGGAAGAACCCTTGGTGGTGTACAGAGCTAAGCTGCGTTTGCAGAGTAACTGTTCTGTAACCCGGGGTGCCTCTGTTATAGTTGTGCTCTTAAGTGCCTTCCAGAGTACTAGCTGTGCAGTAATTTTGTGTACTGACTGCAGTAATGTGTGTGCTGACTTGAAGGCCCTAATTTTGTAAATTGAAGCCTGTATTTTCAAGATGCAGCCTGTAGGGTTATTAGAATAAAATCAAATAAATGGTTATTGAGATGAATGTAAAGACTTTCTTCCGTAGAGCCAACAGCACTTTCACTGTGTATGAGGTCTGTGGGATCTGTGTGGGACAAAGACACAGAGGCAGTATCTCTGTGTTGTGGTGACTGGTGTAGGGACTTTCAACTCTCTGGCACAGTGGGCTCTGAAACCTGGGGCATGCTTCTGGATGTAAATAGGGACCTGGTTGGGAAGACGGATCAAAAAACATGGTTTCCTGCCACCCTGCTTCAGTGGTAAGATGACTCACAGATTATCTTGCTTGTTTCACCAGCTCCATGAAATCCATAAACAGTAGTCATAAGTGATCAGACTGTACAGAACCATGTTTTTCTTGTATATGTTCTTATTCAGAAAGGAGCAAAGTATCTTCAGGTAATACTGTGGGTGGTGATAACTGTGGACTCTATTCTGTCTCCAGCCCCTCTTCCATCAGTGCCCAAAATACTGATTGTAATTGCTGATTAGAGGACTTGCACTGGGAACTTTAGAAAACCTAAGGGAACTTCCTATTGTGGGAAGCACCGAACCTAATATTACATAATGAATCAAAGTAAATGGATAAGCTATTAAAACTGACTTAATGGGCCTTCTTTTTGTAGGTGGTTTTGCTTTTGTCTACGAAGCTCAAGATCTTGGAAGTGGCAAAGATTATGCTTTAAAGGTAAAATGAATTTACATCACTATAAGTTTATAAAGTCTGTCTTTTTGCTTGATGCTTTAGCATGACGGTTAATCCTTGATGTTTGCCACTGAATGAGTCAGTTGGAAGAATCCAGAACGATAAAGTGGCGTTTGTAGCATGCTGTACCTATATTTAGAATGGTTGTTCCTGTTGGGACCCTGCACTTTATATTTAGATGCCAAAGATGGGTGCTGCTCTATTAGATACTGCTGGTGTTTGTCTTCATTTGGTCTAGAAATTCATGACCTTGCCCCAGGCATTTTGTTACATGGGTAGAAAGATTTTTTTTTTCTAACTTACGTGAAGTAGGGTACAGGAGTATTTCCACTCTGAAGAAGGAGATTCAGCCTACCAGTTAGTTTGCCTTTTTACTTCCAGAGTAAGTTTCATCAGTATTAAAAATAATGCTCCACACTGACTCATTGATCAAACGTTCAGCCTGGCACTTTTCAGAGACACTTCTGGATTGTTTTCTGAAGGCTTACAGTAATCATATAAGAGCTAGAAAATTGAAGTATTATGGAAAGGACAATAAAATGAAGTAATTTACTTTATCATATTTTGTTGCCAAAAAAAAAAAATAATCGTATCACTTGTGTTCACCACGAAATGGCGTCAGTTTTGGAGTAGGGATGTTCTGTGGCTGTATCAGTACAAAGACATCTATCTTGGAGAGAAAGTGAAAAGGGTAGTATGAAAGGTGGGAGAGGTAAGATAGCATTCCATGACCAATAAGTATTTGATCTGTTCTTTTGCTTTTCATACCACATCCTACAGTAACAAAACCTGTGAACAAAGCCATATAGTATGTGTGTTCAAAATGTCATCTAGAAGTAGCCCCATTTAAAAATAATGGATAAAAGGTGAACCGTTACTGTACTTCCTCTCCTTTGTAAAACTGGTACTTTTGGAGCAAATGCTCAGATTGATTCTAGTAAAATGTTGACTCCAAATCCAAGTGATATTGGAAATAGTAATGCTTGATTTTGCTGCTGGTTACTCAGGTACCATTGAAAAAGTTGGGCTACGTAATTTGGAAGAGTTTTAGTTGGAGTGGGTTGAGGATTGTTCCTAAAGATTTGAGGCAGAATATTGATCTTTCCTTGTCAGTGCACAGTGCTGTAGCCAGGAGACCTTAGTGTTTTATACAACAGAAGACTGTCAGAGCAATTACTTTGAGTGTCAAAGGTTACAACTTCTCAGTTATCACTAAACCTGAACAGTACAGGTAACTGGAAAACAGTGTTATATTTATGGTAGCATGTCCAAATGTAGCATAAGCCTGCTTTTACTGTCCCATTATAACTCCTTAGGCTTTTGGCTACTGCTTATCCGTTTTGTATTCTGGAAAGAAAAAAAATATCTGTGCACTGTTTTTCTGTGAGTTTTAATAACTATATCTTCCAAATTATTCTGTTTTCTGACAGCGATTGTTGTCTAATGAAGAAGAAAAGAACAAAGCCATCATTCAGGAAGTTTGTTTTATGGTATCCTTTTTCTGGAACATGTTTTAATGGTTTAATTGCCTGATATCAAACACTTCTGAGAAACAGAGGACTGCTCTACAGATTCACTTCTTTCCATGCCATACACTGCTTAAGAGCACTGACATTCTGAGGGAGATCTGGGTTCCTAGTTTGTCATGATTATGACACCAACATCCAGCAAGTTCAGTTCTTCAAAAATTGCAGGAATTTAAGTGTGCAGATAACTTTTGTAGCTAGTGTAGACTTTGTTATGTACTTTGTCTACCAAGAAGTGAAATTCTGATTTGGGCTTTCTTGCAGTCCTGTGACTGTGGTCAAGAGACCTTTTGACAATTCAGATGATATTTAGATCTTAAGTAGACTTCCCTCACATGCATTGGATTTATTGGTTTTTTTTGAGTACTAAAAACTTTGCTTTTACTCTTAAAGTTTCTTAATTTCTGCCTCAGATGAGTCTGACTTTAAAAAGTAATACAGAATGTTAAGGAAGGAATTTCAGTAGAATTCATGCATCGGAAACGAGAAGCAGATATGTGTCAATGTTGTTGCTGTCCATTTCATCTTCATCTTTCATCTTAGATGATAGGGTATAATGTAATCTCGGAGTGTTTTCAGTCCTTGGCTTTAGTAAACTCCGTATTTGCTCCCCAGCATCTGCTCTAACACCCTCAGTTTGTTTCAAGAGTCAGTGAGAAGCTGTGGTATGCTGTTGTTTTGTTTTCCACTCTAAGTGTTCAGCTTCATTTTGAGTTACTACACAAAACCACTCATATTAAATTAAGCTACTCAAATATTTCTTTTTATGATTACTGAAATGTTTGGCAAAATCTCACATTAAACACCATTCACTAGATGTACGCTTGCAAAGAACAGACTACCATAGCATTATACATTTTCTAGCTACTCTGGCTGCATCTTGCCAGGAGTAAAGAACTGAATGCTTTTTAGATGTTTTTTCACAGCTCAGGCTCATTAAAGCATATTAAAGCAATATGAATGAGAGTTAACTGTTGCTAACTTTCCAAGCTATAACTGTGGAATTAAATAATTTACCACAGCTCTGAGTAAAAGGTTGTAAAGAGATGCATAAGATATAAAATAGTACTCTAATTTATTCTAATTTGCGGGATCCAAATTTCTCTTTTTTTATAGCTTTCTTGTACTTACAATGTCTTTCCTTTTTTTGAGGCTTGGTGAATGCGTCTTGCAAATAGCATGTGTTTGTCTCATAGACATGGCTCCCCAAAGTATATGACCAAGGTGATGCACATCAGGGACAACAAAACCAGACATAACACAATGTAACTTCCACTGGCAGAAACTGAGATTACTTACATTTTACTCCCCTTTACATAGTTCAAAAATGATACTTTGAATTTTTGAACTGGAAATTAAAGACGGCAAAGGTTTTGGTATGAAGAATTATTACTAATGATGGGAGGGTAAATTCCTTGGTCTTTTAGAGCTTTTATTTGTTTTGAACTTTATTTTAATTACTTAAAATTGGAACGTAACGTACTTAATACTTACTTTGAAAAGGCAGGTGATTCAATAGCCTTTTCTTAGCGAGCCAGCTAGAGAAGCAGCTGATAATTAAAAAGATCTCTCTGGTACTTGTGCTAATGCCTTGTAGTCATCATCAAAAGACAGAAAGAAGTAACTAGGCCTGTTGTGAAATCCAGTTTGCTCAGAGCTTTAATCACAAAGATGTATTTTTTTTAATGTTTTATTTTGACTTTTTACTACATTACATTCAGTGGCATCCTTGAAGTCTGGTTATTTCAGCTGAGGAATGGATTTCCCTGTTCTGCTTGGTATTTTAATTGCAGCTGTAATGCTTTTCGTGGTTTTAAGCTAACATTTCAAATGCGATGTCTGTGAACTGCTGTATTCAATAGTATCAATGAACTTGGCAGGCATCTTCCTTGAACATGTTATCTCCAGAAAAAACTTTCAGGTCATCCCAACATTGTCCAGTTCTGCTCTGCTGCATCCATAGGAAAAGAAGAATCAGACACAGGACAGGGAGAGTTTCTTCTGCTTACAGAGCTGTGTAAAGGTAAATTTTCTTTCTTTCCCTGACAGTGGATATTGTTTCTGACAGCTGTTTTGCACAGGTTGACTCACACCTTGGAGGCTTTGAAAGCCTTTTAAAGGTAGCATAGTTCAGTGGAGCTAGAGTTCAGCCTCATCTTTTATAGGATAAGAATCATGTTCTTTGAGACTGCAGTTCAACTTCATCTTAAATATGGGATAATCATTAAGGTCTTTGTGTTTGTGATGAATCAGTGGAAGAATGAGGAGGACTAGTTTCTTAGAGCACCCTTTCCTTTGGCACTGCAGTCAGTGTGGATTTGCCATTTTAAGAATATTCATCTAATATTACAGCTCAAGACTGAAAATCATCATTGATGAGAGGAGTGTTTATTTATTCACACCAAGCTTTCAGAATTATTGGTGTTCTGTGTGCGCTTATGTGAATTTCTCTGATTTCCTGCAGGACAGCTGGTGGAATTCTTAAAGAAAGTAGAATCCAAAGGACCTATCTCCTGTGACACAGTTTTGAAGATCTTTTATCAGACCTGCAGAGCAGTGCAGCATATGCATAAACAGAAGCCTCCTATTATCCATAGAGATTTAAAGGTGCGTTACAGTGTTTAAATAACAGATGAATTTTTGAACAACAAAGGAGCCTGTCAGGCTTAATCAGTGTTGAGGCTGTTGATCAAATACAGTGAACACACTTGACTGTAGTGCTTACATGTATTGCCTTGCCAAGACTACTGGATGTCAGTGAAGGTCGGTCACTGAAATACTTGCATCTCTTCAAGCAACGTTTTTTTTTGTGTGCTTGTGGTTAGTACTGCTTGTACTCTATCTGAACAAGCTGACAGAAAACTAGTATATCATGGCTTGCTGATTAATCTAATCTTTAAGTGATTTGCTTTTGATAAAATAAATAGTTACAACTTGTGAGTTGTGGTTTTGGGGTGAGCAGATTTTCTAAGAAGAGGTAAAGCTTTGAAAGAGAGGAGGAGGTAATGTTGGATTCCCTGTAAAAGATTACTTAGCCTTTGAGAAGTTTTAGAACTATCAGCTGGCATTGTATTTTAGGGCTTGTTTTTAACTCGAATTTTAAAACTTGGTAAGCATACTTCATCATAGATTTTGTTTCTTAATGTTTTATTCTGTTAGCCTTTACCAAGATGCTATAGGGTTTTGCTGTCCCCTTAGAAACTTCAGAGATTTGAAAGGACTTAATCTGTGTTTGCATTTTGTATTTTGAAGTCAGGGCTTCACCTTTACATGTACACTATGCCTTGGATGAAGGAGATTTAATCATCAGTAAGATTCTGCTGTACTACAAATACATTTGAACCTAATGGAAGGAGGTGGTCTTTGTAAACATAAACAAAACAAGAGAAAGAAGATTCTTATTCCTGAAATAGTGTCTAAATTTTACATGTCTGTTTCCTGCTTGATACGGTGTCAGCTGAGTATAAAAAAGGAAAAGTTGTTCCTCCTTAAGTAAGCACGTACTCAGTTTACTTTGGGGGAAGGAACATGAAACCACTTTTTAAAAGTAAATGTGTGCTAAGTGTTTTCATCACTGTTGTTGATAGGTTTGATGTTAGGCACTAGTATAGCCCCTTAAAATAAAATTAGTTGGAGTGCTTGTTGTTTTTTTCGTAGTGCGATTGAGCAGCGTACTAGGTAATGTCAAAGAAATTTTAACCAAGCTGGGATAGAACTTTCTTGGTGTTGCTTTCTAGAATAAAGTCTTTTATTTTTCACTGAAACTTCTATACACCAACCTCTAGAAAACCTTGTAGAAAAGGTGCATTTCATCTCTTGAATAAAGGAGTAAAAACCTATTTACAAGTAAGTATACAATTCTTTACATAGCCAGCTCCATAGAAGTTGAGCTAATGCTGTAATTCAAGGTCTGTTTTTTTATTGTCAAGTAATGTAAGTTACTGGTAGAGATAAAATACAGAAAAAGGCAGGAATTTAGTTTCATGTTGGTTTCATGTTTCAGGGGCTGCAAAGCAAGATTAAATGATAGTTGTGCTGCAATAGGCAAAGACCTTTCTACAATTGGGAGCCAAATAGGGATCATTTAACTGTGCTGCCCTTTCAGGAGGCTTCCAGCAGCATAAAAAACTGCTGGTAGGACAAAGTTTTGAGCCAACCTCAAATGAGACCTGAAATGCTAGTGTAGCTTTTGGGAAGGGGAGTAGTAGTGTGAAATCCTAACAGGTTTTTCTCAATTATGTTGACTAAAAGTATAAGGATTTATGAATTTCTACAGTGCATCTTAAACACAAGTTCGCCTTCATAGTGGTGGCCATTTTTGTCCACCTGGGGTTTTCTTCCCTTGCTTGTTGGTGTGGTGCATTCTTTGTTCCTGAACCCCTTTGGACTAAGTTCACACTTACAATGTGTGTGTACAGCACTGCAAGAACCCAGCTAATTACTGAGTTGTAAAAATTCTAAGCTAGTTAGAAGTCAATTTGTAAAATATCAGAGAAGCACTTATATTTTTATTGTCTGAATTTGATCTTTTCAGGATTTGCCACGCTGCGCACAGTTAGTCTGCATAACACAGGTCATAGAGCCTGTTAAAATCTGAATAATCAGCTGGAATGTTTTGCTTTATTGGCAACCTTTACCAAAGCACAAAAACCAAAACATATATGCCCGGAAGCTTGATCTCTGGTCTTACTGTGACCATTTTTAGCATATAAATTTAATTTGATGTTGAACGCCCACTGTTCTTATTGTACATGGAGATAAGCAAAGGTTATACAAAACAGAAGGAAATTCAGATTACTCATTGAGATCGATACTCTAACCACGCCATTAACAGAGTTTATGTCTTTCTGCAGGGTACTCAGAATTAATTTTTGTGATGGAAGAAGTTGGAAGGGGCATGTGTAAGGGAGGCTAGTAGGACGTTCTGAAAGCAGATGTTTTACAGAAGGAAGTCCAGAGATGATGTGGTTTCAAAGGGATAAGGAAGACAAACCTAGTTATCTGAAGCATGGTGTTGCAATGTTACTAATATGCCTGTTAACTTTTACACCTTTTGCTGATTGCATACAGAGATACAAATTTGTTTTGTCAGCACTTACGTGGTTGTGACCCCACAATACTTCTGCCCCATACCTGGTTGTTTCTTCCCTACTTCATTTAGCAATCCAGGAAGGTTGGATTTTACGGAGTGTAAAAAGGGAGGGATGATGATGAACTATTCAGGCAGCGCATGGGCCTCAAATTAACTGGTTTCTGTCTCTATAGAGGGTCATGGTTGCCTCTTTCTGGGTGTCCCTCAGCAGCTGCCTTCTCTACTAGTACCTTCCTGTTTTGTCTACAGCAATCCTAACCTCCATTCCACTGCAGTTAAGCTAACAGTATTCAGTTTTATGCATGAAGACATTTAGATTCCAAGATACTGCTTGGAACCACTTCTGCAAGTAGTCCTCTGGAAAACTGGCCACCTCTTAGACACTAATCAAATGATTTATTTTTTTCCCCTGGGATTTATTTCCTGATCTCTTGAATGTTTCTTGCTCATAGTGTTTTTGGTGCTTCCTTTTAAAAAAATCGCTTTATTGCTACCGTATACTCTACAGTACTGTCTCAAATCTTTGTGCTCCTGTAAACAACATTCTGGGCTAAAGTGGATATTTTTTTATGTATATATATATATGCACAAGTGAGTTAATATTTAAAAGCATGTGTGTTATTGAATGGGGAAAAAAACCCAAAATCTCTAATTTATTATTCTACCTCTTTTTGAAGGTGGAAAACTTGCTTATTAGTAACCAAGGGACCATAAAACTTTGTGACTTCGGTAGTGCTACAACTATAGCTTACTATCCTGACTACAACTGGTCCGCACAAAAGAGAGCATTGGTTGAAGAAGAGGTGAGACTATTTTAATGTGATTAATCTTAATATCAATGGTGGATTCATTTAACTGTTACCATTAATCTGATATTGATTCATGAGACTTATAAGAAAACTGATGAGTCTTTCAGTTGTAGTGTTGTTACAAAACCAAAGCTTTATGATTTGTGTTGCCAGAGTTCAAACACAATCTGCAGTTATAATCATAGCTTGTGTTCTGTAGCTGCATATGTATACAAACACTGCTTCAGCTTGAGCAGTGTCCATTCTGCAATCTGGTGTGAAAATAGAAGTGATTTCTAGAGTTTATTCTAACTGTGCTCTTAACAGGAAGTCAAAAACTCATTATGCCCAAGTAATTCCCACCTTCTCATCTGTTTTTCTCTCAGTTGAATGATATATAAAGAAGCAGTAAGTTTACTCAGCTGAATTTAATAGGCAATATTGCATTGCCTGTAGGACTGCAGTGACAGTGTGGTTTTGCACTTCTGCAAATCTGTTTTTTGCAAAGTGCATTTGTTCTTAGTTTAGAGTTGAGGGTAATGCTGGTAAATCAAATATAAGCAATAAGGTAAAATAAATATAAGCATAAGGTAAATGTAACGTAATACATCAACTGGACTCAGCCTTTTAAGTATGGAGAAATACAGTGACACCTAAAGTTCATGCATGTAACTTCTGATATCACTCTCCATGTTTTGGAATCCAGCATCATTGGAGAGCAGTCCATTGGTTTCTGATGAAGAAAAGATTATGCTATACTACTGTCTTGTATAGTCTGCAAAAAAATGATAGAAAAGGTCTCTTCAGGGATCTTTGTGAACATAGCTTAACCCTTTGGATGTGACTCCACTGTCATTGAGTGTGACAAAGAAGTGAGAAACACACACGGAAGCATGAATTCACTTCTTGGTTAATTGTTGATTTTCTGTATTTGTGTTCATATCCCTTTTTGCTGCATGTAGAACAGTTACTTTACTTCGTGCTTTGTAGTTTGGACTACCATCTTTAATCTGGCTTTTTATCAAAGCTGTTGGGACTCTTGCAGGATTCAATCGATGGCTTCTGCCTTGACAAGTATTTCTGAAATAAGTTTTCAGATTAAGAATGCTATCCATTCTACATGGAGAGCTTTTTCCTTGGTTGAATGCTGTTAGAGCTTATTATTCAAGTTTCTGTTTCATAGAATTGTACAATTTCAAGAAATTCTATCTTCTGCAGATCACAAGGAATACAACACCAATGTACAGGACACCAGAAATGATAGACTTGTATTCAAATTTTCCAATCGGTGAAAAACAAGACATTTGGGTAAGAAGTTTTTCTGTTGCTGTATCATAGCTGCTTATGTCATAGTGAAACTAATTTTGCGGTCTTCATGTTAATTTGTTGATTATATAAATAAAAGCACCAAAATAAACACAAGATAGACTGTCTTGTATCAAAATAAACTTAAACAGCATGAACCGTGTATCTAAATATTTAAAGAATGAGATTTGAGGTTTTCTCCCAGATCTGGGTTGACTTCCACCATGAGAGGCAATGACAATCAGTATAAATATTGCCTAGTTGGAGTTTGCCACCGCAGAGCCTGAATACTTAGAGTCCTTAGCATGAAAGGCAAAAATTTGAATCTCCGCAATGCATGTAATCCTGGGACAGCCTGTTGCTGAGTTCATAATGGTTGTGTCTAGGTATTGCATCTAGGTAAAACACTGACAGATAAAAAGGATGAGAACTATGCAAAGATCATTCATGCTTTATATAGAAAGGATGATAAAACTATTAACATTCAATAAAAGATCTGTAGCCAGAATCAAAGGTAAATATTAAATCCTCAGTTGTACCTTTTTCAGTTGTATAATACTGTAATAGTACTGAGCCCAGTGACGTAGTGCTTAGAGACTTAGTTTATTGGACCTTTTCTACAGAGGCAGGTGTCAAGCTGTTATCTGTATTGGCAGTGTGTCAAAAGACAAATTGAGAAAATGTAATCTTGGTGCTTTAAATTTTTTTATCTATAGTCTCAGAACTTCATTCAATTTCTTAAGTTAGCTTCAAGGTATTGCAGAAACTCCTATTCAGCTTCTACAGCTGTTGGCAATTTTTTTTCTAGCATGTGAAGAAACACCAAGAAAAATACATTTTTCTGACCTTTTGGTCACTTCACATGTATTCACTTCACACACTGGCAGTGTGTGAGCCAAGATTGCATCCAGTTAAACATAAAGCTCAAAATGCACTTAAAAGCCTCGCTCAAAAGGGCAGTTGGAATTTACTTTTTGTTTAGAATAACTCTGTGTCTGTCTGTATTAACATGGTGGTTGTCTCCTGCTGTGTCTTTGGAAGATCTGTTCCATTTACCACGCCTTCACTGGAACATAGTGTTCTGTGTTTTTTCCTTTACACTCTGGGTTCAATGAAAACATGCAAAGTATTTGGCAATGAAATACAGCATTGTCTCAAGAGGAATAACTGATCTTGTAGTTTGTGGTTAGGATAAACAAAACAGTTTTCCAAAGAAGGCAGGTAGCGTGAGTAACACGGTTGCAGTCTGTGTGCTTGTCACTCTGTGAGCTTAAAAGCATAGAGGAGATAGAAATGGCTTACTTGGAACATGAGCATAAATGCAGCATTAGCTGTAAGCCTCATAGACTCCACAATGGAAATGTGATTAGATATTGATTGTGAAATTAGAGGTTCTTAAGCTTGACCAACTGCTTTCCCAAATCTACAGGTATTTAGAAAATAAACACTACACCCAAATACCTTTAGTTCCATTTTTTCCAAATTAGCGTGATTTCCTGAACTGAAATTCAACTGAATTCCACTGAAATGACAGCCTTTACCTTGTCATAAAGACTTTTCTCTATTGAAATTATCTTTTGGCTTGGAAGGCCCTTCATACACTCCTGCTCTTAGGAATTTATGAAGAAACAGAATGGGCTTTGGAATACATTAATGAGCAAAATTTCAAAGTTGGGTTCTCCTTTGCCAATATCTAGTAAAAGAATTCTTCTAGTCAATTCAAGACATCTTGCAGGTTTTAATTCTGTCTGAGTTGAATGATCTCTTTAGATTTCATGTAGTTTAATTCTATTGAGAAAGTTCTTTGGTGTAATACCTGTGTGCCATCCTGTAGTCGTACTGTGGAACTTCATCATTTTTAGTGAGCTGTTTATTGCCTGAAGCTGGTCAGTGGAAAAATAACAGTATGGTGATTTGTTTCGAACAACCCCTTCCCACTGCCACTACCTCCCCTCTCCCCCCTCCCACTGCCAAACCACTACCACAACACCCCTTATTGCAACTGGAATTGCATTTTAGCCAAATTGAATCACAATTGGTGTTTAAAATATTCAAAATCTATCACTGTTACAATCATTGAGTTACAGATAAAGCAGAGGGAATGATAAACATTCTCTAGCAATTAAAGCAAAGATCAAATCCAAGTAGTCTCTTCACTACTGCCTTTGTGCGTTTCTCCCCCGTGTGGCTGTGGGTGCTGTCATGTTATGTGCATGGTGTCTCAGACTGCACAAGGAGTGGTTTCATTCCTGCAACTAAATGATCTTCCTCGCTTCTTTGTAAACAGGCATTTCTGTGACAGAGTAGGTGGTATTTTCTGTAGTCCCTTGCTGGATTAATTAATGTAGACTGTATGACACTTGAGTGTATACATTACAGAGAGCTTTTTATCAACAGACTGACAAAAATGTATTTGGTATGCAATCATTCATAATTAATATATGCAGTTGATTTCTGGCTCTGGATTGAGTGTGTTTTGAGGAACTAAATCTCAAACCTTTGAGACTTTAATAACACACAAAACTTTGAAAACTTCTTGGGGATAAATTGACAACCAAGGACATCTGGAGATGGTGCACACAGAGGACAGGAGGCAGTGAGTAGATTTCTTATCAAATATCTTTACTGGCTTGTTTTGTTTGTGGGGTTTATAAAAGCCCATATGCTCATCAGCTAAGCTGGGCTTCAGAAGAAACTTCAAGGAGAAATTTTCCAGTCTGTTGTGCAAATGTTTTCTTGGAGGTATCAAATGCTTTATTATCAAACTTTTATAGGCTAGATGGAATGCGGCTCTATTACAATAGTATAACTCCGCCAGTATGTTTCATATGTCAACTTCTATGAAAATATGTTTATAAACTTAGATTTACTTAAGTAGCAAATTAAATTATCCTAACTAATCCATAACATCTGGGCCATTCAGAGATTAGTATTCAAACCTGACTTCTGGCTTTGGTGGTTGTTCCCTTGTCAGATTGCATGTCTCAAGTTTGGGCACAGCAAGGAATTTGAGAGTTCCCAGGATGTAGTAGTCCTGGTTTTGTTATTTTTGAGGCTTAAATGAACCTGTCTGAAAATGATCTTAAATTTTACTTGTTATAAGAATTGAATAGCCTTCTAATTGTAGGAAATAAAGGGTCATTTCAGACTAATTTTCTTCAAATCTTTGTCAAAACAAGCATTTTAGAGATGATGTTGTATCCGCCTACTGTTAGTTAAACAAATTGATTAACACTTAAATGCTTACCTACCTGATGTATTATATAACAGAATGCATCTGAGTTAAAATACAAAAGACCGAATCCTGTCCCCACAAGTAAAATGAGTCTCCTTGAAGCCTGGTATGAAGATATGAAGTAAAACTTCTGAGCCCTTTTGTAAGAAAAATTGTGTTCTTGAACATGTTCAGTGTTGCAAGACTACTCACTTTTGTATACTGTGAAAATCATAAAATGGATTTATTTTAATGATTTTTAAAAATACAGGTAGGAGATTCCCTGAAACTGAGAACTTCCATGAAAGGGGCAAAACCCCATGAACCTATTTAGCAGCAGTATAGCTACTTTGAGCTCTCTAATTGGCGTGCCAAACAAATGAATGTTTCACTAGGTATTCTGACCTCAGAGAAACGTAAAAACTAATTATTTCTAAAGGAGCGTGAAGCACTTGGACTATATATAGAGTTGCATGAGTCAGCAGTTGGTGATTGAAACCTGTGATTTGCAAGCAGTATTAGGAAGCTCAATCAATTTCACAGTCTAAAATTCTGCTTCAAATGTCATTGCTTGAATTAAAGACAGCACAAACAAGAAGAATCAGCCAATGGGCTCATGAATTGGAAGATTTGTATTTATAAACTTTTTGTGATAAGTTTCACACAAAGAAGGTGGGTACTGCAGAGCTCCTTTTGTCCACAGCCATGGGTGCCTTCCAGCTGCTTGTAGGACCATGACACTGTCTATCACAGGATATGAGATAAGGTATAGAGGTACAGGATAAGGTGTTTCTTTGTCCTTGGGTCAACAGCCTTATACAAAGGTGCAACAGTTCTTTGCTGACTGGTGGAGAAGGAACAGGACAGAAGTGTGCCATGATCTGCTCATGTCCCTGTCCAGGGCTGCAGCTGTCAAAGACAGGAGAACCATCAACTGAAACAGCTACCCTCTATTGCTATGGGCAGCCCCTGCGTCCCTGCCTGGGCATCTCCCAGCCTCACATCAAGGTTGTCCATTCCATGCCTCCATAACGGCCAGAAGGCACCCATCCTGGGTGAAAAATGTTAGCCACCACCAGCATTCTGCCCACTAACATAGCCACTACATCGCTAGTGCCAGGAGCTCAGTCCCAGGGAACCCAGTGAAAAAGGCAGAGAGCTCCCTTTGCCCATGGCTTTGGGGAGATTCTAGCTCCCAGTAAGACCACCAGAGGTTAGTGTTATCTGTCCTGTAGACTGTTGGCAACTCTCCAGCTCAGTGGCAGAGGAGGAAGAGGACAGGACTGTGCTGTGTTCTGGTTATTTCACTGTCCAGACGTCCAACTGTAGTTGGACAAAGTAGACAAGTAGTGAAAGCAGACACTTTCCATCACCATGAGGAGCCCCTGCCTCCATGTCCTCTCCTCCTTGCCCTTACTCACCTGGCTGCTCATCTGCTAGCAAAACCTTTTTTATAGCCATCCCGGTCTGGCAGTGTCACCAGCTGCCACTGCCAATGTTCTGCCTGCTGTGACAGCACCATTACATCTGTGTACTGTTTGCTGGGTAAAAAACTGTCTGGATGGCCAGGCCCTAACTGTTACAGTAAATGGAGTTAAATCCAGTAGGTGGCTGATCACAAGTGGTGTTTGCCAGGGCTCAGTACTGGGGCCGGTTCTGATTAATATATTTATCAGTCATCTGGATGAGAGGATTGAGTGCACCTTCAGTAAGTTTGTAGACGACACCAAATTGGGCACAAGTGTCGATCTGCTTGAGGGTAGAAAGGCTCTACAGAGAGATCTGCACAGGCTAGATCGATGGGCTAGGGATGATTGTATGAGATTCAGCAAGGTCCTGCACTTGGGTTGCAACAACCCCAGGCAGCCTCACAAGCTTAGGGAAGAGTGGCTGGAAAGCTGCCTGGTGGAAAAGGACCTGGGTGGTGTTGGTTGCCTCTGGTTGCATATGAGTCAGAAGAGTGCCCAAGTGGCCAAGAAGGCAAATAGTGTACTGGCTTGTATCAGAAATAGTGTGGCAAGCAAGCCTAGGGAACTGATTGTCCTGCTTTACTTGACACTGGTGAGGCTGCACTTCAGAATACCACATCCAGTTTTGGGTCCCTCACTACAAGAAAGACATTGAGGTGCTGGAGTGTGTCCAAGGAATAGGGACAGAGCTGGTGAAGGGTCTAGAGCACAAGGCTTATGTGGAGCAGCTGAGGGAGCTGGGTGGTTTAGTCTGGAGAAAAGGAGGCTGAGGAGACCTTACTGCTTTCTAGAGCTACCTGAAAGGAGGTTTTAGTGAGATGGGTGTCAGTGCTTTCTCACAAGTAACAAGTGATAGAATGAGAGGAAATGGCCTCAAGTTGTGCTGGGGAGGTTTAGGATGGACATTAGGAAAAAATTCTTCACCAAAAGGGTTATTGAGCATTGGAACAGGCTGCCCAGGGAAGTGGTCGAGTCACCATCTCTGGAGGTATTTTAAAAATATGTAGATGTGGCACTTAGGGACATGGTTTAGGGGTGGACTTGGCAGTGTTAGGTTAACAGTTGGACTTCATGATCTTAAAGATCCTGTAACAGTTGAGTTAACAGATGATCTTAAGGGTTTTTCCAACCCAGACGATTCCATGAGCCTATGAAATATTTCTGCCTCTATCTCTCTGTAGGCTCTGGGCTGTATCCTGTACTTGCTATGCTTTCGGCAACATCCATTTGAAGATGGAGCTAAACTTCGCATAGTCAATGGGAAATACGTCATCCCACAAAATGACACCCGCTATACCGTGTTTCATGATCTCATTCGTAAGTTTTCCGGTGTTATTTAATTTGGTGTCTTTATGGTAACACCTTATTATTGACAGTATTGTATTACTGATGGTTAAATGTGTTTGATATGTGATGGTGAAAAAGGTTAACTGCAAAAATCTAGTGTTTTTTTTTTAAAGTAATTCATTATCAAGCAACTTTTTCATGAATACCTGTTATTGCAGTTGTATTTGGATATGGTTTTAGCAGTTGCTCCACTCTGTTCATGTTTGATTGCTTGTTGCACTGGAGTGCACTGAAGGCACTGCTAACCTCTGCTGGGAGAAAAGCTCTGAAGAGTTTCTGTTACATTGTCTGAATCTCCTTTTTTAGGCTTCACTTTGAAGGTGAACCCAGAGGAGAGATTGTCAATCACTGAACTTGTGAATCAACTGCAGGAGATTGCAGCAGCTAGGAATGTGAATCCTAAATCCCCCATCACAGAGGTAAGTTGTTTCATAAGGAGTATTATTGATTAGGTCTCTTTTCTGTCCTCGCTTATCCAGTGAGTTTAGTAACAGATATCAGAGCAGATCCCCTTTTCCTTAGTCTCTTGAAAGTTTCACACTACCTTGTTTTGAAATGCAGGTGGTCTGTATCACTTGCAGGATCTTTGAAAATAAAATATACTTTTTAAAGCACAGAGTTTGCATGACATTAAAGGAAGCTAGTTGTAATTCTTACTGCTTGTTGAAAAACTTCTCATGATCTTGGGTCATTCTTTAGTATGCAAGTGCTGTTTGACATGCTGCATATGACTTGCGCAGAAAAATCTAGTATAAAAAGCTCTGCCTATACTAACTTGATGTGTTCTGTTTGATGCTTAATTTGTCAATACTGTAAGTGAATCAGAATATCTTAACTTCCTGGCTTTCGCCTGAAGTTCAGCTTGCTTGTTCTCACCATGTAATTTACAAAGCATAGTAAATTGGCTAAACTGGCAAGAAAATACTGATAGTATTAATCTCCTCAGCTCCTGGAACAAAATGGAGGCTATGGAAACAATGCTCAGCCTCGGACATCTGTGACCTCTGTTTCACAGAGTTCCAAGCCTGCAGGACAGCTGAACAATATGTACAATGCAGGTAAGTGCATCATCTTAGTGTAAAACCAATTGCATATTGTCTATATGGAAAAAAAAAATCCTTTGGGGATTTTAGACATTTTGCACAACTGCTAGCTATTTTACATTTATATCACTGGTTCTAACATTGTTTTATTTTTTCCAGGGTTTGGTTGTATGTTGGTAGATGCAAATGAATTTCTCAAGTTCAGTGATGGGCAAGATAGAATTCTCTTTCCTATATAAAATAATTGAAACTAAAATGCATTATTGACCTGTAGAGGTGGGAGAGTTGAAATAAGTGAACTAAAACTTGATGGAAGTGGTGGATATCATAAGCAATAATGTCCTTAGAACAAGAACTATAGTGAAAGTGGTCTTCAGGTTACGACAAATAATAAAAATGGCTTATTTTAAACCCGAAACTTTCTGATTCAATGAGGCAACAATATTTGAAAGTGTCTTGTGTAAAGTGGAGCATTTAATAAGAGTTTAAATTTAAACTGTTAAAAAATCTTCTCAGAAGTGCTGTGTTTTAACTGAAACCTTGTTACTTTATGGCAGAATTTAATGAAGTCAGTATATATCCTGAGTTTGTGCACAATATTGGATCTTTGGTGTAAGAAAGTGACAGTTGTCTTTGCTTTCCAAGAACAACTACACAACTACTTTTACATCAGATGTGTTACAGCTTAAAAGATAGCAGCCAGTCTCTGACTTTTGGTCTAACTTTATGCTAAAATGGGCTTGTTGGTGTCTAACGGTTGAAGTAGTCCAAAAAAGAAATGCAGAAGCAATTGCAGGGATTTTGACTATGGACCACAGTGATTCATTAATCCGAAGGAGTCACTGATCTGACGTATTTATTTTAGCCTGCAAAAAGCCTGTATGAGGAAGAAATACTTCCATAAACCTCTGGGGTCTACCTCTCCCCCACAAAAAAGGCTTTTGACCTCTGTGATACTTTGAAGTGCATCTGACAGAGTGATCGTAGTCTAAAGCTGTTTACTTTTGTCACTTCAGAAAGGCTCATGTCTGACAGCCTCAAAGGGAAAAAGCAGCAGCCTAAACTCAGTTTATTGGCTATCCAATAATAGCCATAGCTGGAACTGCTGTGAGCCCAGTTTATCATGGGAGGATTGTGAAGGGAGGACTTCAGGATATGAATGCACCATAGAACATCACTGGTGAGGAGAAGGAGTTCTGGTTCCATCTGAGAAAAAGCAGTCTTGGACTAGCAGGACTACATTGAGTCAACCAAACCCCGTCTCCAAAATGGCACGATTAAAAGCTGACATGCCCATTCTGTAACAATAGATATTCCAGAGTTCATTCAGTTGAAAATACTTGCATTTAATATAGTAAAGAAAATGAGAAGTTTGATAGGCTTATTTGCATCTAAGTTCTTATTAAAAAGCAATTTCTGCACCTGTCTTACCATATATGTGAATATAGAACATTTCAATTAATGTAGAAGATAACAAGGAAGCATTTCATACTGTATTCAATTTTCCCTCCAGCTTGATATTTTTTGCTTCATATTGCTTATGATGAATTGCCAATGAGGTAAAGGATATTAATGTTCCAGGGAAACTTTTAAAATTGGGTAATATTTATTGCAGTAGTGTTATCTGTCTATCAATTTCTGTGGAAGAATCCAGCTTCCTAATAGGATTATAATAAAAAAAGATGTCTGGCCATCTGTTTCATGCAAGAATGGGTACTGTTTGTTGTATACAATCATATTAATAGGGATCTTTTGCTGGGATGTTGTGCTCAACAAGTAACTTAATTATACCAGCTGCTTTTGAAGCTCTGCATTAAAATGTCTCTACTGGAGGTGCTTAATCAGATTTGCTAGTGATAAGCTGCACTGAAAGAGACTGATACTAAAAAAATACAGTATTTTGCTGCACTGGCAATAAGAAATCAATGCTTCACTTTCAGAAATTTTTCACCTTGTTTTTTCCTAAATGCGAACAGTCAATTAAACAATGTATTATGTAGTTTGCTAGTACTTCCTGACCTCAAGAAGTACTGTTTTTTGCATAGGTCATAGTTAAGGAGAACTTTAGAACTGTGAGCCTTACAGCAAGGCATAGCCTGTATGTGCATTCATTTCCAGCTTTGTAGGCAGCTTGCTTTAGTATGGAGCCCATTGCAGGATATGACTTAAAGTACAATTATTTTTATTCAACTACTCTAGGCCTGACCGTTGCGGAATGTGACCAGACTTATGGAGGGTTCTTTGATATTCTGAGGGGTGGAACAGAGCGATTTTTCACTAATATTAAGGATACATCTTCTAAAGTTATCCAGTCTGTGGCCAAGTGAGTAAAAAAAAAAAAAACAAAACCCTAAAAAATTTGTGCTGGTAAGAGTTCTAAATGAAAGGTCAGGAGCTTGCTCCAAAAGTGATCAAATTCAGAGTACTTTTCCAAATATGAGCTCTAATACCTGGTAGGTAGCCTTAAGTTTTTATGAGTGATATTAAAAGTTACTTTAGCAATCATATACTAGAAATGAGAATGTTGGGGGCAAAAGCCTGTCCATAAGTACTACTTTCCCTGCTGTATTTTAGACACTGAAAGATTGGGAGAGATCATCAGGTGGGGTCTGGAGCAGGATGGAGAGGTATGGAATAGGACTGTCATGGTTCAGACTTAATGAAATCAATTAATAGATAGACCCTCCATAAATAAGAGAGGAAGAAAAATGGATGGAGTGGTGAAGGATACAAATAAAGGGAATGGAGGTGATAACAAAAACTGCAGGGAAATAGTTTATAAGTTCTGCTGTCCAGTTTAGTTTTCAGGTGGAATTCTGTGCCCTCAAGGCAAAATGAAGAGGGTCTGCGCTGTTTTTCTTGTTTTCCCTGCATTATATGGAAGAATACTCCTGTTTTGATGTATGTGTTCTCAGATACCTAGTGTGTGAATATTTTTTTCTAAACAGATTTTCAGTCCCATTCCAAACATCTCTAGTACCTCTGTATGATCAATATTTGTTGATCTGTATGATTCATACTTTCTTAACTCATAATAAAACTTTATGCAGTGTAAAAGTTTTTTCTTAATTCTATGAAGAGCAGGTAAGTCACTACTGAAGACCATAACTGAACTAGAACCTCCTAAGGAATACTGAACCTTGTCCCTCACTGTAGAGTTTGTGGGCCTTTAATTGGGATACTCACTATGTCTTTGTAACATCTATTGCTTGCAACTGTTTTTTTCTGTCTCTGATTGTGATTTGTGTGTGGTGCTGATCTATGACATTTGTAATGATCTATAGGTCTTGCACCTCTACAACTGTTTGCACTTACACTTTGTTTAAACTTCCTGTGCATGGCTTAGAAAGGCCAGGTCTTATTTTTTTAAAGGTCACAAAAGCTATGCAGCTTTGGTTTGTCCTTAAGCTTTCTAGAGAAGCAACTGGCACAATAGTACCAATCTTTTCACCCTGGGGAAACCACACTGACTCAAGCGAAAACAGGGAGGTGTACAAGGGGAATCAACTGTGGCATGACAAAAAGCACTGGCTTGTTAGCAGCTTAGCAGAACTGTAGGAATTCTATGTATGAAATAACATGATAAGGTACAACTTTTAGGCAGCTGCCCTCCATTTTATTTCTTTGACGTGTTTTCTTGCAGGCCTCTGTTCTTGATCTCCTCCTACCTGCTATCTTCTGTCGAATTGATCGTCCTCTCCCCTCTTCTTCAGTCCTACTTCCGTTCCTTTTGTGATACGTTTTTAAACGAAATTTACTGTGTGGTAAAACATAGAAATATTCTGCAGATTCCTTGCCTTTGACAGCTCTACTATTTATAAACTCAAAGGTACT
This sequence comes from Tringa tobata, assembly GCA_033628505.1. NCBI lineage: Eukaryota > Metazoa > Chordata > Aves > Charadriiformes > Scolopacidae > Tringa > Tringa tobata. Next base: position 2,951,800 of record JAHREE010000605.1, on the reverse strand, counting down.
TAATTCTTGTCTAAAATTTTGCCAGTTTTGCTTAGACTTGAGTCTTGCAGCAGAGAAATTTCTTCCTTTGTGACAGATAACACTTAAATTCTCTCTGCCTTTTACAAAGTTATAAGTCCTATTTTCCCTTGCCTATGTTCCTCTATTAGATCTTACTCTGATACTATATTTTGAGTTGTACACTACATGCTTCTGAAATACTCCTGCACTCCACTTTCTTGCGTTCCTGTCTCCACAAGATGTTCTGGGTTTTTGTGCCTTCATCGGTCAGTTATGTTTGAAGAAGTTTCCTCTTCCTGCTCTTGTAAGCAGTTTCTTCCTTAAAGGCCACAGGAAATTTAGTTACTTTTTTTGAATTTCATCCTGTGCCATTTTGCCCTGTTCTAGTGGTGGATTGGGGCTGTATAGAATCGACTTTCTTAATATGGAATGGCTTACGCTATGCCTGCACCTTATTTTTATTTCTCTTACCTTACAGCTGTGTGTGGGTTTTTGCTTTGTGTGATTTGCCTTTGTTCCATAATAAGTGTAGTGAGCAAGAAATAAACCAGTAACTGTACATACAGCTGCATCTGCAGAGCTCAACTAGCAGCTTCTGAAGTATAGGACAGTGAGTGTTTGGTGTCTGAGAAGACTGTTCAGTTCACATGTTCTACTCTAAAATTATCTTAGATTATGGTGAACGCCCAAAATAAGTCTTGCATCTGTCCTATTCTTAGAGTTGTTAGGATACTTCTCATTTGCTATTTAGTGTTCTGTACTCTCGGCACTTTAGTTGAAATCCCTTTTTTGACAAAAATGGGAAAGTATGCTTGAGATGGAACTTGAGGCTTTTGAGTCCTGCATGCCCTTAAATTTGTGTGGAACATAAGGTACTCTTGTGGAATCCACTAAACGGCTTCAAACTGATCTGGCATGACTGTTTACTTTGTGGTAGTGTTTGAGCCTCTATCAGGAATGCAAGCGCATGTCTTGTGAAACTTATTAGTCAGAAAAGCTCATTACTTTTACATCTTAGTTTGTATTAATTACAGAAAGTCACATGTGGGTATTTACTAGAATTGAGTAGCTTGTGAATGTAATTGTTCGACCTGGTTTTGGTGTGTAGCTCTTAATGGGTGGGAGTATTGTAATATCCAAATTAGGTCAACAAGCCACAGGCCTTCTCCAGCTAAAGGGGGCACCAGCATTTCTGTGGGCCCTGGTGAATTGACAGATAATTGTCAAACAGTGTTATGTTAAGTCCCAAGGTTCATCATGAGGAGCTCAGTCCCTCACAGGTGTTTGGACCAGGCTGATTGAATAAGGGTTTATATTTAGGTGACTCATGCACATCCCCTCTGTTGACAGAGCATGTGAGACTGTCAGACTTCTGTTCGTGCTTGCTCTAACATAAACAAATCTTGGTTTTCTGGGGGATCCTCTGTCTTCATACAACTACCTTTTTGTTTTCTTGTGTTATCTAAGTGAATTTGATCATTGGGTTGGGGGGTGAAAGGAAGGGGTGGAATGCAGCTGATGGCTACTTATGCTAGTGAGAATCAGTTATTTTAGAACTTACTTTCCAAATAGTATTTAACCAATACTGAAAGGGAAACTCTTTCCACGTATAACTTGCCAATAGTGGCCCTTAGTGGCCTTTAGTGACCCTTAGTTCTGTAATTTTTATTCCTTGATAAGTCTGTCATGTGTATTCCTAACCTTAACTGTATTTAACAGGTCACTGAAATGGCAAAACATGAATTACTGTGAGCAATACTTAATGTTATCCTGGACCTAAGGTAGTCTCAGGTTCTTTAGCTTTTAGAAGAACATTTCATATTCTTCTGAGCATCCCACCACTGGGCTTATACATTCTTAAAATACTTATGCTTTAACGAAGCTGAAGTGTTAATTCTTTCTTTGCATCCACTATAGGGCATATCTGTTTCTGTCGTGGTCATTCTCTGCCTTTACAAACTTACATTGTGGCTATAGCTGACACCATGAGGGATGTGAGAATACGTCTTCTACTGTTGCATACTTGACTGCCTTTCCAAAATTCTTCAATCAATACGAGAAGCAGACATTCTGGACAAACTAAAATGTGTCTTCCTTGTCATGCATTTTCCTTGCCCCTATCCTGGTTCGCAGTAAAACAGAACCAATTTTCTTTTCAGTAATTTTATTTTTCAGTTAAGTCTCTTCTAACTCTGAAACTAATGGCATATTCTTCAGTGTCTGCTTCCAGGGTGATAATGCCTAATGCTTATAGTGAATACCAAGGAATGGTATGTAGAGGGGCTCTTGCTTATACGTATTGCTGTAACAACCAAGGCCAGCTAACTTTGTTTTATGCCTGGCTGGGGGGTCAGAGATGGAAAGGCGTAGAGATTGCACCTGTGGGGAGAAGCAGACAGGACAAGTGACCCAAAATTGACCAACAGGGTATTCCATCCCATCTGCCCCATGCTCAGTATAAAAGCTGAGGGGTCTTAAGGAGCCAGCCTCTTTCTTCGATTGTCAGCATCTGAGGAGGACTCTGTTCATGTGCCTTTGATCCTTATCTGTGTGTTCTTGACTCCAGATCAGAGTCCAGTTCCCATCCATCACCGAGTCCATGTGGGTCTTTCCTATTGCCTGCTGGTGATGTGATCGTCATCCTGGGAGTTCAGTACCGGTTGTGTATATATTGTATATATTTTGTAATTTTCTTGTTAATATTACTATATTTTCATTTTCTTATTTTATTATTAATATTCCACTAAAGTAGTTCAGTTTCTTTTTCAACCCATAAGTTCTCTCTTTCTCTGATTGTCTCTCCTCTCCTCTGAAGAGAGAGAAGTTAAGGAGACCATTTGTTGTTCCTTTGGTGGCCAGCCTAGCCCAAACCATGACAGATTAATTGGTGCCCAATGTGTGGGGCATGTCCAGGGCTCTGACAGCCTGGGTAGTTTAAATCCTGGCTTGCTCAGTTGAGAGGGTATAGAATTTTGCCTTTGAGAGTCGTGAGGGGCTGGAAATTAAAACAGCGCACATCGTGTCCTTCTTAAGCAAAATGTTACATCATGCCTTTATAGGCTGTGTTTAGAGCTATTTGATGCAGTGCTGCTCAATTTAAGCAATCCTCATGTTGGAGTCTGTCATCTCATTAGGTAGGCTCTCTCCTTCCTACTTACCATTGCTTTTCTGAATGGTGGAGTTTTTTCCTTTATCTGCAGACAGACTTCTTTCTCACTGAATCTGAACTACAGTGGAATAATTAGTGTTTTGTAGTTGCTACAAAAAAGTTAATTTGTTTTCTTCTCTTCCATAGTAGCGTTTATCTTAATTCAAATTTTGGTTTCTTGTGATTAGGTCTGAAAACTAAAACACATCTCACAGGCTACTAGGAACAGGAGAGTGAGTGAGGGCCATCTTCATTGTCCCCAGGGCCACCTCACTTGCTGGTGACACAGTCTCCATTGCAGATTCAGGTTAGGCAGGAACAGTTTATGGCTACATGAGAGAACACAGAGGAACAGAAGTTCAGCCTCTACTGATAAAAACTGACCCAGAAGAAAGTACTAGGGTGTATGCCCACTTAGAACAAATACGGAGTGCTCTGTGAAGGGGCCTGATACGGCAGAGCAGCACCTGCATAGAAAGGAACTTTGTTCCAGGAGGTGTACCTGTGTAAGCCTGGTAACTCAGTCTGCAGCTGTGTGGCCTCAGTGCACCTCTGTTCACCTTCTCCATCTCTCGCTTGTGACGCTGCTGTGCCTTTGACCAGCTGTAATGTTTATTGAGGTCTGTATCCATACAGCTTGCAGGGCCCTCCCAAAAGGCATATGTTAATGTTTTAAGTATCTAGTCTTCACTGGTATTGAAAACAGCATGCAAAACTTATGATCAATTTGTTTTTCTTTGTCAGAACAGTCTCTTTCAGTGAAGAGATTATGATCTAGTAATCTAATGAACAGTTAGCTGCTGTTGTAAGGTAATTTCGTGTCTGGTTTGATGCTGCGTTAATGTTTTTTATGAATCATTTTGTTGCACTAGGTAGTTGAATGATGAATTTAGCTTTATGAAGCAAAACCAAATGGGAACAGGTTGATAAGAATTTCAGTGCTGCATTTCTTCCTGGCTTTTAAAAAATAAACTGCAAAAATGGTGGTATTCAGTTAATGGATAGGTATTTTTCTACTCTTACGAGTGTAGAGATGTCTGGGGGAAGATTGCTCAGTGAAAGAACATTATTTAACTGGAGATAATGTTTTGTATTCACATTGTGGCTGTGCTGGTTAGTCTGTCATTTTTTTTATTCTTTCCCATCTTCAGCTGTTAGTAATAGTGGGTTACTATGCACTGTTCTAGAATTTTGTGCTATATGCTAATTTGTTTCTTTTCTGAATTTAATTGTTAATTTTAATGTAATTGTTTTTAACTTAATTTGCTGGAAGGATCTTTTGTTTAATATTAGTTATTGTCTTTAAGTGCAGGCGTTCTCTGGCAAGATTGAAAAATGAGAATTCATATCTTACTATATTTCCCACTTGACTTCTTACTGAAGGGTCTTGAAGTAGCCTGGTATCATCAGAAAAGTGACTAAATATTGGTGTCATAACATACTTTCCTATTTAGCTTGATTAGACCCTTAAAAAGCACACTGAATTTTCCATATGGGTCACAAGCCAGAAACCCTCCATGCGGTTCCTTGATTTGTTCACATGTTCTTCTAGTTTTAATCACCTGCCAGCAACATTGCTGTGTAAATGAAATTTCTGCAGTTAGCATGAAAGGAAAGACCTTATTCCTGATTTTTAATTACAGGGTTATATCTTGAAATGTGTAGGAATGCTTACCAATGTGAAGAATATGCATTTTTTCTTTTACCTTCTTCCCATTTAAAGCAATCTCAGTTACCAGTCTGACATGAAACACTCCACTAAAAACAGAGAACCTCATGTTCATGTCTTACTACTGAAATAGCTCTGAAATCTTCAGAATAAAGTTCAAGGAATAGTGATTAAAGGACAAGGTCACATGTTTTAGGAGGCTTGTGTTGATTTTGCGGTTAAGCAGCTCCATTTTGATTAAGACTGCACAAATATTCTGAAGCTTTTTTCAATTGTAACATGCATACAGATTTATTTTTTTTTTACTGCAAACCAGCAAGTTTGACTTGGCTGTGCTCTGTTATTGACATACTGAGCTACACTTTTTCAGCAATGTGTGTGTGGTGAGATCCATGCTGCTAATAATGTTACATTTTAATTTAGACAAATGTAAAAAGCAAAGCTGAATTGAGTGATGTTGCTAGTTAATATCTGAAAGCGTTCCCAAGGGAATGTGTGTGAGGACTGTTGGGTTTTTGCTCTTAACAGTTCTGTGGTTTTTTCAAGTTACTGCTTAACCTCAGTGTTAACAGCACTGAAGAGATAATGATTCTTTGTTCTCAGGCTATTGTATTAGGTGGTTCTTCATATTAAAGTTGGTATCATTAGAATGATCTGCATGTTTTGGTACTTGAAGGTGGTGGGTGTAAGCAACAAATAACATTTGACACTTCTCAATCATATAAAGGACTATGCTTATCACTAATCTCAGTAAGAAATCATGATTAGTTCTGAATGTAAATTTCTGCCTTAATTTGGCTGCGACAGTGTTACCAATTGAGCTATGTGAGGAAGTTATGTCCTTCCAAAGGTGCAGGTAATTTTGATATAGTGTTTATTTGGCCATTTTGTCTACCTCCTTATGCAAGATTTTTCAAGACTGAGTTTTTCAGTGCTTTGTTTAGTGAGACTCTCAAATTCCTTGTGGTCATTTAAATTTCTCTTGAGACCGTGGGTCATTATCATTGTTAGAACACTGATAAATACTGTTTAATGTCCTTGCTTTCAGAACAGTTGTTCTTGCCTTATCCTCTTCCCAGTCCTTGTAATTCAATAATCTTTTAATTAATCCCTCCAGCCTCCTTCACATTTACTAGCAAGCAGTAGGCAATCAAAGCATAATTTTTTCTCTTGACATATTTGCATGCAGTATCCTAGGTCTGCTCTTTCAAGCAGTGTCTTCAAACTTTGTAGTGATATAAAAGTTTTTCTTTGATAGTGCCTCTGCATTCCTTAAACATGCATCATAATCTTGTGATGACACTTTGATATTCTGGAGATAATATGCTGCTGGCTTAATTAAATTAGGGATGTCTAAACCAAATTCTGTAGGTGAGGTTTGTTCTTATTTTGCCAATTGGGAGTGCAGATTTATGTGATTGTACTCAAGGATGTTGGCCTGCAGTGGGGCTCTTCAGTCTTTTTCTCGAGCTTTTTTTGTCCTGCTACATAGAAAATACCCTAGAAGCAAAAAAAAAAAAAAAAAAGTGGTCTTAACATAGGAGATTTTTTGCCATAATGTGCGTGATTAGGAAGAGATGGAGGGAATGGACCAAAATTTAAAAAAAAAAAAATCACTGGGAAATTATTTTTCAAAAATACTGCTCTTTAAAACCGTGCACAACTGTACGACAAAGAGATGAGTAATGGTTAATGCTTTGCTTACTATGGGAGTTTTGGAAGTGAATTTTTGGAGGAGTGATTTAAATGAGGAAAGGTACCCTCTATTCATAAGAAATCCAGAAATTGAGCAGCGTGGCCATCGCAGCCAGGTAGTAACATGCCAGAATTACATAATTTAAAATGTAAAATTTCAACAAATGGTCTTCTTTTTAAGCATTATGATGTCTTCCATTAAAGATGTTAAGGCATCCTTACTAGGCTTTCAAACTGTTACCAACAATGAACGTTTCTCACTAAGAGCAGGGGCTAGAAGAATGAGTTAAACATTGAAGATATCTGTACAAAATCCCCAGAGATACTTCTGTTGCAACTGATGTAAATAAGTAACTGTTCACCTAAAATGTTTGTTCTGAAAACCTTGAAGTGTGAGGTAACAAGCCTCAGAATGGAAGAAATGAAATTATTCATGGTGGTGGGTGTACCCTGAGAGACCTGGGGTTTAAATTTACAGCTTAAATGTTTTTATTTCCCTGTATTAACTCCTATGTGTTCTCTTTCAGTTATGCAAAAGGAGACTTGGATATATCATACATCACTTCCAGAATTGCTGGTATGATAGTTATGTCTGTCTTAAGAATAGTTTCTGATTGTTCTTAATATGTGAAAAAAGCAAATACTTCACCTGCTGTTTGTTGTTCTGTCTTCAGTGATGTCCTTTCCAGCTGAAGGTGTAGAATCTGCCATCAAAAATAACATAGAAGATGTGCGATTATGTCTGGACTCTAAACATCCTGGCCACTATGCTGTGTACAATCTCTCTCCAAGAACATACAGGCCTTCAAGATTCCATAATAGGGTGTGTATAATTTTTGTGCATTTCTGTAAAAAGTCTTTCAGCACAATGTCTTGATTATATCTTCAGCTTTTTATTGTGAAATATATTAAAATAGGTTGCATAATCAAAAAGACGACAAAAGAGTAAGTACATACAGAAGATCAGAGCGTAACCTATATTCTGCTTACCTTTGCTTTCAATCCAAACTTAACTTATTGAAGACTAATCTTACTGACTAAAGTCTGTGTTTATGTGGCTGGTGATATCTTTGAAAACATGTACAGGTACCTTACGTGTTTCAGATTTAAATGGAGAATACTTAACATGATTAAAACTTACTAAAATTTCAATCTCTCCTGCATTCAGAGAGAATGTACATACATTCTTTATCAAAGGTAATACTCCTTTGGCATCTGATTTGCACAACCTATTTACTTGACTTTCTCCTTGTCCTGCTGCATACTGTTTGACTCCCATATGGCTCAGCCCTAGCTGACTGTTTATTGCTATTGCCTGAAATATGGGTATAGCTTAGCTGAGCTCCGCTAGCCTTTCTGCCTGTTTCTCTGGTACTAGAATGAAGACATTTGCCTACTTAAGTAATAAGGTAGTGAGGACAGCTTGATAGGTGCTGTGATACTGGACTTCAGCTCCTAAATTCACTTCAGCTGTCCTGTAAGTAGCTCAACAGTGGAGACTTATTACTAGTTGTGAGTTGTCCAGCGCTGGCCACATTAAACCGCACCTCAGTCTGTAGTGATTGTGCCCCTTCCCCATAAAACCAACTGCCTACAGGATAGTCTAGAAGCAATATTTGTTACAGGAAACCCCTTTTGGGCCTTAGCCTGCTGAGCTGCTCTTAGCATTACTTCAGTTATCCAAGTTCACTTAGACTGAGGTATGTTTAATGTACTCTGTCTAGTGCTTGTCACTTCCTTCCTTTTAAACTTCTAGAATAAGAATAGGCTGCCCGGGGAGGTGGTTGAGTCACCATCCTTGGATGTGTTTAAGAGTCTTTTAAATGCGATGTTGGGCGATATGGTGTAGGGGAGAACTTTGTAGAGTAGGGTAAATGGTTGAACTCGATGATCCCAAGGGTCTTTTCCAACCTAAATGATTCTATGATATTTTGGTTATGCAAGTCTGAAGTGCCTGTACACTGATATTCTTGATGTATTGGTACAGTGAATGGTAACATGAGCACAGCTAAATCTACCAGTGATCTGAAACTCTTCTGGTCTACATTTATCTTTTTGACATTCATTTTGTCTTACAATCTTTGTTTTGCTGGGAAGTAATAGTAGACGCTAACATTGTAGATTCTTGCTCACTTTATTGGCTGGGAGTATTTAGGAAGTTTCTGCAAAACACCATTTTCTGTTTTAAAAACAAAATAAGGCAGCTATTTTACTTGGAAAATAAACTCTTTAGATCTATTGGGGAGAATTTCCCTGTCCATCTTTGAAATCCAGCTGCACAATGAGCAATACTAACTGACTTAACTCTATTATTCAGTACTGGGTGAGAGCAGCCAGGTAGGAATCCAAGGAAGTTTAGTTTTTCTTCAGTGCCTGCAAAAGATTATGGCAAGCCTTAAACTTGATCAGATGAAAACAGCTTCTGAATTCTTAATTCTGACACTTTGCTTAGTAGGTATTTTTGAAATTATATATTCTTGCTGTATGCTATCTGTATGGAATGTTTATAAACTTCTTTAACCTTGCTTAAAGTTACTGGTAGTTTTGAAGTCTTCTCTGCTAGTTTTGAGCCCTACTTGGAGTAGATTGCTCAGAGGTTGTGCGCTCTCTGTCATTCTGCTAATGATCAGAATATTTTGATCGTAAAACATACCCAAAGGAAAAGAAGGTAATGTTGTATGATACGCTTCTTGTAGCAAAACTAGTGTTTTAGCAGAAAGTAAACAGTGAATCAGAAAAAAATACAGTTCTTGGGTTTTTTGAATACACCTTGTTTTCTGATTTGTAGCTATAATGCTTTCACTGCTATTGAAATGTTCAGGATGTACTGAAGCCCACATTGAATCCCGTGGTGAACAGGAATATAAAGGACTGCTTGCCTTTGCTTTTATTCGTTCAGTGGTGACTTTGTGTAAGCTTTTGCTAACAAAAGAACATTCAATTCAAATCTCTTGCACAGTGACACTTTCTGAAACTGCCCTGTATTTTTTAAATTAAAATACTAGAATACAGTGAAAAGCTGTAGGAGACTTTGTATGTGAGATTTTTCCTGAGCTTGCCACAAAAACAAAGTCTGAAAGAAACAATCTCATTGAGAATTTTTTGTGATACTCAGTTCAGATAATTAATCTCAAAATAACCCTTGCGCTCTTTTATCTGGATAAGAGAACATGTTGCTGATAGCAAAACTTGGTTTTCCACATTCAGCAATTGTGGTCATGGCTAAAAAGAAATAAAAAAAACTTGCTTTGTACGTTGTTTTCTTGGTCCTGGCAGAACATCTGTTCTTTTGGTGTTGGAAGTTTTCACACATTGCATTCTTACTGGATAGCTGATTTTAAGAGTATAGAGTCTCAGGAGTGAAGCTGATTATTTGGTAGTGTTTTGTAGCACTAATTGCAGGAGGAATATTACTTAAATGTTGAGGCTCATTGAACAAAGAACAAACGTAAAAGCAAACCAAGTTTTTCTGTTTTGTTTTTTTTTCTTAAGAATATGTGCACAAATCAAGTTGAAAGCTGTTTTACTTTATTCCTTGCTCTGAGAAAATTTCACGTGGTACTGATAGTTCTGAGTTGCCAATACTTCTAGTGCAGCAGGCTATGGATAGGGGTGGAGTTTTATTGTGCTTTGTCCTATAAAGTGGTGCTTACACTGTAAACTACTTTTCTTGAGTGTCTTGCTTAATTTCTACCTGAAGGTGGCATTGAAATGGAAAATTGTCCTGTATATACACATCCTTTGCTGTGCAAATGTATGTGACTATGTAATCTTATTTCTCACCTCTGCTGTCTCTCTTGTTGCAGGTTTCTGAATGTGGCTGGCCAGCAAGACGAGCACCAAATCTTCAGAATCTTTATAGTATATGCAAGAACATGCATTTATGGCTGAAACAGGACCAGAAAAACGTTTGCATTGTGCACTGCCTTGTAAGAAACTGGTTTAAATCTGAAGTGCTTTGCTCAATTCAGCTTTCAATTTTGATTAAGGATGCTAGTATCCACTCAGTTTGTGAATGTTACTAGCTTTCTTTACTCTGAGGCCTGGGGGCAATTCCATCCTTCTGTGTCTTTACGAAAATGACTTGCGTAAATTTTCTCCTTAATATTAGTTAGAATTAGTTAGGCAAATTATTTGGGTGATGTAGCCCTCTCTAACTTGGATGTAACATAGAAGGCAGTATACAGGAGGGATTAAAGCAAAGTAGCATTTCGGAGAAAGAGTCTGCCCTATTATTTCAGTGTTTGCACTGTTTTTTTGTTCTTGTTTTTGGAGTGACAGCTAGATGTACACTCCATTTCCCACTGTCCATTTAGAGTGTATTCTCTATCAGCAGAATTGCAGAAACTGACTGTGAGACTTGTGGTGAAACTTGCTTTTGCTGGCAGCAGATTGCTATGACAAGAAAACTCGTGATAAAGAACAACCTTGTGTCAAACACGGTGGGGGGGAAACGAATTGAAAGAATAATTACTATGCTCAGGCTTTGAAAACATGAGGTTACTGTTATGTTTGTGTAAGAGAATTGTGAGAGACATTTTAAATTCTTATTTTCCTGCACAGTAAAAAGAGAAACATGACCGTTGTTACAATGCATATGATGCTGCTGGAAAGCATTCAGAAACAGTCCTTTGATATGGTATAGTAGTCTATAATGGAATATCAGTATCAGAGTCTTAAAAGATGATTTTTTTAATCTGGTAAAGTGCCTTTCCTGAAACAGAGTTTTGCAAGATCACTTAATGCCAGCTCCTGAAAACCAGTTGGATTTTCATGGCTGCTGTGAGGTTAGGAATCTAAGTATATATTAAAGTGGTACTTACAGTATCTCAGTATCACACGATACTGAGAAGTGATCATATGCTAGGAACATTTTTTGTAACATCCTGTCCTTGAAGTGTTTCCTTTAAGGTTCTTAACTCATTCCTTTTCCTCAGGTGTAAGGGAAGCTTGTGTATATATATATGTCTGTGTGTTAGATGTGATGCCAAGAGCATACACCAGAACTACTAGAAATGAATGACAGCTGCAATATGGTCTTGGATTCATCTCGTTGGAAATTTTTGTAAATACAAAAGTTAGGTTGAGAAGAATTCTTTGTCTGGTGGAGATAGAATGTTTTACACTAGTGCACTTTCTTAGATAACAAAACATTAAAATTGCTTCTTGTGAAGGTGAAATTGTCTCTAGGTGGCCAGTATTCAGAAGTAGGTAGGGCTTCCTGGTCTTTTGATCTTTACTGTAGAGGTTTACAATAATGGAGTGAATAGTTAAATTTTTACACTGTAATTTGAGTGATCCAGTTTAGAACAAGCCATAGAAAACAAGGTTTAAATGGCAGCTCCCCACTTCAGCTACAGTTGAGTTTTTCTGGACTGGCAATGACACAGATCTGCTTTTAACTGGCATCCCATTCTGTTGATATCACAAGACTGTAGCACACATGCCAGAGGCTGGAGTAACTCCTAGACATCTGCGGTAACCACTTTTCTCTGTGTAATTATTGGGGCCCGTGCTGTGGTGGTCATCCTTGAAAACTTGGACAGCTTTAAGAAGGTGTGAGTACAAGGTCATCTTGGTGGAACTTAATGGCAAAGGCACTTGCAACTGCAGCTCTTTCAGTGTGGTTAAGTGTTCCTTCAGATAGCTGTGTTTGTGTTTAAATGAACCAAATTAAGATAGGCACACTAAGAAAAGTTAAGTTTAATTTATTTTATAAAGGTTATTTCTTTGTATAATAGTTTAGACACAAAACTCCTCTAGCTTTTTGAGTCTTTGGGACAAACATGCTCAAAACCTGGCTTTTTCCAATCGTTGTTTTTTATTGCTGCCTTAATGATTTTTTTTATGCCTGAGGATTGTTTATTTTTGTAGCCAAGATTCATCATCCTTGTAAAAACATACAGGGAAAAATTGAAATTCTTACTGTCTCATCTCTGGATTGGAGTGTTTCTTTTGCTCCCATTCTGCAACTTATCAAGCTTCTTTCTGAAGTGCAAAGTTCTGTTATCAGATTTGCTCAGTAATGAGTGAGACGTGCTTTATTTTGAATGCTGTATTTCTGGTTGTAAAGTGGACTTCAAAGTCTTCTAAAGTTGTCCTCTGACTTTTATGTCACAGTTGCAAAGGGTTTGCTGTAACTTGCTTGCTCACCTCTTCATACAAGGATTTTTCTCCCCTTCCTGTGGTGCTTTAATTTGGAAGTGACTTTGTAATGCAAGTGTACATAAGTCACTGCTTGTCATGCTAATCAATGTTGTTTCATTCTGTGGTCGTATTCATTAACGTTTTTCTCTGAGTGTAGGCATCTGGGGGTAGGGACCATGGGTTTTTTTCCCGTCAGTTTGAAATCTAACTAAAAGTCAGGGTCCAGCCCATACAATCATAGACTAGTTTAGTTCAGTAACTTCTGGAAATCATTGGCCTTGCTAGTTACATCATCAGCAATAATACTGATTTGCTGAACTCCTCTTTAAAGATCTGGCTCTTATGGTGCTCACAGACCTTTTCATTTCTAAGTAATGATTAGAAAAGACGCCTAGCTTTGGAATAAATGCCTGTTAAAACAAGTCGAGGAAAAACCTCTCCTCCTTCCCCACTTCCACAAATGACTACAAAAACATTTGTTCTTTGTTAGAAGAAAAACTTGAGAGGTCCTGTTCTGCCAACCATTACCTCTTCTGAATCCTCAGCTTATTATAAGGTAGGGATGGATCTGGGATGTGTGTAGCTGTGGTCCCTGCAGAAAGTGATTCAGTGTTTTAATTTCCTTGTCGTAGTTTCATGGCAAGCTATTAATCTTACGCAGTTTTAGTCAGAAGACTAAAGAGTTTAGTGTGGCTTAGCTCTTCTGAATCTTAGAACTTGTTTTGTAGCAGAAATCCATGGTTATCAGCCAGTAGTAGCACTGATCTGGTGTTTCAGGTAGCAGCGAGAAATAAGGTAATAAACTGAAAATTTCAAATAGTGTTAAGCTAAAGCAATTATTCACATAATTTGTTTTGTGTTGTGTGAAAACCAAATGAAGACATTTCAGATACTTCAAACCTAATGATTGCACTAGACCTTGGGTTTCATTGCATTAAATAAGCAGATAGTATCTTTTTCAGTAACTTCTGTAATGCTTTTTCTGCTAGGTTTAATATCAAAGTTACAATTAATTTTTTTTTTTTTTTGCTAGGATGGAAGAGCAGCATCTGCTGTTGTAGTTTGTTCTTTTCTGTGTTTCTGTCGTCTCTTCACTACTGCTGAAGCTGCAGTTTATATGTTCAGTATGAAACGCTGTCCTCCTGGCATTTGGCCTTCTCATAAAAGGTATGGTATTAGTCTGTGGGGTATTGTTGAAGCAGGTAGTTAATACAATTGTGAATATGCTACTGCTTTTACAAGATTCTTCTTGGGAAGGAAAACTATTTCAATAGGATCTATGTTTGAACAGCAGAATACTTTAGAATACTTGGAAAAATGGACGTATCATAATTGGAAATACTTGGAAAAACAGATGTATCATAATTAGCAAAAGTAGTTCTGCATTTCGTGAACCTTTAAGTTACTCATGATGTTCTTATCGAAAGTGAGTCAAGTATGACCTGTAGTGAAGAAATATTTAGGAGTGAAAACAAGGTTATGCAGTGCTTTGGATGCTCTCAAGTATAAAATCCTCTTCCATGTGTTAAGAATTACTCCATGATTACTAGTTTATTACAACACTGTGAGAGAGCATTGCAAGTTCTGTGGAAAGACCAATAATGCTTTCTGTCAACCTTTCCTGTTTATGTAAGAGTGCTTTCTGCTTTTTAACAGAGTGCATGCAGAGGTGTGACTTTCATATACTTTGACAATTGTTTTAAACTAATAATTTCATTTAATTTGATAAATCTTTCAGCAATAGAGTCTCAGTAGCAAGTGACACCGCTAGTAAGGGTGTTTCCTGCAAAACCAGTTATATTTAGAAAGGTGAGAAGTAAGGATTAGCTATGTATAAATGACAGATTTGCTTTGAGTATATGTAATGGGTCCTTTACAAGATAATTTATATTAATGAGGCTAAATGTAAAGCCTTTAGGAAGCTTTGAGCTACTAGCTTCAGAGCTGCTGTGCAACTTGGATCCATTATGTGTAAGACACAAAATAATTCTCCTAGTTTGAAGCCTAGTTTGGTGTCTGGAAAGAATGGCTAGTTTGTTTTACAAGGGAATATATGTAAAGATACAGACCTAAAGCAATGTCTCAAGTTGTCTGGAAGATGGGACGTGGATGCAGATGACTTCATATGCAGTGCTATATCCAGTTTTCTAGGCAGTATATTTTTCTGTTGTGATGCAGTCACTGGGCTTTTGTATAGAAATTGTTGCTGTCCTTAAATTGAGAGGCTAGCTAGTGATCATAAATATTTCTCCGTGTTTCTATTTCATTTTACTTTTGTGAAATTCTGCTTGCTGGAAGAGCTGTTAAGCATCCCCAGTATTTTATTGTTACCTTTGTCACTGCACAGTGGGGGGGATATGACCGAAGTAACTCACCTTTGTGTTCACCCATTTTTATAGTTCTCTGGCTAAATGAGTACCTTCTGGTTTTGGCAGATACATTGAATACATGTGTGACATGATGGCTGAAGAACCCATTATTCCTCACAGCAAGCCCATCCTTGTCAGATCAATCATCATGACTCCAGTTCCTCTCTTCAGTAAGCAGCGTAATGGCTGCAGGCCTTTTTGTGAAGTTTATGTGGGAGATGAGAGAGTAACCACTACCTCCCAGGAGTATGACAAAATGAAGTAAGTACAGGTTATGATTTGCTCTGAAATTAGTTTTTCTAGACTGACTTAAATATGAAGTCTTTACTGTGAGGAGAAGGCATGGTTTTGCATGTGCCAGCTGAGCAAAAAGCTACTTGAACATATGGAACAGCTCCTCTGTCCCATTTAGCTGATCTTGAAAGAGAAATGTGGTTATAATAGCAGCTTGGATCTGTTTCTGCAGAAAGTGGGGCTGATAGTGGGGCAGCACAGTGGGCACTGGGAAGCAGAGGTGAGGAAGACCCTCCTTCCTCTCACTCCAGGTGATATAAACTAGGGAGATTGATCCCTGGTGTACAGGTACATCATGTCCAAATTGTGGAAACATTAAGGGTCCCCCAGGCACAGCAGCTGTAAGGGGAATGCTTATCAGCCCCTGTATAGCTGTGGTGTCTGCTGGTGTAATGCAGCATAGGAATTGCAAATGGTACCAGCAGTACTAGGTGTAGATACTCACAGACAGAGGAAAGGTGAGAGAATACCAAAGTACTTCTAGCTTTCTTATAAATCCAAGCCCCATAAGGAGCTTAGTGAATTTGAAGAGAGCAGGAACAGAGACAGCTGTGGGATGTTATAATAACATTTCCCCTTCTTCTTTTCTTCTGCTGTTTCTCAGTGGTGGTCCTGACATATCACAGCAGCTCAGCTATAGTTCTCTTTGCACCTTTCTTTGGAATAGCTTTCTTCTTAATATTTTCTCTCTTGCATTTTCCAGTAGCTCCTTGAAGACATGGTTCTCCCATATTTGATTTGAGAACTGTGGGTCTAAATATGTCTGTTGCGCTGCTGTAGGCAACTGTTAATCTTGTTCTTCTTAGAGCAGCTTTTGAGTTTTAGAGTGAATTCTTTCTCCATAATAAGAATTTGAAGCAGATTTTCATGGATTACTATTAAAGACCTTGCAGAAACCAAACTAAACATAAGGTAATATGCTGTTTTAAAAAAAATGAAATTAAATGTTGTTATGTTTTTGGTTTTTTTCTTCAGGGAGTTTAAAATTGAAGATGGTAAAGCAGTAATTCCACTAGGCATAACAGTCCAGGGAGATGTTCTCATTGTAATCTATCATGCCAGATCAACACTAGGAGGCCGCCTACAAGCCAAGGTAATGATAAATTTAACAGCCTACATGGAGGAGTTGCTTTTTTCTTGTTGCAGTTTTGTATTGTACTTGTATTTGTGATCTTATTAAGTACATAGCTTTATTTGCTATTCTTTGTTCAAAAAAATATGTGGGGTTTTCATGTACTTGGGAATTCAGCCTTTTCTAGCCTAATAAGTATGTCCATTCTTAATGCACTGCTGCAGGTTGATGCTCTGGTAAGCCTTTCTGGAAATTAAATCAGTAGTGATAGTTATTATATTTTCATGGAAAGCCTCTGGCCAGTTTTTTGAGGCAGTGACTGTTACCTGTTAAGTTGGACAACAAACCAGAATTTCTTAATTCTGTACACACGAACTGGAACCCAAGGGAAAATACTACTCAATGGAAAAGTGGAATTCCAGGGACTTCCTGTACATAACAGGCTGGAAAAATTCCTGTGTACCCTTTTGTACCCTATTTCTAGAGCGAGGCTGAGTTTTTATAACCATTTTTTCTTACTAGTCTTTGTTCTCCTAGGGAGAATGCTTGTTTCATTTTTTAATTCAACTATGGATGCAAATGTATTGCAGGATCACAAAAAACTTGCTAATAAAGCCTGTCTTCAAATTTAAAAAAGAGGCATTGTTCTTTTTTTCTCCAGATGAGTAACCCAAATTAAACTTGGGGATCCATGTAAAAGGTAGGAATAGGGTAGTGCAAAGTTTAGCATAACTTGGAGCATTGTGAAAATTGATGCGGCGGTTCTACAGACAGTTTCCATACGTTTGGGGAAAACAAACATATTCATACATATCTACTATTACTGAAATAATTTATTTTCCCTATGTTTATTCTGCTTTGTGTGTAGGAAGGTGAGTATCAAATCTTGTCATGTTGCAGAGGTTTCAGACTTTCTTAATGTCCCCATAGTGCTATGGACCAGATCTTCTAAGATCATCCTAAAACTGCAAGCTCAGTGAAATGATTCTGTAGTGTACAAAAATAACTAGTGTATGGTTCAAGGTCATCAGTGAAGAAGGCATACAAGTGGGGAAAATTCAGACAAAGTTAGCTTATACTCCTTGTGTAATCTTAGTTTCACTGATAATAGGGTTTTTTTGATGTGGCTTCTCTGGCATTTATTCACTGGTCAGAAAAGATTAGATTTTTCTCATCCATCTGATATAACACATGATATAGCAACAGTGTTTGTGATGATCCTGGTTTGGAGCTTTGATGGAGCAATATTGAATGTGTCCTTAGTTTTACGCACTCTAAATTGCCCCCTGAAGCTCTCTGCAGAACTCTTAAGGAGATGAACCACTGCATTTCAATATTGCTGTTAAGTGCCTAGAGCTGGGCATTGTGGTTGTCTCCCGCTTGCTCACAGTTAATCTGAGAGAGAATTTAGTTTATCTTCTAGGAAATTTCTTGCATAGCAAGGGATTAAGAAAACTGATTTAATAGGGTGTTCAGGTTGTTATATGTAGTTCAGTGTAGGAATGGATGGATCAGAGCAGCTCTCTCCAATGTGCCCATGTGTCTTGTACTGATGAGCCCAGCACTGGACACAGTGGCCTCACCAATGCTGGATAGAGGGGAAAAGATCACCTCCCTCAACCTGCTGGCAATGCTTTGCCTGTTGCTTGACTTCTGGTTATGATGTTCAATAAATGCTCACCTATAAGGAAAGCTTTCATAATTCAGTTTTATTATATCATATTTACTGGACCATTACTGCATGACTTGTGTTATAAAGGACTGGCGAGACTATTCCGTATGTGCTGTAGCTAAAGCCAGGGAAAAGATACCTTGTGGATTTATCAGTTTGCTGTAATTTGGATCTGTGCAAGACCAGGCCTACATGAATCTTCTATAGTGGCATTTTCTGGACTCTCACGTATGCTGATCAGGCATGGGAAAGTCGTTTTTCCCATCAGCAAAAGAAAGAAGTGGGAAAGTTGAATGGTTATAGTGGATCAGTTTGGAAAAGCTCTATAGTTCCGTCTGGGATGAATGGTTGACTTGAAGTTGCACAGGAAAAAGAACTCTTTGCATGTCTTACGAAGTATCCTTTTAGATGTGCTACATTTAAAACTCTTCTGAATGGACAGATATATATATTAGACAGATTAGTCTATTGCACGATGAGTTTTTCTGAGTGTATATTATTCAGAAAAGTAATAGAGGTCCTGGAGTTTCAGCCTCTAGAACAGGGCCTAGAAATATTTAATAGATTCTGATAGTCTGTTTGAGGTTATAGTAATAGAATTATTTATGTTCTGTCTTAAACTGCATTTAATTCTCTCAAGGTAAAGTACACGCGGAATTAACCTGAAATGGTAGCAAAACAAACACTTCGAAATAATGTAATACTGAAAATACTTTGCATTATATTAATGGCAGAACACTGCAGTATTGGTAATGTGGGTTTAAGCAGTTTCCCTGTTTTTCTTGTTTTAACAGATGGCTTCTATGAAGATGTTTCAGATTCAGTTCCACACAGGTTTTGTGCCCCGAAATGCCACCACAGTGAAGTTTGCCAAGTATGTTGACACCTTTTTGTAGAACAGGGGCAGAAAGTGTTGTTTTGTGTTTGTTTTTTTTATTTGAAACACTTTAACCTGTCAAACCAACAATTGGGGGGGATGGGTGAAGGAGAGGAAATATAATCCGAGTAGGAAGTAGATGACTTTGATTGCAATAAGATTCTTCTGTTTTCTCATCTCAAGGAAACTGAACATTTTGTTCATGATAACAAAAAAAGTTCTATATCAAAATACCATGTGTTTAAAATATATGGAAAAAGTAAGCAAATACAGCATGTTTTAAGCCTTATACTAGCTGCTTTTGTCTGGGACCATAGTGAATTTAATCTAGTTAGCCATCAGTATCAAAAAATCTACTTGTATGCATCTTTGCAGGTATGATCTGGATGCCTGTGACATACAAGAAAAATATCCTGATTTATTTCAAGTCAATCTGGAAGTAGAGGTAGAGCCAAGAGACAGACCTAGCTGTGAACAGCCTCCGTGGGACAACATGAATATAAAGGGACTGAATCCCAAGATCCTTTTCTCCACCCGAGAGGAACAACAGGAGATTTTATCAAAATTTGGTAATGAATCTCTTTAAGAAATAGAGAACATGATAAAGTTTCTAATGTACTTGGTGTTTGAGGCTTTTTTTTTAATTTCTGACATTCTTTTAGGTGAAAGACATTTAAAAGGTGGGTTTTTTTGTAAATATTGCTTAAAAATTTATGTTGTATGAAGGAGTATAAAATAGCCTTAAGAAATGGATTATAATTATCCCTGTCTTACCTCCGCTGTCATTACATTTGCTTGCTTTAAAGCTATGAACATGCTCTTTGCAGGCGTTTTAGCAAATGGTATTGTGATAGCCAGCATTTGTAGGGAAAATGTCTTGAAAGAGATATATTTAGCTAAACTGGCACCATTATCATTTCACTTAAAATCATCTGAGCATTTCTCACAAATAATCTTACCTAAAAATGTTTTTATCAAGGTCCTTCTCATGTATAGCCTCGTAATGTGATTCAATTTTACAACTTTTCATAATGTAGTCCAGCAGATGTAATTTTTTTAGTACATATTCTGTTTTTCATCTGTAGATGACTGCATTAATTCCAGTTAATGCTGTTCAGTATCTTTCTTCTTCTCCTGGTATCAGTAATTAGCTTTGACATTTTCATTAAGGCTCTTAAGCCTTCTCAGTGCTTCCAGAATAAAAAACACGATGGAGATTATTGATGTGATTTTAGTACACCATACAAGAGGTCTTACTCTCTGCTCTTAACATAGTACACTTTAAATTACATTTATTTTGATACAAGGTAGTTACTGCTCTTTTATCTTCTTTTTTTCTTTTTTTAGCAGGATATGTTTGGTTTGTATTATGATTTAGGTAATTTTCTCCTTAATTTATATAGATTTTCAAAATCCTACTGTGAACACAGCTCACTGAAGTTAAGGTGTTTCATTGATAGTGAGGACCTGTAAAAAATACTTTTTTTTTTTTTAAGTCACTTTCATTTCCTGATAGATAAATGAAATGTAAGGGTTTCAAATTTGATTGAAAATATTTCTTAAAACTGGTGGGTAGGAAATAGAACAAAAGTCAGTGCTATGAACTGATTTTATAAAACTTGTCTTATTAAAATGAAAAATTTGCACTATTTCATTAATCATGATCTTTCATGTATATGTTCTGAGACAGATTATTTCAGCATCTCTGTAAACTGCAACCAATTTCGTGGGAGGAGGGTGAAAAAGTGCTCTACCAGTTTGGTATTTAGATTCAGACAAATGTCTTTATCCCAAGCATTCAACCCATTGTTTTCAAACAGTGGATGAACACTTACTAATTTAGGGAGTCCTCTTATACGCCTTGAGGAAACCTCCTTTTTGAGAGTTGATAAAGCAGGTAACTCAGTAAGCAGTAGGTTAACTCAGCCCAACTCAGTCTTGCACAAAAGTCACTTGATGTCTGATTGCAGTAAAGTAAGAAATATAAGTAGTTAATTGCAGCACACAGTGTATTACTTAACTCCTTTAACAACTCCATGTTCTTCTCTGGCTTTACGCTGTGTTTTTTTTTTTTCTATAGCTGTGTTTGCTCTTTTCTTCTGTTCCTTATTGCAAATATTGTTCATAGCTCTTGCACATTTTTGGGGTTTGTTGGTACAAGTGAGGCGTAAATTACATTTTTGTACAAGTGTAAATAGAATGCTTGAGTGTTTTGCTATGAGTCTGATTTAATTTAATGTTACTGTTGAAAATACCAGCTTTTTCAGTTGAAGCAAATTTAATAATGCTAATTTCAAAGAGGGATGGGAATTTGCCTTTGCAAGGTAATAGATACTTTGAGACAGTTGTCTTGCTGTAATAGTCAGTCTGCAAGTCAAACACCAGCTGCTATGACTGGAACTGAGTTTTAGAAGTTTCTCTTGTAAGGGTTCTGGCTTAAAATCTATTTTATAGGGAAACCAGAACTGCCTAGACAACCAGGTTCAACTGCACAGTATGAAGCAGAGGCATCCCAGCTGGAGCAGTCTTCAGAAAGTGCACCGACTGATACAGAATCCCCACACAGCAGTAGTACTGATGCGAATAACTTCTTTCATTCTCTGGACTGGAAAGGTACAGGATTTCCTCTGAAATAACTATTTGTTGTATGTTTGTCTTGTATACTTTCTGATGAATGCTTACGACTTCTTATGCAGCAACATTCACTAGTTCACCAGAACATGAAGAGAAAGCTATTTTAAGAGTGAGCTCGGCTTAACAAGTGGCCGTTCTGCTTCATTTGGATAATCACCAAGTATTGTTTTTTTTGGGTTTGTGTGTAACTTAAATGCGGAGCTAAATTTTTCTGTTTCTGCAAAAACCTTAACCTTAAAGGTCTGGAAGGAAGCCTTTGCATTCCCACAGACGCACTTAAGTTGGCTGAGGAACAAAGGAAACAAAGTAGACTAGCCAGTTGGGTCCAAACCAGTATGTATGGACTGAGAAAATGTAACTTTATAGTGCACATGTAAGTTCTTTTTCTGGGTTCTGCTTTGTTGGCAAAAATGTTAGTAACCCAGTGGCGCAGCAGTTCCTGAGTGGTAAGTGCTGCGATGTCCTCAGGTGAATGTCCAGGACAGTCTTATTTTGAAATAATTTGTAGTATCTGCCCTTGCAGAGTGGCAAGTACGGTAGCGAGCTGCCTCTTTTGTTTGCTCTATACAAAGAGGTGGAAGGCAACAGCTAGTCCTTTTTTTATCAATTCTTTTGTGAGCTTTGATTAATTAAGGATTGATTTCATACAATCTCACTATGTAAGTCTGTCTTGTCCTAATTGACAGAAGAATCCTTGTAATCTAAAGCTGTTATTTCTTTTTATTCAAGAAGGAAAAAATCTGGAGAGTGGAATAGAGGACAATTCATCTAAAAATGATCGTATTCAACTATCTGATGACAGGGAGGAGAGTGAGCCTTCAGATGAGGAATTCCCTACATTTGCAGGTGAAGAAAGTGCAGTAACTGTTGATGAAAAAGACTCTATTACTCCAGAAGGAGAGTTGCTTTTTGAAGCTCCATCCACACTGTTACAAAAATCTCTTCCTGAAGAGAATGTAGACTTACTGGGATTAGACTCTGATATTTCACCAGAACAGCAAAAACCTGTCTCAGAAATAAACTCTTCATCAAGTAACGCAGACTTGTTGAACAATCTGTTTGTGGGTAACACATCACAGATTTCGGAAGAGCCCACTGGAGATCTTCTTGGACAAGGAACAGATTTCTTTTTCGGTGGTCAGTGTCCAGCAGCTACTCAGGGTACGTCTTCAGCAGCAGCCTTGTCCTCAGGTAAGTAAATTTAACATTGGTACTCTTCGGCTGGCTAACAAATAAAAGCTGCTGTTTGCATTGTGATTAGCAAATGAGCACCATGTTTTGATCTGTACACTGAAGACATGTTGGTCTATAGCAAGAATTGCATAGAATGGATGTTTTTACTGCATGAAGGAAATTACTGTCTTATCCAGGTATTTTGTTGTGTTCCTGGTATACTACTAGCTTAAAACAGTGTAAACAGAAAAGTACCAAATTTTGAATATAAAGGAGATTCCGTATTCTTAAGGAATCCATACCTTCCCCATACAGACACTACATACTGGATCCTTTTCTAAATCAAACTGTAAATAATTGCTCTTGCTAAGGCATAGAATTGTAATAACTTCCTGCTTTCTTGCACCTTACGTAAAGCAATAGCATTAGACATGGTACAGAGCTGCGCTGCTGAGGTCAAATGTCTGCGTGGGATTTTTTCCAGTGTTAATCACGTAAGACTGCTAGGCAACTGGAAATCCTGTAGATTACTGTTCAAACCAGTAGGATAATAGTGCTGCTAAAGGGTGTTTTCTTGCTGTTTTTACTGATGTTGTTGGCAGGTCTGTATCCTGAAAGAGCATGTTAGACCCTGCTATCTATTTGGTATTTAAAAAAAGATGTTTTAGTTTAGAGGTTCTTTTCCTCTAACTATGGATAGTTAGAACTCTGTCACAAGACTAAACTTCTCTGCCTGAAGTTAACAGTAAGATTTTGGGGAATATTAGTCAAATAATCTGGGAAACTCTTATAAGGTTTCTTTTATTTGCACAAACATAATTCACTTGGTCTAAAAGCTTTATTCTACATATAGCTGCAAAGTGTTTTTGTAGAGCATTTAGTTGATTTCAAATATTTATTTCTTCTGAAGCAATTCAGTATTGAGCTTCGTTACTGTGGTCATTGAGGAATCACTTTACCTTTTTTACATAGGCAAATGCCTATGGAAGAGAAGCTTTATTATTTTATATTTCTTTAACGATGCCTGCCTTAAAACATCTGAGCAGTAGTCAAGTATGTGTCTCATTCTACCTTTGAAATGGGTACAAGACAGACAATTGCAGAAGTGAGAATATTTGGCCATCACCTCAGAATGTGCTAGGGCACTATGGCAAGATCATTCCTTCTCTTCAGCTTCTGAGTGAATCTGGCAGGAGTCCGTGGGTTCTTGAGGATTTTGACCCTAGAGGGCAGCAGAAACAGGAAGATCTCAAGCCATGATTCCAGCTGACTGTCACATGTTACCCCATGCTGACTATAAATACTCTTCCAATTAGTTTTTTCTTCGTTGTGATCACTAGAGACCTGTTGAAAGCCTTGCTTCTGTTGGTTTTCATTCTTGAGTTGACGTGCTTTCTGCCCCAGAGTCGGCAATGCCTTCAAGTCAAAGTGGTAGTATGAATATTTTATTTGATGTTCTTTTTAGTAGTTTAATAGTCTGTTTTGTGTAAATTCTTTGAAGGTTTGGCATTACAGAGCATTTAAATGTAATATGCGGATGATCATTCGAATTTAAGGTGTGTCTTACGTGGATGAAATTAACGATGTTATTGAATGTATACAGCCTTGATAAGGATTTGTGTTTGAAGACATAGCTGTTCATCTTGTGTATGGCTGAAATACATCTTGTACCAACGTGAAAATACAGGGATCTAGAGAAAGGGACAGATGGTGACACTTTGCCACAAAAATTTCTCAGAAGGCTGCTGCAGCTACCAACATGAACTCTGCTTTGTGTTTGTGCCCCTAGAGGAGTAAGGCTTTTCCAAATTTTGTATATTCTAAAATTTGTCATAAGATAATTTTGTTTTCTACTTCTTTTTTTAGCTGATCCTTTCGACCCATTCACAATGCCATCAGGTTCAGAGACTCAGGCTCTGTCTGGTACAGACCTCTTTGGGGACTTTCTTAATCCAAGTTCAGCACCTACAGTAACTACAGTTCCTTCCACGCACGGTTCACTTCCGCCTTCTTCCAGCTCGGATTTCTTAAATTTAGGTAAGTGTGCTTCTGGTGTTCTGTTTCTCAGCAGTTTCTGCTGCTCTATGTGTTTGTCTTTCAGCTTAGTCAAGGTGGATTAGTGTCTTAATAGATCCACTTGTTGTGACGGCTGTTTTACTTAGCTCTGTGTTTAAGGAATGCAGATACAAATGCACCAAGCAGCAGGGGTTTCCTGTGTAATATCATGCTAATATTTATGAGAGAGGATTTCTAGCATTGCTAACCGTCTGTTAGGAGCTGGAGTTTCCTCTGAGAGCCCTTAGAACTGAGGGTACACAAACACCTGCAAACTTACTTTCTAGATGGCCGAATGCTGTTTTGATTCTCAGATTTCAAAGATTTTCTGGAAGCCTTGGAAAAGAAATGAGCAAGTCAAGTTATAGTATGGCCAGTTCTTAAAATGCAAGCTGAGGCTAGCTTGGACCTTCTTGACCTGAATGTATTCTGGTAATACACTTACAAAGTACATTATGTAATACTCTAATCTTATTTGCTTCATTTAATTTCTCTAATGTATTCTTGGTGAAGCCTTTTCCTCATACATTTATTTTAAAATCTATTAATCTAATCAAAACAAAGAGTTTTGTGATATGTTCGGTCTTTCTGTGTTTCTATCCCAAGTACATTTCCAAAGTGTTACTAAACAGAGCTTCTAAGCATTCTTGTTCTTTAAAGAAAAACATACCCTTACAAAAATGGTGCAGTGGTAGAGCCAGGAGTGTTGCTTTTAAAATCAGGCTTTCAAAGAAATGTGTGGGTAGGATGGGAGTTGTGGTCAGTCTGTAACAGCTGTTCTCTGCTGCTGTTTCATCCCCACACAGTTCCCCTGCTTCTGCGTGGGTCCTTCCCATGGGATACAGTCTTTCAAGAACATAGGTCTCTGTAGGTTACAGCCTTTCAGGAGCAAACTGCTCCAGCGTGGGTAATTGCATTTGTGTACCTGCTCTGAAGCTTTCTGTCAACATAGGGGAAAGATACTTAAAATGTACCCATCTTGTCTTCAGTCTGGTGTTACACAGTGATTTCCCAATATTTCTCTGTTGCTGTGCAGGCTTTATAAACCCTGTGGAAATGGAGGAATTGGGATGACATTTCATGCTTCTTTATGTTTATCTTTTGAATGACAGCTTTTCTATGTTTTTAGCTGAAATGAAATATATATTTGAGCCTTTAGCATTCCATCCAGTCACAGGTATCAATTTTAGCAAGGAAGTTAGGAATACTAATAGTTACAATGCTTTTAATATAAATGAGTCAGTGTAAGTGAAGCAACATGATAACTAGTAACTGGAGAAAAAAGGGCAAATGAGAGCATGATCCCAGGTGACATACTGGGAAGAATTGTGGTGAGTGAGCAAAAGACAGTGCAAACATGAGGTCTTTAAATTGAGTAAGAATTTTATACTCTGTAAAAATAAATTAGTAGTAATGTCAGTCTTCATTCAAAATAAGCTGCAGCAATGAGATAGGGTGCATCTACTGTTGCAGCAGTAATAAGTGTCTGGAGTTAAATTCTAGTGATGGGTGAGCTTTCTTCGGTGGTAAACAATTATTAAACCTCTACACCTAATAGGTGTACTACTGTTCACTTCAGAATTGATAACCTGCTTTTAAGTTAACCACACTTAGAAAAACAAGCTATCATCAGTAGCCAGAGGATTGTCCATTTTTCCTTAGTAGGTAACTGTTCAGTGAGCATTTTTGAGAACAGAATTGGTTTGTTTGGATATTCCAGTAGCAGGTCATCTCTAATGCAAGTCAAGTCAGGAATGTATTTCCCTCTGTGAGAATGAACTGGCCTGATCAAAGGATAGCAGGAGATGTGGGAGATGATCAAAAGACCAGTGCAGTCTTCTCCTGAGTTTTTTAGTTTCTGCGATGACTGTGTTCTCTGTGAATCAGCCTCTTAGTTCACAGAAAATCCTGTTGTCCTCTGTGATTAAAGGATTTCCTGCAGAGATGACAAGTTAAATAAAGAAAACCTAATGCAAGTTGTGTGTAGGATATAGTAAAACACAGGTCTCTTATCTCAGGAAGCTGGAAAGTGTGATCTGATTACCATCAATTTATTCTTACACCTTAGCTTGCTTTGATCAGTGTTAGTAAAGAACTGTGCCCTGACCTCCTGCCGTATGGCTAAGGTTTATAAATATGCACATTGAAGAAGAACTCAAGGGACAAGCAGGTATGGATCTGCTTGCCCGTCATCTCAATTGCTTCAACTTTGGGAATATTTAGCTGAACTTCATACTTCACCCTTTCTTTAGATATTCTGCTCCTTTGCCTTAATGTTTTTGTATGAACTCCAGTGTGCCAGGTTAGAAATATAAGGGATTCAGCACGTGGTTTCGTCATACCTCTTCAGAGTGTGTAAAAGTCAGAGTATCACGTCAGTAACACTATTTCTTCATGTTAAAATCTATTGTAATTCCCAAGTTATACAACTAGAAAGAATATAGCATAAGAATAAAAGCTTCCAGGAGGTACATCTTACTGTTCAGTATATTGTACTCCATTATTGCAGCTTTTCCTGATAGTGTTGTGGATGTATGTGAGCTTGTACTGTTCATAGTGAATTTACTACTGTAGTAGCAATAGGCTGCTATGGGAGCAATAGGCTCCCACCCCTGATTTGTGCGGGGTGGGAGAGGTGGTGAACTTGATTGCTCTTAAACCAGCAGTTACAAAACACCTGGTTCCCATAGTGTGTTCTCAATCTTTAAAATACATTCAGCTGTAATTTACTTTATTCTTTTTTCACACAGCTTGGTTTTATTGTAGTTAATTCTGTAAGTGGTTGTAAATTTCCTTATGCCCCTGTAAAAAAATTTGTAATAGCAGAGATTATAACCCAGAATTATTTCTAGCTTAAAAATCAATACTAACATTAATTGAAGGTCTACTTAATGTTTGGGAGTAGTGTATGGTGCAGCAAATTTCTAAACTGATGAATAGATACTTTTGGATACCTTGACATTTATAGCCAGTGACACGGCTGTGTAGCAGATAGCTGGGTTCCTGAGTACTAAGGCAAATACATACTGTTTCTCCTATGGTTTCAGGGGCAGGGAGATGAGGGGCTTAAGTCTGGCAAAAAGGCTAAAAATTGTATACTGTACCTTCAGAAGACTTTGGCAGCTACTTCGTGCATTTTATTCTGATGTTCTCCTTCACGTGCAGCAAAAACGACCTGTTGTAATACAGGTGCTTAGCAGACATTTGTTGTGTTGTATTTGATGTGCTCTCTTTGCAGCTGTAAGATTTAAGTATAAATAGAATTAGTGGATTGAGGTGGTGGAAGGCATGTTTAATTTGCTTCAAATTAGGTAAAATAGCTTGTATGTTTTGGTATCAGAGGATAAAGTTGAGAAACTGAGAAAAGTGAAAATAAAAAGGGATATAGTATCATCAAAACATCCAATGCATCAAAATGTCACTGTTTTTGTAAGGATGGCACTGTAGCTGACAATGTCCTACACAGTTCTATTGGTATTGGCAAAATATCCATTATTGTGATGGTTTTCTTAGAAGAATAAT
Organism: Tringa tobata; assembly: GCA_033628505.1. NCBI lineage: Eukaryota > Metazoa > Chordata > Aves > Charadriiformes > Scolopacidae > Tringa > Tringa tobata. The sequence continues at coordinate 2,923,473 of JAHREE010000605.1, read as the reverse complement.
GAAAAGATTTCTTTTTTTCTTCTGTAGGGAATTTGACACCGGAGCCACCTAAAATATCATCTTCTACAAGCCACCCAGATCTCTTAAGCGGGTGGGATTCTTGGGCAGATTCCTCAGCAACCGGCAATGTAGCGTCACCACAGTTGAAGCCTCTTTTTGAAGGTATTATGAAATTAAATTCTTCCATTAGAGGAAATAAGGAATACTCCACACTTGGTCATTTTAATCACCTGAAAATGCTGAACATGCCTTTTTGCTTTGTTCCTTAAAGGACTCCGTGCTCTTGTCCTTAAATGTCCCTTTGGTAAAGCACTTCTGCAGTTTCTCAGAGTAAGTTCAAGGCAGAGGAATCAAATAGTTTCAGTTGTCTATAGTAATGGTAATTCTTGTGATGGTAAAATATGTCATAGAGAAGAATGCTGGAGAAGTTTACACGAGGTGTTGTGGAAATAGTACTTTTATTCATCTTCTCAATTTCAAAATACATCAAGTATATAATATGTTTTCTTATTACACAGGCCAAGCTTTTACCACAGGGAGCCAGTCCAGTGTGTCTCCAGGTCTGTCGTCTAGCCAGGCTAAACCTCAGAACTTTGATCCTTTTGCTGACCTTGCCAATCTTGGATCTGGTCTTCCAGGTAAGATCTTACTTCTAAGACACTATATTTAATGCCTCTACGGTTTGATTTGCTTGTCATACCAAAAAATGTAACTGATAGCTTAAATAAAGGAAAGTGTTTCCTTTGAATTGTTAACAACCAGCTTGAGGCAGTCAACTCAGCTCTGTGTTGCTGAGGGCAGACAAGTAACAAGAAAAAAACCTGAATCTTTTGTGAAACATCCAGAATAATATTTCAGAAGATAACCACAGCTGTGATTTAGAAATGCTTCAGAATCCAGTTGAGAAGGTAAGAGAAACCAGGGATTTCTGATTCAGTAACTGAGCATGAGGTTTCTTTTCTAGTGTTAATGATACTGTGCTGTGAAGGATATAAAATGAAAGGTGGCTTAAATTCTTTGTTAGATCCAAAGGGACAGTTGTTTTCCTTTTAGTTCAGTGCTTTATTTTTAATTCAGTAGGCCCTCCTAGCTCTTCTGCTTGAATCTCTCATGTTTGTAAGATGAGCACAAATCAAGCCCACGCTTGTACGCCAATACCACGAGCATTATGAACATTTGTCAGTTTGCAGTGGCATGCACAAGAAGGTATGGAAGATGAGACACATCACAGAGGGACACACTTGTCCCAGGATTTTATGTTCAACCCAAACTCAGGAACTAGCCCTGCAGCATTCTCAAACAGCAGAAAAACTAAGGGCAATAAAAAGAGCTGAGGTCCTTGCATTCCAGGACCATACTGCCATAGCAAATGGCTGTTAAATGTGACTCCAAGGAATGACTTGAAACAGCCTACAGTTGCTGAATTACAGAAATGGGCTTTTGCCTTAGCTTGGGGCTAACAGAGGTTTTATCCTGTTGTGTTGGTAGTTAGCATTGTGTATTTAATTGAGTATCCTCTTGGTGGAATTCTTATATAAACACAAGGTAACATACAATGTTTGGCTTCTTTATGTTGTCTGTGCATAATTACTTGCAAAAATCTAGTGTTGAAGCAGTAGCAATAAGGCTGCTCTGCAGTAAACCATTTACTAAAATTTTCTAGTTTAATAATTCCAGGTTAACGTGGACCTGTTAAATCTATAGATAGTGTGGCAGTAAATAAAATAAATTTATCTTTCATTTGGACATGCAGGTGTAGAACACACTGAACCAGTGGAAGAAATTATACTGATTTTAGCAGGATTTAGATCAATTCATCTTTCAGTTAACTTTCAATAGGAAAAACTACTGCATTAACAAGTAGCCAGATGTCACTGGGCTATTGAGCCTTCTCAGGCTTGAAACTGAGTTGTAAGAACTGGAGTTTAGACTCTGTGTTGTATTTTTCATGGGAGTGTTTTGGCCTTCACATACAAGTCATTATTCTGGAAGAAGAGTTAGGAGAGTGAAAGCTACTTAATGACAATGTTATATAAACAGAAAAGAAACAAGGCTGGAAGAGTTTCAGTAATGGCTATAGCTCCTGCATCCAAGTTGCTTGTTAATGAGGCTTAAATTCATTTTAGACACACTTTTCTGTGTGTCTTTCTCTTGCATAGTGGTATCACTGTAAACTATGTGGTTAGATGTCAAAACCGAACTTACTTGTACTGAACGGGTGACAGATACCAAGCTGAACAACTAATTTAGTGTTTATTATTAGGTTCTTCCAGTGGTGGACTCTCGAGTACTGGCTTTGGTCAGAAGACTGCTCCATCGCAGAAGCTGGGAAATCAGTGGCAGAAATCCCCAAAACCACAAAGTACTTCATGGCAGTCCCAGACTAAATCCAGCACAGCAGCTAAACCCAATTACACAGGAAACTTCAGTGTTATTGGAGGGCGAGAAGAAAGAGGAGTTAGAACCCCGGGCTTTGGTAAGTTTTCTGAAGGCATGCCTGTGTGAAGTTAGTAAGAGGTGCTGTTAGCAGCAGGAACTCTTGTACTTTCATCTTTTTATTTATGTTTAGGTTGTATCTAGTTAAAATCAGAAAAGAGCTTGGCAAATCTGCTGTTCTGCTTTTGCAAAGCTACACTAGAATATCACAGAGACAAGGTTAACATGGCCCAGTTATTTGCAAGTTTGGGCATAAGGTCTCAAGGCTGTGTTCACTGGTTTTGTATCACTGGGTTAGAAAGGTAAATTTGATATATCCAGGGAGAGGTGGTTCATACCGTTGCTTCATGCTTGTCCACTTGTGATACACAGGTAAAAGTATGAAACAAATTTCCTAGTTGAAGAATAGTAGCTAGTCTTAAAAATAAAGATTGAGGTTACTAGAAATTCTTGTGTTTCAGACAAGGATAAGGATGAGAGTAGGTGGAGTCATTCTTGGAACCAGTCCCTTAAGATATTCCAACTGAATAGGCAAACCTAGAGGTATAAGGATGAGCATGGCCTCTTCTACGTTAACCTTCTAGGAAAATTTTATTTTCCTGGTGTGTTAGTAACAGGATTGTGCCTCCCTTAAACTGTCATATAAGTGAACAACTGGTACTTCTGTTAGTTGAAATGATTCTGTTGATCTGTATCTGGAAAGAGGCGACAGGATGGAGAGACACTGGGTATAAGTTGCTGCACAGGAAAGTCTGAGTGGAGAACAGGAGGAAAAAATAACAATTAGCATGATGAAATGCTGAAATGGGGCAAGAGATGTTATGATTCCTTACCCTTGAAAAGAGCTGTACCTCAACTGGACAAGGACCTAAGAAATTTATATAATGCGGGTTTGAATTCAGTTATTCTACAGTTCTCTAAAATTATTTGGTTCTATAATGACTATTCATGTTGTTACTCTATCCCTTCATTATTCTGTATAAGTTTCAACACACTTAAATGTTGACTACATACTTTTGACTAGAGTATTGAGTAACTTGAAAAACTGCTACACAGCAGTTAGAATTAATTTATAGTGGAAAAATGGAACCCTTTCTAAAATCATTAATAGGTAGATATGTATTCCCTTGTATCTACTCCATTTTTGAAAAAAGAGGACATGGAAGTATTTACTCACACACATGCACATGAGGTTCTGGTATGCTGGACTGAAAGCTTGTCAATGATCCCTTTTATTCCTATCCTGTTAGTTTTGCAGAGTTTATCAAGTCATTGTAGCACGTTTATCATGGTAGTGACAAATGTCCTGTAGGTGTATCTAAGTGCAATATATTTCCCCCATTAATGTGTTCTGCTATGTAACTTTTCATTTAATGGTTTTCTTCTTCCATAGGTCAAAAGCCAAAAGTTTCAGAAAATGACTTTGAGGATCTTTTATCTAATCAAGGGTTTTCAGCTAAATCTGATAAAAAGGGACCAAAGACCATTGCCGAGATGAGAAAACAAGAAATGTCTAAAGATATGGACCCCTTGAAACTCAAGGTTTGTTTAACAGTGATTCTGATTTAAGTGAAAATCTGAGCTTAATCTTAGAACTGCTGATAACAGCGCAGAAGGATACAATGACTAATAGAGCAAACTGATAAAGCAGAATGAAATTTTATCTGTATTTAAATCATATGATTGTAGAAGGTAATTAGCATGAACAAGAGTCAGTTGTCAATGAAGCAGCAGTGATAATAGCTCAAAAAGTGTGTGGATAGAACGCAAGGTTGTTAAGTAAACATTAACTACTCATATACAGGATCTGAAACTTTTGTAGAAACCAAGTAACAATTTTATAAATTAATGTTATGCCCTGACAGGAAGATAATGTAACAGATGTTTTTAATGAGTCCTGTCAATTCTCTTGTCATTACATAGTTAATTTTATAGGGTTTTGTAACACCTTAGTAATTTCTCCTGCAATGACTGCATTTCTGCAATAAACTAGTAACAATGAGCTGCTCCCTAGTGGCAGATGTGAAATACCACTTCTGGGTAGCTAGTGATCTGGGTGCCACAAAGAAGAATGCACTGAGGCAGTTGGGCTTACCGGGTGGATGCAGCAAAACAACTGTACTTGGGTCTTAATCTTGTAGAATTGAACAGAGTGAAGGTTGTGTCTCTAGGTAGACTGAGAATGCTTACAGTGATGCATTCAGTTCTGTACATTCTGTTTTTCCCAGATCCTTGAATGGATTGAAGGAAAGGAGAGAAATATCAGAGCATTAATATCCACTCTTCATACCGTACTTTGGGAAGGGGAAAATAAGTGGAAACCGGTCAGCATTGCAGATCTAGTAACTCCAGACCAAGTAAAGAAGTACTACAGGAAAGCAGTGCTTGTAGTTCATCCAGATAAGGTGAGTGTGTTCCTTTGACTTCCTTTCCTTTGGAAGGAATGCAGACTGCTTTTACCACACGATACCAGATACTGACAGGTGCTGCAGCCTTGTTTCTTGATCGGCACCCTCGGTGCTCTTCACTTTGCTCCCATTGTCTTCTGAATTTGATGTCCTACTGCATTCAGGCAGCAGTAGATTTTTCTTGTCATCCTGACACAGCACAGAATTCAACAGATAAATGTTAACAAATGAAAGATCCCATGGAAGTTGTACTGAGCACCAGTCAGTTATGCTGTGTCCTGGCTGCTGGCAGGTTTAATGCTGATTAGTGAATCTGAATAATGCTGAATAGTGATTAGTGGAATCTGCTTTATTTCTACCAGCTGATAGTTCAGGTCTTTTAGGACTATTCACCAATTTATGAAGACTCAGAGGCTGCCACAGTGAAACTGGTAGGAAAAAAAATGCTGACCCCCCTTTACTAAAAAATTTTCCTAGGAACTAGAAAAAGTAAATTTCATTAGAGTGAATTTGAAAAATACTTGGTGGATATGACATTCCAGTTGTCTTTTAAAAATACTTAATGCATTCTATTACTGTTTGTTAGTCTTCCAATGTATAAAGGTAGCTTCTTTTTCTGAGTCATTGCTCTAGGCTGTGTTGTAGATACAAAAGTAAGTGTTGAATATACCTGGTTGAATTTTCAGGCTTGCCTTTACTGGTGGTTCGGTGAGCAGTAGTCTTAAGTCCTATGTTATCTTGTGTCCATAATAGAGGAACAAGATATTGTTTGTTTCTTTTTCTTTCTCCTGTCCTTTGCTGCTCTTGGCCATCTGGCTTCCTCCACCCCTGTGGAAGTTTTTTGCTGCTTTCGTTAAGCCCCTTTAACACATCAGTGTCAGAAGACAAGTCTTTTTGAGGGATTTTCTTCTTCCTTGTTTTTTTTTGCCACTTTGAGTTAAAGCAGTCCCTAAAAGGGTCTATAAAGTACTTCAACTGGCAAAAGTCAAGTAGCAGGAGAAGTGGAAGGATACTGGAGAGGGCTCTGGGTCTTCCCTATTTTATTGGAAAGAACTGTAGAAATGACTCATCTTGTGGGACTGCATCTTTACTTACCATGGGGGTTGGGTTGGCAGTAGGCAGGGAACCAGGAGCATACTGTCTTTCTTTGAGTATGGAGGCAAATGCACAGGAATTGCTATGTCGTTAATGTGGAATCTGAATGTCAACCCCAATCAGCAACAGATTTTTCTCCAAGAAATTCCATCCAAAAGGAGTTGTTTTAAATAGTGCTTAAATTTTGTTCTTGTACACTACTGCAAGGTCTGTCAGGAAGCAATTCCAAAAATGACTGGATTTGATCATTAGCTAAAACTACTTAGGAAAAAAACAACGTGGAAATCTGATTTTAGCTAAGTTTCCGTTATTTATGAATTGCACTAAAAGTTTGAAGTAATGTAAGGAAACCAAGGCTTTGGCTTTGTTTAAAATACTCGTGAGACACTTTGGATAAGATTGGAGAGGGCTGTGTGTCTGCAAAATCTAAAGATCTAGGAAAGATCCCACCCCTCTTATATTTGCTAAGTCACATAATTCCTAATATTTTTATGCTTCTAATACATTCTGTTTGCTTTCAGGCCACAGGACAACCTTACGAGCAGTATGCCAAAATGATCTTCATGGAATTGAATGATGCATGGTCAGAGTTTGAAAACCAGGGATCAAAGTCCCTTTTCTAGAACTTGACCTTTTACAGAACTACTTCCAAAAACTGGAGCTGAGCATTGTTGTGACTTTGTTGCACCTATGATTTATTCATTTTTCCATGAATTCAGCACAGTTTCTAATCATGCACTTAAATGTGGGGATGTATTTTGTAAGATGTAGAGTACAAAGCATTATATAGATGCATTAAGAAAACAGCTGCTCAGTACTTGAAGACATCACAGTCTGGGAGTAAAGATTTCCTTTCAGTTTTATATATGGTAAAAGACAATTTTAATGAAGCTCCATGATTTCTGGTATACTAGTATTAATTATAAATCATTCCAATTTAATTAATCTTTCCTTTACCTCTGTCTTCCCCAATTTGTCTGTTACTTTCAGTAGTTTTGTGATTCAGTTTTGTTCTGGTGCCTGTTCCCTTATTCAAAGTGCTTTAGTTATCAGCAGTGAATTTGCTTGGTTTATCTGAAACCTGAAGATGTAAATTTTCATCTGTATTTTATGTCATCAATCTGTTAATCATTCTGTAAATAATGCTTTCTGACAATGCCTGTGTTCCTTAAAATAAATTAACAGTTGTTTAGCCAAAAAGACCCAAAATGTAGGAAAGTCAGCCAGGGTTGTTCTTCATTTTTATTTTTTTTTTTTACGTATCATGAATTTAGAAAAAACCCCTGACTTTAAGGTCTGCATGTTCCTGCTGTTTTGTTATTTATTATGAACCTTTGGAAGGCAGTGCTTATTTTCCTAGTTCTTTAAGTGGTGTCTTTTTCTTCTGATTTCATTGGAACATTCCTTCCATTGGACTTAAGATAATCTGGTAGAAATAATGTTATTCTGAAACTTGAAGTGTAAGCACAAAACATTTTTGATTTGTCCGAGTAAATACTACATTACTCATTATCACCTGGAGAGCATTTAAAGTGCTTGAACATATTTTGCTGCATGTCTGAACTTCTGTATTTTTTGATATGCATGACATCAGTGTATGTGAAAACATGGGGTGTATCGGCAGACTGCTGCATTTCTGCTCACCTACCTTCCATGCACTAGCTAGTGCAAGATGAGTAGAGACACAACATGATAAGGAAACTTTACGTGTTTCCTCATGCCTATTCAGAAGGCAATTTTTCACTAGTGCTGGGGTGAATGAATGCAAACAACAATGACTGTTACACCCTGTGTAATAACAAAGTACAATTTTCATATCAATTTTGAAAATGTTGAAAAATAGTGTTGTGGTATTAAAGCTTTGTCAGCAGTATCTTGGAACAGTACTGTTGGGCATTTTAAGGGGATATTTTGATCATCTTGCCATTTTATACATTTTGCATGCTTAACTGAGGGAAGCTGTACCATTATCAGAGGCAGCTGTTCAGCTAAGCAACATCTGAACAGTGTGTTGGATGAGATTTTCCACTGCCATGCCAGCCTGAGAACTGATGGGTTAGAGACTTGTGAACACAGGTTGCAATTCATAGTCTCTAAGCTCAGATCGAACGCAGTTACTTACTAACCTCTGATAAAAGGTTTTGTGTGTGTATATTCAGATATATATTCAGCTACTGTGATTCTTTTTTTTTCTTTTTTTTTTTTTTTTAAGATGGAAGCCAGGATCAGTTACGGATCAGGAAAGTTATGGTTATATATTATTCATAGCTGCAGTTGTATTTCAGTTACTGCTTTGAAGCAGTCTTAAATCTCAGTAGATTTCTTCATAAAAACAGGTAACTTGCTGTCTGATTTAGGCTAAGAGCTAATCTTTTTCTCTTGGTATGCATGGTCTGCATCCATTGAAATGAAAAGCTTCTGCTGGTAGGATAGGCAAATGAATCTAGTAATAGACTTAAAAAGGCATACACAGGTACATAATGACTGTGATTGGCTGCACTCCTATATACAGCTGAGAGATAAAGCATTTCTGAGGGAGCTGCTTTTAGTAAGGAAGGGCTACTTTAAAAAACAATGTTCCTTTCAGCACATACTCTTAATTTCTTTCAGCACATAGTAATACTCAGTTTTGAGGGACACATTTTTAATTGTTCTTTTCCTGAAATACATCTATAAAATAAAACTAAAATTGGGAGCAAAATATCTTCCTCTTTGTATGGTAGCATTTTCTGGATTGTCTATATTTCTCTGTTTTTATTTTTCTACTCTTGGTTGCAAAATTTTCTTTAATGGTGGGGAAGATCATTAAGTCTGATTTTAAGTGAGGGAAACAAGTGCAATAGTTTTATCTGGAACAGAAGATCTCTTAAAATTGATTCCCCCTTTTTAAAATTATGGAAAATCATGACGTTTGGCTGTGGGTTTTCCAAAGACCATTTGATAGTGCAGTTTCAATTAGGTTGACAGGACCCCTCAACTTTTTTTATGGTTTAATCGGCTCTGGTCTTCAGTGGGAGAACTGGCTGATTCCTGTATCCTGCTCCTTTCTGTGTAGTTCAATTTTGGTGCTAAGAATCTGGGAGAGACACAGTTTGGTAAACTCTCAAATCCTGTCGAATAAACTATTTTGGTTTTGTTCTGGGCTTGTGTGTGTGTGTGTAACTGTCATTTAGCTGTGCTGCATACAAGAATGTGCACTAAGGCCCTGTAAGCAAACTTCCATATTCAAGTGATGAACATGACCACAGTAAAATGAATTTTTGTGTTCTTTAAAAGATAAAGCAACAGGACCACTAAAGGTGTTTCATAATGTAAGGCTTATATATTAATTTTCTTAGTTACAGGAATCTGAGAAGAGGGAGGTTAAGGTAAATTTTATATAAATATCTGTTGAGTCTTAGTGTTGCTTTTAAAGGAGAGGGTCATTTGGGAGGAAAAGTCCAGAAGTTTTGTTTGAATTAATCTTAAAACAGTAATAAAAAATGGGGGGAAAAAACCCAAACCTGTTTTTCAACCATTCTCACACTCTGTACTTTATTGTTAACTGTTTATCTGCTGTATGGGATAGGACTGCACTCAAACTGCTAGACACACATTCCACTGTATCTGTATTCTTAATGTACACAAGCTGAAAATCTTTTAGAATAGGCTACACTGATTAAGCTGAGACTTGATTAGATATTGAGAATTCTCTCTGGGCTTAAAATATATTTTTTTCATTCATGCTTATTATTCATTGCACAGTTAAATTTTGAAATGTTGAAGTGAAATCATGCCCTGAAAGCTAGACTTAATATCTGCTTCTTCTGACTCTAAAGCTTGTGGTTGAGGTCACTGTTGCCAGTAGGTTGATGTTATGTCTACTGGACTTCACATGTGACACTTGTAGTTCTATTGTGAAAGTGTCTCCCTGACTCCTGCAGCAAATCATGGTGCCTTTTGGCCCATGTTTGTAGTTCCTTTGTCTGTTACTGACAACTAATACCACACCTTCTTTGCAGCCTACCAGGATCCAGCTCTTAAAAGTGAGTAGCTTGACATGATTATTGCAAAGAAAAACAATGGAACATAGATTAAGGGAAGAGTATAGAAGAACATCCAGACTGAAACCTACATCTCAAATGTTGCTTTCAAATTCTGTCTTTGTCGACCTATTAGTACTACTCCTCTGCTAAAAGCAGGTCCAGACTAGTAGAAGAAAAATGGTTTGTGTCCTGCTTTTCCAGCCCTATTAGAAGTGCTACTGACTGGCTCCAGACAAGTGGCAGTACCAAGTGCTTGGCTTTTTTTGCAGAAGTTACTATAAAGCAGGGCTTATGAAATGATAGGGCATGTTTCCACTAGTTGCTCATGTTACATTGCTGTTAGATCTGAAGAGTCAGGCAATTTAACTTTTAAAATAGCAATGTGTGAAGAATTGGTGTTAAGAGTGTGTGAGGCTAGAACCTGCCGAAGGGAGAAGCAGGCTCTGTTTTCACCATACTGGAGAAAATCAGTTGGTGTCTCTAACTTTAGGCATGCCTGTTTGGTGTTTCCTAGTGCTGTCAAATTTCCTTGAATTTAACAGCAGGGAAGAGAAAAAAAATGAGCAGTTAAGCGCTTTCATTCATATTAAATCATGGGGTTATGCTCAATATTGTTAGCGGGTAGTGAATCCTAGACATCGAGGCTGGGAGGAAAAGTTCCTCTGCATTGTCACTTGGGTGAAGTTCAGGTACTTTGCTAGTCAATGGTAACTTCCTTCAGCAAGTATGGAATGGAGAAGCTACAGCAGTGCTGATGAAGTAGGTTTCCTTGAAACAGTGGCAAAGTCCTTGGCATTGCACCTGTGAGTGTAACTAGTGCTCGTGAAAAATGCCTTGTTTACCTCCCTTTTCTTGCTAATTCTAGAATGTTCCTCCAGTGCTGTCTTGCCAAGCGCAGAGTAACGGTTCCTTCCTGAATGTGGGCTAGGTCTTAAAGCTGCGTGCACGGGATTAATAATTTGCACAAACCAAAGCAGAGGTGAGCATAACTGAGGTATCGACTGCCTTTGGGACTGCTGGGTTACGTGCACCCTTCCACCTCCCAAGGCAGACTGCAGTTTTGCCAGCAGCAGCAGTAGCTTTGCATCGTCACTGGCCATTGCACTCTCTGCTGATCACAGGGATACTTCAGGGTAGCGTAAATGTGGAAACCTTATTCCTCCTTAGCCGTGTTCTTAATTGCCTAACGATTGCAATGTAACAAATGCTCTGTAAATACGTTCAAGTTAGTCCTGTACAGTTACCTGTGCTTTATGAGTCAGTTGACATTTTCTTGACAAGAACTTGCAGGCGACTGACCTGCGAGAGCTGTAGAAGGAATGTATCATTGCCTCCCCCCTGGGTCTGTCCCTGGTGCAGAGCAGCTGCCCAGGGACTGGGAGCGAAGGGTGACTCAGCCGGGCTGTGGTTCTCATCTTGATGAATCTTGCAATGCTTGCTTGCTCTCTGTTTGGGTGAGCTTCTTGTAGACTGCAGTGTAGACTGCATTAAGCATCCAACGTATGCTCCAAAAATACAAAATCACTAATTTTTATGAAGGATACTTGTTGTCATGGAAGCTTTTTTTTTTTTAATTACCAAAAGACAATTAAGAGGCATTGTGAGAACTCCCAAAACTCTTTAGTGGAATGTACTGTATATTTGCAATGTAGACTTCTGGAAGCGATTGTCATCTCTGATAAGGACTTAGATTGCTGTGATGTCCTTATTATATTTACCTGTAGTTGTGATTGTACTTTCTATACCTGTGATTTTTCTGGTCTGGGGTGTGTGGAAGGACATAACGGATGTTAAAGTCCTACTTTTTGCCATCTTTCAGGAAAGTCAATGTACTGAGTAATTTTGCTACTAGTGAAATGGAAATTATACCTGTATGTATATAAAGGTAATACAGTCAAATTAAGCCTTGTTTAAAAGTAGATTTAATGTTTGGCACAATGTCCTTGAACAGAATATTTTGCTTTGAAATGTATTACGACTTGACTTAACCAGTGATCAATTAAAACAACCAAAATGATTTTGCATGTTTGTTTCTTTAGCAAGGAGATGAGGAACAAGTGGACAAGACTGAGGCAGGAGGGAGGAACGAGCAGCCTGTTGGGAGGGTGGGGGAGTGGGACATTCAATGGGGAAGTACTGGAGACCTGGGGAATCTATGAGGGAATACTGGAGAATGGGGAATTGCTGCTGGGACAGTAATAACAAGGTACCCAGGAGCATCTTTTGACTCCATGCTCTCAAGTAAGAATGGGGAAACAGGGTCTTTTATACTTGAGAGCAAGCCACTTGGTGACATTGAGAAAGTTTATTTAAAATAATAAAAGGATAGAAGGATAGGATTACCGTGGGGCATTCCAAAGGGGAAGGGTGGAAAATGGAGGATATGGGAGAATGGATGGGCATGACCAAAGAAGGATGGGTGGGATAAGCATGTGGCAGAAAATAGAAGCAAGCAAAGTTCTGCTAGGGAAAGGCCATTGACATGAAATATTTTTCATATTCTGTTTACTACTTTATTAGTCTGATGCATTTATAAGAACTCAAGATAGGTTTTCTATCATTTTTTCACCAGCTAGTTGTTTGCCCTGTATCAAAAGTAACATGCTGTCACTTTTGCTGTTAGTCTGTTTACTCTTACCATGCAAAGCTGCTGAAAAATATATTGATACCAACTTCCAGTCCTTCACTGCTGCAGCAAGGAAGGACAGGGCTAATCAGTTGCATTTTTCTTCGCCGTATACAAAGCCACTGGCTACTCTGACAAGTATATGGGAAGACTGAGTTGGGAGTACAATCCACAGCAGGTGGAAATCCTGCAGTGTCAAGCTGGCAGGTTTCAGTAAGTAATTGTACCAGGTAAGCAGAATGTGTTACAAAGAAATGGCATGGTCTGAAATTTGGTATCAAACAGAGCAAACAAAACAGCAAGAGCAAACGGGGGATCAAAAACACAGGCAGCAGGAGCGCTGTGCAGAACACGGTGTGTGCTGTGGCGAGCAGAGCAGCCTGTAGCAATCTCAGCCAAAGCCTTCAAAATCTGCAGCGTGGACCCGATCCAGACGCTGGAGGCCTGAAGAGGATACAACTCGCTCTGCCTCAGCACCACCTCTGTTGTGAGGGTGAGAGGAGGACTTCTGGCAGAGTTTTACCTTCTATGGCACAGCTGAGCAAAAAGCACCGAAGAAGGGAAAATGCAGTGTGTAGGCAGGTGAAGACCTGAATTGCAAGGATCCCTTATAAGTACAAGCTGTAAGGGATTCATCGCCTGTAATCTATAAAACAGCACTGGCTGTTTTCCTGGGGTGCCTGCCGCTCCAAATCGGAGGTCTGGGAAGACACAAAATATGAAGTTCCCTGGTGCTGGCAGAGGCAAGAATTAAGTGGTTAATCTTTGTGTGGGTTTGTAGGCTTCATGCTCAGTAAGGCCTCACTTAGGTATTACCAGTCAGTGGCCTTCAGTGCTTTTTCTTCCTCGTGCGTGTCTTTGGTGAGCAGCAGGACAGCAGCAGCAGGAGGTGGGGTTGTCGGTGTGCTGCCTCCCTGGCAAACTGCACGCCGTGCATTCAGCAGGCTTCTCCTGTGCCAGATGAAATGTGGCGGGGCAGCCATCCAGCTTGCTCAGGAGGCTAATTTAAGTGACAGGCCTCTTCAAAGGTTTATAGCTGCAGCTGCAAGATCTGTTTATTTCTCCTGTATGAAACAAACTGAAGTCGTTGCTGTGAATTTTGAGTACCAGCCTAAACCTTGCTGGCTTTGGAAAGAGAATTACTGTGGTTGTGGAACAACTTAAGTAGAATCATAGAATTGTCTAGGTTGGAAGGGACCCTTCAGATCATCTAGTCCAACCTTCAACCTAATGCTGACAAAGAAACATCATTAAACCATATTAGCCTGTTCCAATTTTTTATAACCTTTTCAGTGAAGGAATGTTTCCTAATATCCATCCTAAACCTCCTGTGGTGCAACTTGAGGCCATTTCGTCTTGTCCTATTGCCTGTTACTTGGGAGGAGAGACTAGCCCCCACCTTGCTACAACCTCCTTTCAGGCAGTTGTAGAGAGTGATAAGGTCTCCCCTCAGCCTCCTCTTCTCCAGGGTGAATAACCCCAGCTCCTTCAGCTGCTCCTCGTGCTCTGGACCCTTCACCAGCTTCGTTGCCCTTCTCTGGACATGGTCTAGAACAACTTTCTTGTAGTGAGGGGCCCAAAACTAGGACTGTAACCTCTTCCTAGGAATTCAGCCAAACGGAAGAGGCAGAAGGGTCTCTGTTCTGTGCTCTGCTTTTCCTGATGCAGACAGCTCTTCTTGGCCAGTCCTTGCCTTTGTGGGCTCCACAGTAGGTGATAATACTCTCCACCCTGCCAGGAAAGGAGGGGGGGTGGTGACAGGGTGGTGGCTGCCCTGAGCCAGCCCTTCTGATGGCAGACAGCACAGCTCTGCCGGGGGAAGAGGCAGGTACAATCCCTGCGGGGAGGGGACCCGCAGGGTGCCACCCAGAACTGGGTGTCAAGGAGCACCAACCCTCTGCCATGCACCCCTTGGGGTGGGTGGCAGCTGCATTGCTGCTTTGAATCAAATGCAGCTGAGTTCAAGTGGCATTATTTATCAGAGGTAATTATGTTTGTTTTGATTGCCATCTGCTGGCAGAAGGACATGTTCATAGCCATTTCACACTTGCACCACATGGTTGTGTTTGGTTTTTTTTAGCCAAACCAGTGCCCCAGTAACCATTTTTTACGTGTTTGCGCATTTTGCGTGCGAATGCTGCAGAGAAGGGGCTGCTTTTGGATGCCCGAGTTCTAAGAGCTGATGATGCCCGGGGCAGCACTCACAGCTGTCTGTGGGGCTGGGAGAGCATCAGAGGCACCAGGCACCCAGCTCATCTCCACGAGCTCTGCTGGGGAACCCGCTGTGTAGCTGCTCCTGTTTCAAGCTGGGGCACTGCTGCTGCTGCTTTCCCCCTCCAGGAGCCCACAGGCTCTGCCTCCTTGCTTTTTAACTGCTGCCCCGTGACAGTAGGTGGTCCACTGCTTGAAGCAGGAGCACATAATCTTCCTTCCTGTCACTTTCTTAGAGAGAAAGAAAAGAGGAGAAGGAGGCATGCACCACAGGAGGCTCTGAACTGGGGGAGGAGGGTGGTGGACACATGACTGAGAACAGGATAGGAAAGCAAAGAGCTAAGGAGTAAGCAGGTAGACCACAGGGCTGTGCATTGCACGTGCCCAGGCTGGGGTAAGCAGATGTGATCTCCATACAGATGTGCAAGTATTTGGAGTGCATACCCTCAGACACGGTTCCCTGCAATGGGAGGAGGAAGAAGAGTCTAAGCAGTCAAAGCTTCCTGCCAGTGTCCCGGTTCTTGCTGGGAGCCCCCAGTAAATGAGGCTGTGCTGACTGTTCAGCCCAGGCTGCCTCACCAATGGTGTGGTTGTTGAGCCATCTTCTCCTCCTGGGTGGCTGCAAAGGGCGCCTTCGTGCACTGCCAAGCACCAGTCTCAGGGCTGGCATCCTCGACATGCACTCTCATAGAAAAGGCTGATCTCTCACCAAGTAGGGGCACAAGCACCAACAGCACAAAATTCATCTGTTCGGCATGTTTAATGCTTAAGCTGAGGCGCTGAATTAAGTTCTGTCCTAGGAAGTTTCCTGTCTGAGGAAAGATGCCAGCAGCTTCAAATAAAATTTGATCTGTATTTATATACCCTCATGCAGGAAGGTATAAAACTCCATGTAAATGACAGCAATCCACAAGGCGTTGATACCAACAAGACTGAAAGCGAAATTTGAATTTTACGTGGAGGAATGGTTGGAAACTGCATCTTTAATATGATCAAGCATCTTGTGTACAGTAAATAAAATTAGACGAGCTACAACTTCTAATTCTGTTGCTGTCAAGTATAATGGGTCTGCTTCAACTGAGAAGTGATAAATGCAGTTCTTTAATTTTAGCGCTATGCAAATAGTATTAGAAGATTACTCCTGATGCTGGAAGATCAGCATCTGCAGGAAGATTAGCATAGGCTGGAAGATCTATTGCTTTGATCCATGATGGCATTTCATACTTATTCTTTTCCATAGACAATCTGAAAAGCAAATGCATTTCCCAAAGGCACTTTCCTAGCACAAGTATTCGTTGTTTGTGCAGAAGCATACAGGGAAGGAGATAGTAAAACACCACGCACTTTGACCAAAAATGTGAAATTAAGCTCCACGTCTGCAGAACGCTGGTGGACCTTTGCATCCCCACTGGCCAATGTGCAGGAGAAGGCACGATGCACCTGCTGCTCCCACCTGTGTCCTCCTGCCAGACCCAACCCTGCTCCTTCTCCCAGTTGCTAGAGTTCAAAGGGAGCAAAATCAAGCATTTTTCTTCTACCCTTCTCTTGGAAACAGCTTGAGTCTTACGAAAGAAAATTTCCTGAAGCCTCTACGAGAGAGCCTGGGGAAGGTGCACATGGCTGGGAGGAAAGCACTATGAAGGGTGTCTACACAGAGCAGTGTTGCCACCAGTCCCCGTGTGAACCCAAAGAGACATGTTTGCTCAGAGTCCAAGAGCCTGGACGTGTCCTGGCTTCATCTGTCGGCACCTCTTTGCTTCTTGCCTGGCTCCTCCAGCACAAGAAGAGGAAAAGAATAAAACGTTTACCCTAAAAAGTACAATGCTTTACTTACAACACTACTTACTTCATCAACATCTTGCCTTAGCCTTTCCTGTGCATTGCTCATTGGCAGCCTGTGTCCTTTGCTGGGAGAAATGCTCGGCTGATAGTGGGCAATTCCTTCCTTCTTGTTCTTAGGTACCCTTGGGATCATCTTTGTATGTTTCAGCCCCATGCTGGCTCATAGGTTGTACTTTGTCCTCTCCTGTGGGTCCACGGGGTTAATTATACCACGATTACTCAGGTTGGCTGTTTCTTTATATGTGACGCGATTTCTTAGGAAGGGAGAACCACACAGCTGCACAAGCTAAACAAAATTTATGTTAAAGGAGTTGGGCAATAGCAACAAGCTAAACAATATGTGTCTAATCCTATGGTAAGTTGCAGGTGCAGATGATGCATCTTGACCAATTCTGCAGAGATTGCGGAAATCAAGAAAAGACAGGTTCAAGGCCTGACTTGAGGTATATATAATTCTTATATATAGGAATTAATGTTCTAAAGCTATGGCTGAACTACAAGGCTACAATTTCTAGGTGTGAAAAGGCAAGTCTCAGGCCTCTTAAGACCTGAAATTTCAGAAATTCTTGTGTGCCAGTGATGCGTTTGTGGCAAGCAAACACCCACCTTCTCCTGTGAGGAATTTCCAAGAGTTAGGCAGAATAGAATCCTTCAACCAACCTACAGTACCGTGGACTTTGCAATGGGAGGTCAATACTTCCAATTATTTAGATAGCTTCTAAAAAATCTCAAGTTTGATACCGTTAGTATGGGCCCTACAGGACTGTGTTTTTCCTATACTCAGCTGCTCAACTGTTGGAGCTCATGTTTGCCCTTGTTTTAACGTGTCCAGTTACTGATACTGAAGCCACTCAGCTTTGGAGCAATGAGCAGGAGCCAGATAACAGCCTGATGCGATTGGCAAGCGTGTGCTGAAGCAAAGCTTTGTCTTCAGATAGGTGGCTTTCACATATCTACTTACCAACCTCTCTGCGGGTCCAATGTTGGAGTAATCTGAAATAGTGGTGAGTTTTCTATTCCTCTTGCTACGGCGTTTTTGGAAAGTTGGAGTGGTTCAGTTGGCGTTAAGTACAACGGCAGTCACACCTCCCCTTAGCTTTTTAGCTACAACTCAGGTTTCCACAGCCAAGACCAGCCTGTGTGGTTGGGTACCTGGCTTGGGCAGCTGTGCTGGGTGCTGCGCTGCCCGGGCTGTGCCCCTGAGCCAGGACCAGGCGTGAGAGGCCATACACCTTTGTGGAGGAGAGAGAGTTTCCGTGGCATTAGCAACGTGCTGTCTCCAGCAGGAGAGTTCAGCAAGAAACTTATGCCTGGCAGTTCTGCTTTTTGCTAAAGGGCAGAATAAATATTGAAGGGCTAGTAAGATCCAGCTGAGCCGTCTGAATAATCCTCTAATAAACTGCATAATAAAGAAGTGAATTCAGTAGGAGATCAGCTGTTTACACTGGTCTGTAATTGATCTCTAGCAAGTAACGCTTCCGCTTAACATCTTTTCTGCTTTCAACTATGCCCGTGTGGACCTTTCAGCCCTAGGGATGTGGCGGATGGGATGGCACGAGCCGTTTCCCTCCTCTCTACTTGCAGTGCCATGGTTTGCACTGTTGTCAAGATCAGTTGCATCCCATGCGGTGGGAGTCGCCGCTGAACGATGGGGCTTTGCAGGAGCCGCTTGCAGCTGCACAGACTTGTGGTTGTCGTGTGCTGCCTGGATGGCAGAAACACCTGGCTAGGGATAACTGATTCTGCTCCTGCCCCAGCCGACTCGACATCAAAATCTGACAAGGGAACTACTGGCTCAGCATCGCTGCAGGGAGGACTGTTTGCAGGAGGACTGTTTGCAGGAGCGTGCTCTAGGGCTTGCAGGGAGCAGGGTGGCTCTAGGAGGCTGAGTACTTGCTGTGGTCTTCGACCTCCGATTTCGGGGCAGACATTTTGGAAACATGGCATATAACAACTTGGAATCCGCACGCGGCTTCCTCGAAGACCCTGTCCTAGATCTACCTGCCTTGTGTGCTCTGGGCTTCTGGAACAGCGTCTTGGTGCATTTGCTTTTGTAGCTCCAGGGCAGGTCAGACCTCAGCTTCTGGAAAGCTCCCTGGTACGTTGTCTGTGATGGTGTGAACCTGAAGCATTGGAACAGACAATGATGCAAACATGTGTTTAATATTTCAGCATCAAAGAAGGGATCTGCCCTTCTCCACTGGCTCATGTTATGGCACTGTACTCTTTTGTGCCATGGGGCAACAGACTGACTAAGAGGAATTGGGTATTCTCACCCAGACCCTGGAGACACGTGCTTTCCTGCTCCTGCTGCTTCCTCTTACCACACCTCATGCTTGGAGAGAAGACCAGAGGAACCAGATGCTTGCTGTATCCTGTAAATCCTGTTCCAAATGTCTTGGAGAGGGAGGTGAAGGAGCTTTTCTGGAGGGCAGAAATGCTGGAGGGTAGAAAAGCTGTGCAGAGAGATCTGGACAGGTTGGATCGATGGGCTGAGAGCAACAGGATGAGGTTCAACAGGGCCAAGTGCAGGGTCCTCCACTTGGGTCACAACAACCCCCTGCAGCGCTACAGGCTTGGGGCAGAGTGGCTGGAGAGCTGCCTGGCAGAAAAGGACCTGGGGGTGCTGGTTGACTGTTGGCTGAACATGAGCCAGCAGTGTGCCCAGGTGGCCAAGAAGGCCAACAGCATCCTGGCCTGTATCAGGAACAGTGTGGTGAGTAGGACCCGAGAGGTGATCATCCCCCTGTACTTGGCACTGGTGAGGCCCCACCTCGAGTACTGTGTCCAGTTTTGGGCTCCCTACCATAAAAAAGACATTGAGGTGCTGGAGAGGGTCCAGAGAAGAGCAAGAAAGACGGTGAAGGGTCTGGAGCATGAGTCTTATGAGGAGAGGCTGAGGGAGCTGGGGTTATTCAGCCTGGAGAAGAGGAGGCTGAGGGGAGACCTTATTGCTCTCTACAACTACCTGAAAGGAGGTTGTAGAGAGCTGGGGCTCGGTCTCTTCTCCCAAGTCACAGGCGACAGGACTAGAGGAAACGGCCTCAAATTGTGCCAGGGGAGCTTCAGGCTGGATATTAGGGAAAAAATTTTCACCGAAAGGGTTATCAGACATTGGAATGGGCTGCCCAGGGAGGTGGTTGGGGCACCATCCCTGGAGGTGTTCAGAAGACGGGTTGATGTGGTGCTGGGAGATATGGTTTAGTGATGGTGTTGCTTTTTGTTTGTTGTGGGTGTTTATTTTTCATCAGAATTAGGTTGACGGTTGGACAAGATGATCTTTAAGGTCCCTTCCAACCTAGAAGATTCTGTGATCCCTGCCACTGCTTCTCCTCCTGTCACAGCAGCTTCAAAGGGTGGGCCACAATGGTCTCCTTAAGGTCCAAAGCTGCACTTCTGAAGTCTTCTAACATGCCCTTCTGCAACAGACACATCTCTGCCTAATACAAGAGCTCAAGAGGCTCTGCTGTTCAGCCTGGTCCTTCCTCGGTGCTGCGGAGGGGTGGGTGCTTCCCACCGGCTCCCCTCCTGCTCCCCTGTGTCTGACAACTGCTCTCAGACATGGCGCACAGCACCTTTTAAAGCTTCCCAACCCCTGTCTCGAGGAGCTGCCCTGGCAGCTGGGCCAGAGTCTGTAAGGTCTGCGCTGAGCACGGATGGTGCTTTGGCCCCAGGACGGGTTTTACATGTGTGCTGTGTAGTCCTGCTGCACGCCTGAGCGTAGGGCTTGGTGGGTTGCACGTGATGGAGAGCCATGAGGTGAGGCACCCCATCAGTCAGGGGGTCTGGGTGGTGGGAGCCTGCTGACAGCATCTCCTTCCTGTCACCCACATGGGGCGAATTTGCCTCCTGCTGTCCCTCTCTCTGTGTGCCGGGAGGCTAGGGAAGAGGCTCCTCGGGTATGCAGAGCACATTGCCAACAGGCACCGAGGTTTTGCTGCTGGGAGGGCTTTGGTGGCTGTGAAATGAGATAAGGCAAACAGTGCTAACGTGGGTATCGGTGGACAAAAGAATTCAAAGTGAGGGCTCCCGCGTAACAACAACAAAAGATGTATTAAGTCTGATGTTAGATGGTTCATGAAATAATTAGCGTTTCCAAGTGTGTCCTAATCTCAGACAAAAGTGAAAATACAACAAGATGAACAGAAAATGATGGGTTATGGTTTTGGAACAAGGCACTTTAATTGAGCCAGATGGGCCCAGATGTTTCCTCCCACTCTCTGACTGAAATGATCACCTATTCAGAACAAAATGTGGGAGAAACTGTAACAAAGATGCAAGCAATTTCCACAAGCAGTGATTACACTAAGGGGACTTCAGGCAGCTCTTACTGCTCTAGTGAAGCTAATTGTGTATGAAAATAGGACCATTTGAAGGCTGACTTAAAGAAGTGCTTACTGCTGCTCACACTTCAGTTTGCATTTTGATCCAAGAAAGACTTTATAATCAGTCCCCTCTCTCATCAACTGGCTTTGACTCCAGGTTTTCTTCTGGTCACCTGATATTTCTGTTCCTGGTTAACGCAAGCAGACCCTTTCTCTCTGTTTCACCTTTCCTGATGAGTTTGGTAACAGAACCGTTTTTATTCTAATCCATTTTTAGAGGAAAAGTGGAGATTTAAGACTACATTAGTAGCCTGGTAGGTGTTAGGAAAATATCGAGGCCATCAGGTCTGGAATGCTTCTGGGCATGGGGGATGCTTGGTCTGTCTGCCCTGGGTGCTGCCTTGCTAGCCAGCCAGTGCTCCCTGCTCCCCTCCTCATCCTCCCGGCTGCAGGCAGTCACATGTGGTGTCATCAGAAAGAAGGTTTGGGGGTTTTTTTCCGCCCTGGGCATGGTGGTCAGGTGCAGGACTGTGTGGCAGTTCTCCTTGGACAGCCCTGACTGCATACCTTGATATCCTATTACTTGATCCTCTTTGCTGCCCTTGTCCTTCCCTTTCTCAGCTCAGTCCCCTCCCAGATAAACAATTCCTTCCAAATTACAGCTTCTTCATTGCCTCCAGTTTTGCTACATCCATACTGAAGTTTGGTATTTCTGATACGGTTATGCACAGTCTCTGTCCTCTATGCTATTATTGATGCTGTTCCTGGGTCACTGCTGGCCTTGCAAGAGTCATTCCCCTGAAGGTCCCTGGAGTTCCCCTCCCTCCGAAGTTCAGCCACTTCTCACATGTCTGATGGGCCTGTGAAACCCAGACAGCCCTCACGGTGGCCTGCAAATTTCCATCTTCTTTCTCCACCACACTCCGTCCTGAAGACCTGGCAGAGTGCCCTGCAAGGCCATGTCCCAGCACTGTCCATGGGTTATCAGTACTCCATCTCCACTCCTCTTCATCACAGCAGGCAGAGAGGAGATGCAGAGAGCAGCCACCCAAGTCATCCCTGCCATTGCCTTGCAGGGAGGGCAGGAAAGAGAGGAGGGTGTGCCTTGTGAGAAACAGACACAACTCAGCTGCCTTGTGACGGACTTCCAATTGAAGCTGCTCTATTATCCTGATGTCCCCAGTTCATCTTGTGAGACTCCTGTGGAGACTGGGCACGGCATCTCCCCCCTCACGTGTCTTCCCACTTGAATGGAGGTGGGACCATCCCAGGTAGGCTTCAGCTGGATCTTCCCCTCCTTGGAGAAATGTGCTACCCCAGAGCTGGGATGGAGCTGAGGTATTGCCCTACTTGTGTGAGTCTCGGGTACTGGCCTCACACTGTGGGTGGGCAACAGCTTCCTCCCACCTTGAAAACTGACCAGGGGGGGATTCGCTGGGGCAGCCTGCAGGGATGTAAATGACTTCAGCGCTAAGAAAGTCGTCTGAGGAAAACCTCCCTGGTCTGGGGTCAGTTCTCCTCTTTCAAATGCTCTCAGAGTTAGGAAAACGTGCCTCTCCCACCTGGTGCAGACTCCAAAGTGCTTCACTGACAGCCTCTGGATTGAAGCTGTGGCTCTTCAAGCCCCACCACACCCCAAGAAGGAACTGGTGGGCCTTGGATGTGGTGGGGCCTCTGCATCTTCTGAGAGCTTCACTGGCAGCTGTATATCCTTCCTCCATGAGCTGCATCTCAATCCAGCTTAGTTGGGGAGGAAGGCATGGGGTTATTAGTTAGTATTACACTAATTAACGTTGCAGAGTGGCATTTCTCTCTCACGTGCGTGTGACCCTGCTCCTCTATTGCTGGGAACTGGTTCCTGCTAGAGGACTTTTCCCCTGGCTGGTGTAGCAAAAACCTCCAGGGAAACCCACTGCTTCTTTCTCCTCCCTGCTTGATGAGAGCATTTGACCAAGGGATTCAAATCTGCTTTCCAGCCAAACAGGAGACTGTTTCCTTTGGCTAGCCCAGGGCAACACGTTTCTCACCACATGCCTAAAGTGCTTTGCAGAATGGGAGGGGTGCAGGCACAAATGCACCATCCAAGGTGGTTCTTGAGGGGTGGGAAACTCCTGCATCCATCAAACACAACCAGGTTCTTCTTGGGAAGGGGTACTCCAAATGAGAGCAGAGGAGACCTGGACAGCACAGGCCAAAAAACATCCCTGCAGAGGCTTGCTCCTCTTAAACATGGCAGCTTTCTTCCTAGCTCCTGTTAAGCACTGCTGTCAGTTGATGTTCTGATCCTTTCTGTGGGGGCCTGTTTACAGGGCTCTAATGGTCTGTAGCTGTACAGATAGCATAGTAGTCCCTGAAATGTAGTTCCTCCTGTTCATCGTATAGGAAAAGCTTAAAGCTGTCAGACAAGTCTTTAGCTCTGGATCCCTGAATGTGGATTAATCACTGAGAGCCCCAGGGAGCAGAGCTAATACTCATGTTCAGTTGTTCCAAGCACCACTACAAACCAAACAGCTGTTAAAAAAAAAATAAAAATCTTATGAAGCTAGTAACTCCTCACCACCCCCTCACACCTGTTACCTAGTAGCTTACAAAATCTGTTATGGGAATGAAGTGCCTTTTCCCTCCTTCATTTCATTAGGTTTCTGGGTAGGAGTTAGTTGCACAAAACCAAAAATTACAGGAGTTCCTGGCCTGATCTTGACGTAGGGAGGCAGTACCCTACATGACACTCTCCCATCCAGGGTACCCCTCCATCAGAGAGCTGATCAGCAAACAGCAGCTGGGAGGGAGGGAGGGAAGAAGGGAGGGAGAAAAGGAGGGAGGAAAGAAGGGAAGAAAGGAGGGAGGGATGGAGAGAGATGCAAAGGTTCCCTGTGCATCCTCAGGCAGTATAGCTGCAGAAAACATAAACCTGCCTTGAAATATGCCATGGCAGCTGGTTACCTACAGCCATCACTAGCATAGGATCTCAGAAGTGCTGGGCATTCATTTAAGAAACTGACCTCCAGGGTAATCACCAGTGATTCCTTAAGCACCTCTGTTACAGTGCACAGGAGTGTGGGAACCACAACTACCAAATGGAGAGTGCTCCCTGGGATTTGGGAACGTTGTTCCCTCAGCTTTGGCAGGACAAATGCAACAGTACTTATGATCTGGACAATTTTCCCCTTGTGACTGTATCACAGGCTTTCTTTGTGGTTTTTTTTTTTTGGTTTGTTTTGTTGGTTTTTTTTGTTTGTTTGTTTGGTTTTGGTTTGGGTTCTTTTTAGTGGGTTTTGTTGTTGTTGATGATTTTTTTTTTCCCTTGGAGATACAGGGCACCCAGCAGATGAGATAAAGACAAACTGCAGTGCTGTGAGGCACAGCAGTTCCTCAGCAGACTCACAGAGGCTGTCCCAGGATTGCAAAAGCTATTCTTGTATGTCTGGTTCATGTTGGTGTTTGAGCACTTAGCATAAGAGATACTGCAAGAGTCACTGAATTCGGATAGAACAAAGTAACTTTCAAAAACAGAGGAAATGCTTGACAATTAATTTAGACACAGAGTTTTTGTCTGACCAAGAGGTTCAGGGAAAATTTTGAACTTTGGCATTCAGCAGCTCTTACTTGAAGGGACTCCTCTGAGGGATCCTCTAAGTATTTCAGAAAACTCCCTTCAAATCAGGAGTCAGTTGTTAAACCAGGCACAGGGGGCTGAATGTTTTTTCAGCCTTCCCTCTGCCCCTTTGGGTGTGACACAGCAGAGCCCAACACAAACACCCCTCTGCCTGTCAAGTCAGCAGGGCTGAGGCTTGGACCAGGAGTTGTTCACAGACAGTCTGGGAAGCAGCTTTTCCTGTACTGGAAACGCTGTGCTCTGCTTCTTGGCAGCCTAGAAATGGGCAGGGACGTATCTGCCAGTATCTGTACAGCTAGCTTCTTCCAAAGGAAATACATTTGACTACTCTTGGTGAAGGAATCTGGTTGCCTCACTGGGTATAAGCACAGGTTTTATTTTTTTTGGAAGCAGAAACAAAAATTCTTTAGCAGTTCTTAACTTCCAAAATAATTTTAGTTTTTCATGAGATGATAATTCTTCCTCTGCACTACTTCTAGGCTCTCTGGCATTCAGAAAGGTCAATGGTTTAATTCCTAAAGGAAGTGAGTACATATTTCTTTCGTATCTGAAGAACTGAATAATAGATGGTGACTTTTTTGACACTCTATACTGGGCCCCACCTAAAACATTCTTGTTAGTCTAGTTCCCCTGGTATACCTGCATTGCATGGGCTTTGCAACTCCAGCAAGCAAAGAAGCTCCATCAGCAAAAGGCATCCTTTGCCACCTGTCTTGTCTGTGGTAACGCACCTTTCAAAGAACAATGTTTTGTGAAAACAGAGGATACAGCACCTGTATGTGACAAGAACCAAGTCTGCTGGGATGGGGGGGGGCAAACTGTCCACGGATCTGGGTGCAAGGGAGAGCAACAGAGTGTGCAGGAGAGCTCAAGTGTGGGCTTGAGTGCACGCGTGAACAGACACACAGCGGTGCTTTAGAGAGGATGCTGAGAGAAGCTTCCCCAAGGACCTGGAGAGGCTCTGGTTGCAGCTGAGGAGAATTACTGAGTGCTGAGAGGACACGTGCCTGCCAGGAACTGCCTGCCCTACCTGAAAAGTGCTAGGACCTGGAAGGAGTTCATTTATTATGCTTTTATTTCAGTTTCCTTGATGATGAGTTTCCTCAAGACTAGGTTGTCTAGTGCCTGTTTGGACAAAA
>JAHREE010000605.1:2865215-2883607 GCA_033628505.1 Tringa tobata | reverse complement strand
CAACACTGCGGGAGGGAGTTGTGAGTAGGGTGTATGTATTTGCGATCTGAACATTTTTGGTGTCCACCAAGTTTTGTTTCCCTAAGCAAGTGGATAGGAATAAATTATGAAAACGATTTAACTAACAGTATAGTGCATCCAGTTGTGCTTTCTTTTTTTTCATTGAGAGCCAAAGTATGCCTGTTAAGCTGATAATTAAAGTCCTGGAGAGACAATGTTATCATTTGCGATATCACATGAGAGCAGCCTTGAGGAGAGGAACTTGGGTGGTGTTGGTGGGTGAGAAGCTCAATATGAGCTGGCAACGTGCTTACAGCCCAGAAAGCCAACAGTATCCTGGGCCACATCAAAAGAAGCATGACCAGCAGGTTGAGGAAGGTGATTCTGCCCCAGACCCCACCTGGAGTTCTGCGTCCAGCTCTGGAACGCCCAACATAAGAAGGACACAGACCTGTTGGAGTGAGTCCAGAGGGGGGCCACAAAGATGGGGTGGAGCACCTCTCCTATAGAGATGGAGTGAGAGAGTTGGGGTTGTTCAGCATGGAGAAGAGAAGGCTCCAGGGAAACCCTATAGCAGCCTTCCAGTATCTGAAGGGGGCCTACAAGAAAACTGGAGAGAGACATTTTACAAAGGCATGTAGTGATAGGATGAGGTGTAATGGCTTCAAACTGAAAGAGGGTAGATTCAGATTAGATATCAGGAAGAAATTTTTCACTATAAGGGTGGTGAAGCACTGTCCCAGGTTGCTGAGAGAAGTTGTGGATGCCCCATCCCTGGAAGTGTTCAAGGCCAGGCTGGATGGGGCTTACAGCAACCTGGTCTAGTGAGAGGTGTCCCTGTCCATGGTGGGGGTGGGGGGGGTTTGGAACTAGATGATCTTTAAGGTCCCTTCCAACCCAAACCATTCTATGATTTTAGTCAGGGTTGCTGGCAGTTAGCATTTCACTGTTGTTGAGACTTCCTTCTTCCCCCTGCTGTGTCCTCCCCCTCCCCAGTTTCATTATCTGGAAAAATCACTAACAGTAATGAGTTTGTGAATGTCAATTTATTGATGGTTATCTATGTACCCAAACAGCTTCTGAGGTTGTTTTCTGAGGTTCTCTTGTTAGAGAGACCTTGTTATCCGTGACCTTTCCAAATCATCAACCGCTTATTCAGAAACATGTTTTACTTTAAAGGAGTGTGAAAACCCTAACTTTATATAATGCATGTAATGACAAATTGATTTACCACGATGTTGTCTGAGTAGAGATGTGTGGCTAGGATACTTTCTGCTTCCATTTTATCCTTCTGTGTTTTTTACTGGTGGAGATGTAGGACCTGTAGATGTTGGGCCAAAAACTGCTGCTGTAAAAGCTAAATGTCACCATGTGGGCCATGTTTAATGCAAATTAAGAGGTGCTGCAGCCAACATTAAGTCAGTACAAGAGAAAGAGGTGGACTTGAAGGCCTGCTATCTGCTGCACAGCAGCGTTTTGCTGTGCTTGCCCACATAGAATGTTCAGAGGATTCTGGAATTGGATTTTGGCCCTGCAGCTGTGATCAGCTAAGTTCTACCTTTAAGGGCACAAGTGTGCACAAATATTTTCCCTTCAAATTTCAGTGAAATTACCTATTTCCTTGTAGTTTTCCTGTTCCGTTACGGTGGGATTTGGTTGAGAGGCATTGCTTGAGATTGGGTATTAGCAAAAGGGAATGCTCCATCTTTTTTTCTAACAAAAGTTGTGTCAAATATATGTTGTTCAGCTTTACTAAATTAACCAAAGAGAAGGTAGCAGCTATCCCTTCTTATTCATTTGAACATTCTGCATTTTGTAGCTTTTCCTTAGTTCTCCCAATTTCAGTTACAACTGTGCATTCCATTCATGTTTTGTTTTCCTTCCTAGGTACTGTATTGGATATTTTGTTGTTGTTGTGTCCTTTCTGTGCTGGATGGCCTTGAAAAGTCAACTACCTCTGAGTACTTCTTATGTTTGTGGTTGTTTGGAACTTTTTGCTTCTGAATGTAAAGTTAATAAAGAAGTTGTAAACACTTATTTCTGTGGTGAAGTTGTTTTTTAACTTCTGTCTAGCCTTTGTTAAAATTTGTTGATGACTTTTATATACCCTTTTTTATTTTTTAGGAATGGTTTCTAACTGGACCAAAATTCCACCACCGCTTTTCAAAAAAGTTGTCATTGTGCTGATAGATGCTTTGAGAGATGACTTTGTGTTTGGATCCAAAGGTAAACAGTTCATGCCATATACTACACAAGTTGTTGAAAAAGGGACATCCTACAGTTTCATTGCTGAAGCAAAGCCACCCACTGTGACTATGCCTCGAATTAAAGTAAGTGGGTTTTTTCTAATTAGGATTGTTTCATTTGAGAAAATATTGAAGGTTGTGTTGTTTCGTGTGCTCAAAGTTGACATAATGGACAGGTTTGCTGTGTTATTGCAATCTGTGGCTGAAAGTCGCTTTGCTGTAGCAGTGCATGTGGTAGAGTCCTGATTTGCTGTGGCCCAGAGGTGCTTCCTGTAGGAAAGGTCAGGTCAGAGATCAAAAGAAGATAGAGAGGATGAGTAAGAGGAAGAGGTGGCAGCTTCTACTTAAGTCTCCTTGCATTGCTTTGTTCCTTTATTTGGTGGCTGTGGTGGGAAGGTCTGTGAGAATCAGTTGAGGGCAGTTAAGGCCCTAGTGCAGGCTTAAATGATTGACATGATCTTTTCATTTGTAATCACGGGACCACCTCAAATTTTCCAGTTGTCTTCTATCCAAGAAGATTTTTGTTAGTATTTCTCTGTGTTCTAGTGTAAATTTGTTTAGTCATAGGGCTGTTTTTGCAGAGCTTAAAAAGAAAATTGTGCCAAATTCTAGGTAACTAAAAGATTAATTGTGTCTGTGTCATCGAAATACGTGATCATCCAGACTTCTCTGTGATGGATCTGAGTGACATTTCTTGCATTGAAGAAGCTGAGGGAGTAAGCTATGTTAGGTCAGCTAGAAGGCCAGTGAGAGGGTGAGGGGGTTACAGTCTGGTAACTCTTCATAGGTGGACTTCATTGCATTTTCCAGAAGATTATTAATTACTGTTCTGAATGTGGTACCATTGTTACTGTTCAGTCAGTTTACTTAGGTCTTCTAAACTATCTTTTACTTGATTTAATGACCAGTAAATGAAGCAAATTTCAGCTGGCATACAAAGTCCACTAATTAATAAAATACTATTTTTACTTTTCTGTAAACCAGTTATTATCTCTAACATCAGCATATCATGTGGCATGGCAGCTTATGTTTCTTTATTGAGAGTATAAATTCTCTGCCCTCTGCTTCATTGCTTTCTCTTACACTGATACTACCTTCTGATTACAGGAAACTTTTTGGTTTCTATTAATACGTCACTTTTATTTTCTTGTTTTATACAGGCTTTGGTGACAGGTAGCATACCTGGTTTCATTGATGTTATTGTGAACCTCAATTCTCCAGCTCTGTTGGATGACAATCTGATATGGCAGGCAAAAACAGCCGGAAAGAGAATAATCTTTTATGGTGATGATACTTGGGTTAAATTGTTTCCAAAGCATTTTGTGGAATATGATGGAACAACATCCTTTTTTGTGTCGGACTTTACAGAGGTGAGAAGCTTTGTATAATCCCAAGTTAAATAATGTGAATACAAACACGTAATGGCATCTTTTAAGAATGAAGCAGTAAGACTATCCTTGTTCTGAAATATGAACCTGCCAATTAAATAGAAATTGGATTTATATGTGTTTTCAGTATTGGCAGTATGGAGCTAAGCATTTCAGTCCCTTATCATATGCCGTGGGAATTGTTTGGATGATACAGTAACGAATAATATGTTACTGTGTAACTTTCCTAAACGTATGTTGTTCTCACAAAACTGTGGTAGGAAGTTAGACCACTTGTTTTGTTTAAAAATTTCACTATCCATGTTTCCAGTTTGCTATCACAATTATGTTAGTATGTGCTATCTTTAAAAGGCCTATTAATATATAATCTTGGTCTGTTAGAGGTCGTTTTTGTAGTTGCAATATGAATAGTGTTTCAGCTTGTTATCAAAGAGGGAGCATAGAAAGTTAATAAATTGTGAAAATTCTTATTCTGGGCACACTTAAAGAGTAAATGGTTCAGTAATTTTAGTTCATATTTTGAACCTTTATGATTTGTAAAACCTCAGGCCATTGAGCTGCTGCTACTGACATAAGTATTTTATTATCATATTTAAGGAAGTTAGATAGGTCTAACATGTAAATTGGAAGGCACTTTTAATTGGTTACTCTAAGTCGACTTGCAGAAGCTTCAACATGGAGTGGAAAAATGCAAACATGCTCCTATGTCTGTGATTATATGGCTCTCAAGCTGTTTATGCAGTCTGTATGCCTTCTGAATATAGTCCATTAAAAAGAAAGCTTTGAGTAGTTTTTTAGACAGTTATATTCAGAGTTAACAAAGTGGTGTTGCATGTGAAATTTTGTAAGGATTTTTAATATCCAGGGAGAAATGTATGCAACTAAAAATAGGTTGTCACCTAAGCAGGAGAACATGTGAGTTAGGCCCAAAATAGCACTTTTCAAATAATTTTTCTTTCTTACTATGTCATCGGTTCTTTTTCTCACAGTAAGAACAATCTTTTTGTGTTTGCACAGTAGCAAAAATTGTGTTGAAAGAGCAGGAGTGGTTTTTTTCCACTGTGTTTCCAAGCACCAAAGAGAAGCTTTTCACTGTACCTACTTCTTGTGAAGTGATAAATCAGGAGTGCGAAGGATGGAAGTGACTGAAAATTTCTTGAAACAGTTTTTAAAAGGGTCTGTGGAAGCATAGCAACCCGTTTTCTCTGTTTGTGTGTACAGGAAAGACTGAAATGGCGTGAAGAATCTGTTTTGTAGGACAAGATATTTTGATTGCCTGGTATTGAACTAATAAATCTGATTTTTATTTTTTTTCCTCTTGTTAATGTTGTGAGTGACTGTAGTTCTCATCAGGTTCTACAGAATTTTAATGAGTAGTGTGATACATTTTTTTCTATGCTTTTTACAAGAGGGAAATTATTTTTACCTTTTAATTATTCTCCTTTTATTTCTGAGGTTGATGATAATGTTACCAGGCATTTGGATAGAGTGTTGAAGAGAGAAGATTGGGATCTCCTAATACTACATTACTTAGGGTTGGACCATATCGGACACGTGACTGGGCCAAACAGCCCATTAGTGGGACCAAAACTTCGTGAAATGGATAACATTCTGAAGAAGATTCATATTTCTCTTCTTTCAAAGGTAATAAAGCTCCTTCTTGGGTCAGTGTCTGCTAGGTGTAGACTAACTTTAAAATGCTTGCTTGTTTGCGGGTGGTAGCTTGTTTATTCCTAAACCAAAGTGGATATTCTTTCTGTTCTTTTCTTTCCCTGGCTATTCCCCAGTTAACAGTATAGTGTAGCTTTTTAAAGGATTTACTGGCTGATCTTAGTAACATCTGTTAACAGTCTCTTCTGAACAGCTGTGGGAAATAATTACCCCTTGGTGTGTGGGAAGAGGAGAGGAATGCATGCCAAAATGCTCTTATCACTCATAAATTAAAATGGTGGTTGGTGCACTTCAAAGTAATGAGATTCAGCAGAATGAATAATGGACTTGTAATAGCTAATGGCTCTGATTTCTACAGTTGTGAAGGCATACCAAATTTTTAGATATTGAAAATATTAAAATGGAAATGGTGGTTGTAAACAGCATTTTTCTTATGCTAAATGTAGCACACGAATTACCAAATCTGAATCTGTTTTTAGGTTTGGAAATATAGGATGTCACTTATCTAAATAGTCTGGATGTTGAAATACCAGGTCATAATTCCAAGTGGCCTAGAGATTTTCTCTTGTTTGTTTTTAGCAATTGCAATTCAGAATAGCTGCTCACAAAATTTCAGTAGTATTTTTAGACATGGATACTATTATATGAAAAGAGAGGTTAAATCCTGCTTTTGGAAGTTATAATCATGAATGTTGCAGTGGTTTTGCTGCAGTTTGTTAGTATGTTTTACTTTTGCCAACTACATGCAAGTCTTTATCTGAGTTTTAGAATACAAAAATAATAAAAGCACTTTACTATTGGATATATCATGTACTGGTAATAACTAGAGATGACACAAATCTGCTTTGTTAGGGAATGATAATATTTATTTTCTGCTGTCTGTGATTTATTAGCTCAAAATTGTTAAACAGGCCTCACTTGTGCTTCTGTTTCTCTTTCTCTTTCTTCAGAAAAATAAACATAATTGACATCAGTCATGTCAGTTCCCTACCCCAAAAGCACTTGAGAAACTAGAGACTACTAGAAATAGGATTATCTTTTTATATTAAATTTCTATTATATTGGTATTTACAATGTTAATAATTTAACACTTCTATTAACTCAATGAAGCTGTAGAAATGATGGGGGGAATACTTCTCTGTTAATGCTACTGCTCATGGACTCCTGATTTTCCTCCTATATTATGATGCCCTTTAGTTAATCCTTCAGTAAGTTTCTTGTGACTCTGTAAATAAGAGGCTTTTTTACAGCTTTTTTGTGTTTTGTTTTTTTTTTTTAATATACTGATAAAATGTTAGATAAGTATGTGTGCTTTAACTGTCAAAAATTAATATTACTGCATAACACTTAGTTGCAGACATATTTTGTAATCTGCCCCAGTTGTTGTGAACCAATTAAAAAAAAAGGAATTTATTTTGAGAAATATTAATGTATGGAAATGATAAAGGTAGTGAAGCATTATATATATGCATCTTGTTTGTGCAGTAACTTAAATTTCTGTGACTTGCAGGAAGAAGCTTCTCTGCCCAATTTGCTGGTTGTTTGTGGGGATCATGGGATGTCTGAAACAGGTAGTCATGGTGGTTCTTCAGAAGGAGAAGTGCACACACCACTGCTGTTTATCAGCTCTGCTTTTGAAAAGAGAAGTGGTAAGAATGAAAAAAGTTAGACCTTTTTTAGAACACATTGCCATCTCTAGTTTATCTTAGCTCTGGAATTCTTCCTGAAAAGTGCTTTGGTTTGTTCTACAGATATCTATAGAAGCCCATTCTGTGTGACCTAAAACTGGTTTTAGCCAGAGTTTGTGTCTGTGCCATGGTGAAACCATGATTTAGCTTTGTAATCACTGAGACAGTTGAGTATTTTTCAGATTAGAACCTTTTGCAGCCCTGTCCTACTTGAGTGTTGAGAGCTAATGAGATCTGTTGTCAGGATGTCAGGATACTGGTAAATGTGTAGGATTAGAAGTAAAATCCTATTTGAAGTGAGTTTAAAGTTTTGTCTTTCTTGGCCAGAATATTTTCCTAGCCTCTGTTCTTTCTCAAGCAGCCAGGACAGAGGGATAAATAACAATTTCTCATGCTGAGAGTACAAAGAAAGAGGAAGAATTGCTTTTGTGAAAAGCTGGGAGGTGACAGCACTGAAATCATGACTATTGATTGCTAAGTGTTAAGGAAAGGATGTGGAGCGTGAGTGTATTTACTGTATTGGGCAGGCAGTTAATTTTAAAACATTCATGTGAGTTTATCTGTTTTTGAAACTCATTTTCTACTTGTATAATGCAGTTTAAGGTAAGGGGCAAGAAGGCAATGGTGTGGTAGAGAATCTTTAGTCTAATTTGTAGAGTCTTGCTTAAATAGACTCCTTGACTGAGTTGGTGAAATGCAGTTATACCAGGAGCGAGTATTTTCTTCAAAATAATACTTCCCTCTGCCTTTCATTCTGCCTCTTGCTCATTTCCATCTGATTTCCTTGCTTTTAAAGCCTATTTGCAGAACCTTGCCTTGTTTATCTTGGAGGTTTCTGCAGCACAGTGGAAGTACATTTATCTGGCTGTCATTTATAAAGCTGTTATCCAGCTGCAATAGAAAGCGTTGCTTGAGGAGTCATTGACCTCTTTTCAGATATAAAAACAAAACAAAGTCAAGAGCTGACCAAAGCTCTCGGGTAAGTTTTTGCTTTATAACTGTCACCAGTATGTGTTGACAACCAGGCCATGTAAATGTAGATTCTGTAAATGCAATCTCTTCTTCATTGGGGTTAGTTTCTGTTAGATTTAAACTGAGCGTGCAGTTTTTACAGTACAGTGAAATATATTTATTCACAGGTCTTTTGGGATTGAGTTTGTGATTTCTAATGATACCCATGTAAATATCCAGCAGCTTGCTTCTCATTGCTACCTTTATCAGAATTCTAGTGACTGCTCCTTATGATCCTACTGTAAACAAAATGTACTGTGTTAATTTGGTAGACCTCAAAATAGTAATCCTGTGGGTTTTTGCATTTAATATGCTGTCAGAATATTACTTGTATAGCCTTCTACAGAGATATGTCACCCGTGATTGGCTAAATGCATTTGGTAGTTTGTTGGTTTTTTTTAACCAGTTAAGAACCTGCCTTTAAAGATGAAATCTGAAAACTGCTGACATACAGGCACTCATGCAAAAGAGGCTTTAGGGATTATAGGTGGCATTCTGTACAAGTATGGGATTAATCAGAGCTAGATGAGAAATGAGAGAAGTTCTAATGCTCTTACAGGGAGCCTTGAGAATAAAAGACTGTATATAGAATTCTTTCAGTACCATACTTAGGTCAAAACACTCAATGCCTGGAGATATAAAGAGAACGAAGTAAAAGCATAATAGAAAAACACTGTTATGTAACTAGTAAAGCACACAAAAATGCAATTGGCAAGACAATCTTAAACAAAAGGTTACTTGTGTTAGTGAAATGATTCACGCCTGTAGATGTCTGTGGGACTGGAAGCTAATCCTGATAACTGCAGTAAGGTAGTGGGATCCTGCACAGAACTCTTTAAAAATCACTGGATTTGCCTGCATGGAGCACCATGGGCCTCAGTGTTCTTCACCTGACCTCTAATTCTGTTTGCCTAGCAACCTGATATTAATTAAATCTTGAGCTGTTGTCATTATATGAAGAAGCTTCTAGAATGCTGTCAGCATTATTTTAAGTTCTCATTCTACATTCATGCATTAAATTAGTCTACTGTAGTGTTTTTATTCTTTCTAATGTAAAAGTTATCAAACCCGCTTAGGATGTAGGCTGCAACTTGATATTAAGGTGATATCCTGGACCATCTCTTTTCTACCTTTACTTGTATAACATTCATGTGGTGTTTACAGTAGTTGCTAGTGTTAGAGAATGATACTTGTTGAGAATTGAATAAATGTTCGTCTTAGAACAGTAGAGGATAGCAGCTGAAAAAGGTCACTCAGCTGTCTGTACATCATTTGAAATAGCTGATCCAACATTGATGAAAAAATTCTGAAACCAGCAAGATGCCAGCTGTCTCTGGGCCTGTTCCTGTTATTTAAATACTTTTTTTTCCTCTCTCTCTTTTTTTTTTCTTCTCTCTCTTTTTTGTCTTTTTCCTATTTTTGTTAATTCTAGGTCCTATAACCCAACCTGAACTTGTGCAACAGACTGATTTAGCTAGCACACTGGCAGTAGGTCTTGGTTTACCAATTTCAAGAAACAGCGTTGGGAACCTCATATTGCCAGTTGTGGGAGGCAAGACAATGAGAGAACAACTACGTTTTGTGCACTTGAATGGGTTCCAGCTTAGCAAACTGCTGCAAGAGAATACACCTGCATATGAAAAAGGTAAAAAAAAAAAAAAGAAAAAGTTACATATACAAAAAGAGATTGTTTATAATATGGTTTGGGCTTTTAGGTTGAAGGGCATAGCATGGCACTGCGAATTAGCGATTTAGTTGAGAGCAATGGTCAGAGAAATGAGACTGAGTTCAGTCTTTAGTGTAACCTACTCTGGCACATTGCCTGTGAATAAGGTTTTTGTAATGACCAGTACTACTCCTAGTAGGCAAAAGAGCAGAAATAATGTTTAAAGTAAAACTAATTGTGTAGTTAAATCTAAGTGGTATTTACTATATATCTCGTATCTGCTATTTGTGAGGTATCCTACATAGGGCACTGATTCTGAGCCCTTTGGAGGAATAGCACAATGGAGTGAATTTTCTTGTTAAATAAAAAGATGCTTCAAGTAAAGCTGGGAAATAATTTAGGGTAAGTTATCTTTTTATTTCATTCTTATATATGAATTTGCTTGGAATGAGAACCTAGAGAACTGCAAAGTTGCTTATTAACAATACACATATGTGTGCATATGTATGTGTGTGTGTATTTGGAGGAAAGAAAGAACAAGTGGAAAAAATAAACCAAATGTAGCAAAATGTAGTATTTCACTAGGAAGTGTGATACAAACTGCAATATAAGTAAGCAAGTTAATACGATAATCGTGAAAAAAAATGAGTCAGACGATGAAGGAGAATATTTTACCTGAACATTAGAAGATGTTGTTGTCTTAAAGTGACTGTGAAGCTTGAAGTCTTTGTCACTTGATTTATAATCTGTTGAATCATTAAAATAACTGCATGAGAATGCAGAGCTGTGTTACCGCTATGAATAATTAAAGTGGATAACAATGTAAAGTTTCGCAAGATGATCATTGTAGGTCAAGAATTAATTATCTTTCAACATCACGGCTTCTAATCATAATTAAACCCTGTCCAGAGCCTAACAAAACAAATGCCATTTATAGTAGCAACATGCCAATAGTAGGACCCATGCTCCATCTAGTCTGATATTTTTTTCTGCACAGATTTCCTCGCTTAACCCATTTGTGTCAAGCGGAGAAACTTGCACTGTTGGTGGAGTCTGGGATATGGCTGTGTTACTGAAAATTCCAACACAAAGCTCCATGTAACAGTATCGCTGCAAGTACTGGTGAAACAGACTGAAGTTTCTATCAGCTTCTGGTTTATATCTTCACTTTTACTTTATTTTTGTCAAGAACAGCTTAATTTCAACTTGTAGCTTTCATCTGAGAAATGAAATCAAAATTGCCGAGGATGGAAATGTGAGAAATTTTGATGCTACTTGCTTGTGAATGCAAACTATTAGAGATGCTACCCTACTGGAGAGAGATTGGAGGCAAATCATCCATGATGAGCTTCTCTCCTTTCTGTAATGGAGAATTTCAGTAACGTGGAACTAGGTCCAAGTCACAGTAGCTTTTTTTGCAGAGTATAAAGGTGAATTCTCCCTGTTGCTCTAAACTTCTTAGAGGGTCTTGTTTTTCTTACAGTATCCTAGATGTGTAAGGCTGTAGCTTAGTGCTTTGGTCTGGATGATTAAGACTGGCAGGAAAAAGAGATGTGCTGTTTGTTTAGTGTTGTTTGAATGATATGGATGCTTTAGGCCCTAGAAATACTAACAAGAATGTCACTGCCTCAGTGACTAATGCTGCGTGTAGGTTAAAAGCATGCATTAATGGCCCTTTATTCTGGGTAGTTTCTAAGTGAAGATAAATACCATCCCACCTATCCCACTACATGCACATACACATATATGCATATCTGTCCTGATTCCTGTAGGAAAGGGATTATCTTGCAAAGAAGTCATTATATTCAGTAATCAGATTCAGCTTCAAGAAGGATGCCAATTTGTAAAAAGGAGGACCCTGGGAGCTACTGACCACTCAGCCTCACCCAGTAGGGTGATGGAACAGATCCTCCTGGAAGACATGTCAAAAAACATGGAAGACAGGAACATGACTACAGATGGCCAACATTGCTTTACCAAGGGCAAATTGTGCCTGGCTAATCTAGTGGCCTTCTATGATGGAGTAACTGCATCTGTGGACAGGAAAAAAACTACAGATGTCATCTGCCTAGACTTCTGTAAGGCCTTTGATATGTCCTCCCACAAGTTCTTGCTGCTGTAGTGGAGAGATATGGGTTTGATGAGTGCATGCTTGGTTTGAGCAACGTGGTCTAGTGGGAGATGTCCCTTGCCCATGGCAGGGAGGTTGGAACTTGATGATCTTTAAGGTCCTTTCCAACTCTAAGCATCCTATGATTCTATGTTTAGAATAAGAAATTGGCTGGATGTCAACATCCAAAGAGTTATAATCAATGGCTCAATGTTCAAGTGGAAACCAGTAACGAGTGGTGATCTAGTGAAAGCTGTCCCTGCCCGTCGTGTCAGGGATGGACTAGATGATCTTTAAAGGTACCTTCCCTTCCAGCCTGAACCATTCTGTGGTTCTATGATTGTAAGTTGGGAAGGTAAGGAGGGAGAGTGGCTCTTTATGTGAGAGACCAGTGGCAGTGCATGGACCTCTGCCTGGGGGGGTGGATGATGAAATAGTTGAGAACTTTTGGGTCAGGATTACTGAACAGACCAACATGGGCAGTATTGTTATGGGTGTCTGCTACAGACAGTCTGACTGGGAAAAATTAGTAGATCTGTAGACAACGTGAGGAAGCCTCACGTTCACCATCTGTGGTGCTTACATGGTGCTTCAACCACCCTGTTGCAGCTCAGGCTAGATAACTGGACAATGAGATGGACTGAAAAGTGGCACGGCTGCTGGGCTCACATGGTTATGATTGGCAGCACAAAGTTCAGCTAGATCAGTCGCTGGTGATCAACACCAGGGCTTGACACAGGCTGATGCTATTTAGCATCTTCATTAATGACCTGGGTGATGGGACAGAGTGCCCCCTCAGCAAGTCTTCATACAATACAGAACTGGGAGGAGTGGTTGATACAGTATGTAGGTGTGCTGCCACTCAGAGGCGCCTTGACAGGCTAGAGAAATGGGCTGACAGGAACCTTTTAAGAGTCAGCAAAGGGAAATGGCAAATCCTACACCTGGGAGGAAATACTCCCATGCACTAATGCAGATCAGGTACTGAGTGG
This sequence comes from Tringa tobata, assembly GCA_033628505.1. Lineage (NCBI taxonomy): Eukaryota > Metazoa > Chordata > Aves > Charadriiformes > Scolopacidae > Tringa > Tringa tobata. The sequence continues at coordinate 2,870,835 of JAHREE010000605.1, read as the reverse complement.
TTGGAAAACGGCTTGGAAAACGGAGAAGAACAAGGGATCCTAGGGGACACCAAGTTGAACATCAGCCAGTGATACATCCTTGTGGAAGGAAGGCCAACAGCATACAAGACTGCATCAGCAGGTCAATCTTTCCTCTTTCCTCAGCTGTGGGAGACCACATCTGGGGTCCTGGGTCCAATTCTGGTCTCCCTAATACAAGAAAGGCATGGATATAGTGTAGTGAGTGCGGGGAATGACTATGAAGTTGATGAAGGGATTGGAATATCTATCATACAAGGAGAGGCTGAGGGTGCTAGGACTGTTCAGCTTGGATATGAGAAGACATAGCAGGGATCTTATCAATGTAGGTAGTACATGATGGGAGGGAATAAAGAAGATTGAACTGGGATCTACTTCCTGGTGTCCAGTGAATAGACAAGAGGCAGTGGGCATAAACTGATATGGATGAAATTTTGTTAAAATAAAAGAACACTTTTTTTTAATATAATGGTTTCAAACACTGGAATGAGTTGCCCAGGGAGGCTATGGTGTCTCCATACCTGGAGGCATTCATGACCTGACACAGTTCTGAACAATCTGCTCTAGGTCAACCTGCTCTGAACCTTTGGTTTTTATTTGTGGACACTCATCAGAGTTGTGTTCATAAGTCTTGGGCTGAACAATTTCTGAATTCCATAGACAAGGTGTGTTGCTGGGTTTTTTGAGGAGAAAAAAAAATCTCAGAAAAAATCCCAGTTAGACATCTCACTCATATTTGCTGCTGCAGATTTAAACTTTCCAATGCAGATTCTCAGCTAGTAAAAACTGGTGGATCGTGACATTTCAGTTGAATGCTAAGAAAAATACCTATAGCTGGAAAGGTACTTGCAGCAATAGTCTAAGCCTTGCTGCTTTTAAAAAAATAGTTATTATTTTCAACTCTTAGCTCAAAAAGAGTAGGTTCCTCTGAAAGGGAAAACATGGTCTTCCTGCAGAGAGTATTTTAATTTACAGCACAGAGATAGCGCACCAGCTGTTAGTACCTTGAATATGATAAGAATCATGGTAAGAAAAGACTCACTCATTGTAAGTTACAGCATAATATGTATGTTAATTTTTGGTGCAATGTTAGTTTCCATTTTAATGCAAAAAGATGAAGTCAGATGTCAATTGAGATTAATCCCAGTCAGATGGGAAGGCAGAATGACCTTTACATGCTGTTTCATGAAGAAACCATGGAGGTCTGTGGATTCAACCACTCCAATGTTATCAACAAACTGCAACAGTACACAAAAATGGCTTCATCTTCTAGTGTGTTTTAAGTGTATCTGTTAATAAAGAGCAGAATGGAGGTAGCTCAGTAACTTTTTTACTTTTTTTTTTTCCCCCCAATATTTGTTTGTACAAACATACATTTTCAAGCCAAGAGGTGGTACAGCATTTCATGACACTTGGGTTTTAATTTCTTGAGGTGCAAAGGAATCTTCACAGTTAAACCTATCTTCAGGTAAATTAAATTTTAAATGAGGAACTTGGCTAAGGGCTTGATTATTTTGAAAATTACTTTTTGAAACATACTAGTACATGCTAAATTGAGGTATTAGATTTTCTTGTGATAGAGGTTGACACTTGCAGCTGAAGAAAAAGTCTGGAAAAGGAGAATAAAAATGGGAAAAATTAAGAACCTGGAAAGAGAAGTATCTAGAAACACACTTTGAGTTTCTGAGTGAGTTCATACCTCAGTGTAAGGTAGGTATCTAGTAATGCTTCTCCCATGTTCTGAACTTCTGAACATGCATCTGAGTGATGAACTAGGATTGTTTCTTTGAAAGACACTTCACAGTGGAACAAAGAGTCATGTTTAAAAGCAAGTTAGATGATGTTATTAAAAGGAATGTCTACTTCTCAATTTGGAACTAGTCCTGAAATTGTATTAGATGCATGTGCTGATTAAAATAATTTGATTGTTACTGGGAGATTTATATATTGAAACTGGAGAAGTCACTTTTACATTATGCATTCCTTTCTTATATTTTTATATATGTATATTTATTTAAATGATTGCTGCCTGTGACTGGAACTAAGTGAAATTGTTATCAAACATGCTCAGGAGGCACAGCCATTTGCTTGTGATAACATTGGAGGGAGGCTGAAGTAGAAAATGCTAATATAATATTATGCAAGTAAAGCATTGCCATTGCTTTGGCAAACCTGTAACGGGGCAAGCTTGCTTTGGATTTTGCCCCAGATTTAACTTGTCTTGTGAGTATCCCATGCAGGAGTGACTTGCAAATGTCAACCATCAGTTATGAAAACGCTTCTTCAACAACTCAGAGTCTAGGACTGTTCTCATTTTACTGCATACATATGTGACATTGAACTGATCTCAGTGGAGTTCTCGAAGTTCGGTAACACCATGGTCCTTTATTACTTTCTTCAGGCTCTTTAAATCATTCACAGAGTAACAGAATTGCAGAATAAGAGGTTGGAAAGGACCTCTGGAGATCATCTAGTCTAACACCCCTGTCAGGTGTGTTTTGAATGTCTCCAGAGACGGAGCCTCCACCACCTCCCTGGGCAGCCTGTTCTGCCACCCTCAAAGGGAAGAAGTTCCTCCTCATGTTAAGATGGAAGTTCTTATGTTCACATTTGTGCCTATCACCTCTTGTCCTGTCACTGGACACCACTGAAAAAAGACTGCCCCATCTTCTTGACACCCACACTTTAAGTATTTATAGGTGTTGATCAGATCCCTCCTCAGTCTTCTTCAGACTAAAAAGACACAAGTCCCTCAGCCTTTCCTCATAAGAGAGATGCTCCACACCCCTAATCATTTTTGTAGTCCTCTGCTGTACCCTCTCCAGTAGTTCCCTGTTGTTCTTGAACCGGGGAGCCCAGAACTGGACACAGTACTCCAGACAGGGCCTCACCAAGGCAGAGTAGAGGGGCAGGATAACCTCCCTTAACCAGCTGGTCACACTCTTCCTGATGCACCCCAGGATGCCATTGGCCTTCTTGGCAACAAGGGCACGTTGCTGGTTCATGGTCATCCTGTTGCCCACCGGAACTCCCAGGTCTTTTTCCTTAGAGCTACTCTCTGGCAGGTCAGCCCCCAACCTGTACTGGTGCATGGGGTTATTCCTCCCCAGGTGCAGCACCCTGCACTTGCCCTTGTTGAATTTCACCAGGTTCCTCTCTGCCAAACTCTCTAGCCTGTCCAGGTGTTGCTGTATGGCAGCACAGCCTTCTGGTGTGTCAGCCACTACTCTCAGTTTTGTATCGTCAGCAAACTTGGTGACGGTACATTCCATCCCTTCATCCAGGTCATTGATGAATATACTGAAGAGGACTGGACCAGTACTGACCCCTGGGGAACACCACTTGTTATGGACTTCCAACTAGACTCTGCGCTGGTGATCACTACCCTCTGAGCTCTGTCTTTCAGCCAATTTTCAATCCACCTCGCTGTCTATTCATCTAACCCACACTTCCTAAGCTTACCTGTGAGGATACTGTGGGAGAGAGTGTTGAAAGCCTTGTTGAAGTCAAGGTAGACAACATCCGCCACCCTCCCCCCATCTATCCAACCAGTCATTCCATTATAGAAGGCTGTCATATTAGTCAGACATGATTTCCTCTTGGTGAATCTGTATTGACTGCTTCTGATAGCTTTCTTTTCCTCTGTATGCTTTGAGATGATGCCCAGAACGATGCGCTCCACCATCTTTCCAGGGATGGAGGTGAGGCTGACCAGCCCGTAGTTTCCTGGGTCTTCCTTCTTGCCCTGTTTGAAGACTGGTGTGGCATTGGCTTTCCTCTAGTCCTTAGGCACTTCTCCTGTTCTCCAGGACCTTTCAAAAATGATGGAGAGTGGCCCAGCAATGACTTCTGCTAGATCCCTCAGATATTCACTTAATATATATCAAAGATGCAAATGTAGGTTTGACAGTCATCTTTCATAACGTGAACAGAATAGGTTTGGTGGGCAATAGCACGTAAAGAGGTAGATGATAGTGAAATAAAAATGCTAGAAGGAATGAGGAGGGACACTAGGCAAAAAGCATGAAAAAGGAGCAGAACAGGAGCAGAAGACGAGAGAATGTATTTAGTTTCTAAGATATAATTTGAACTCATTTCAGTGTTCTGTTTAATGAAATAGCGTCATGTCAAAGCTCGGTTTGATTAAAGCTTATTTTAGATGATCCTTTCTGGATTTCTGGATTTCCTCAAACGTATGACTATTTAACTCTTATTTCAAATATACTGGAAGAGGAACTTTCTAGGGAAGCCACTGTTCAAAAAACTATGGTAGGGAAACGAAAGTCTGCATGCGCACTGGTAGCTAACTTGATATAGAAGTATTTGCTGCTGGCTGAGTTGTACTTGGTAACAGATACCTGCAAGCCTCCTACATAGCAGGATCAGCATGCTTTGGGTCTGTTAGAAGTCTTGGGAGACCAGACTGGACATTCTGGGTTAAACATTGCTTTCTAAAATTCTCACTTTGAATTCAGCCCATAGTAGATCACAAAGTGTCTTGTAGTGATAAGAGACTTAAAAATGGTAAGCAATGTTCTTTCATAACTGTACCAGAATTGCGAATAGAAGTACTTAATTTATCTTCATTCACTTCAAATAAAATTAAAAATGTTTCTGGATTTAATAAAGTACTTTTGCTGAAAAGGCTTAACAAAGAATATGGTGGCTTTTTCCAAAGTCTGATATACTATGAACTACCAGGAGTAAAAACGAGCTGTAAGAAGTCTTTGTGATACCAAACTTACTTCAGTCATTGCTTTAACCCTTGACTGAAACTGTACAGCAAATGTTTTCCCCTACTGTTAGCTAAGAAGATAAGGATTGCAAGATGATAATGATAAGCTCGTTATATAAACATTTCCAAATTGGCCTTTTTGCCCTTATGTTGTCATTAACTTTCAAGTGAAATTGCAGGAAAATAGCAAGGATTATTGATGTGAAGTGGAACTAAACATTTATTTCTTGCAAGAAACAGATATATGTGAGTGTTCGCACATAGCATAATTTCTGGTGAGATACAGGTTTTTTGCTTTCCTTGTGTTCTTGACTGATCTTACGTTGTGAGCACATACTATGCTCAATGACCAATATTTTAAATATCATATGGCATGTTGGAGTAAGGAGTGATGCAACTGTAAAACAAAGAGGGAAAACATGTCTTAAGTGCTTACAGGAATAACACCGTTTTCACAGAAACTGACCTAATTGTTCTATTTTAGGTAAATGCTCTTGAAATTAAACTAACATGAAGTGAATAGAATGTTCTTCAGGTGCACATAGAACCCACTATAATGATTTTGGCAGAAGTAGTTTTAATTTTTTTATCTCTATGCTTGTGGTGAGTGTTTACATTTTTTTTCCATGAGTGAACAAAATGACACTCTTCTTTTTTTGCCTGTAGAATCTGGTTATTGTCACTGTTGAATGTGTCTTTTTGGGAGGTAAAAAGGCTACCAAGACTCAGCTTTTTTTGCTGCAGCTTCTTGTGTAAATGCTTACTAATGAGAAAGTTGATGGTGAAAATGAGCGGCAGTTGATGACAAAATAAAATAGTAGAGTAGTTTCACGTGTCCTTTAAATCAACTTGAATCGTGCTTTCTCT
>JAHREE010000605.1:2843485-2860301 GCA_033628505.1 Tringa tobata | reverse complement strand
ATGTAGCACAAAGCTGGAGTGCTTGTATTTCTTTTTTGTTCCTTTGTTTTGGGAACCTATATATTCAAATTCTTGACAGTTACTTTGGACCTGAAGCATTGGATTTCTTTTTTTTTTTTTTTTCCTGGAATGCAATTGTATGTGCTTACTGGTTCTGCAGAACAGATCTCCGGTATTTTACTCAATGGGACTGAATCAAAGGAAATACACAGCTACTAACGACGAAAATTTTTGTTGATAAGAGCTTGCTCAGCATCACTGTAAAACTTGGTGCAAACCTGGTGGATTTTTTTCTTTTCTCCAGTGCAGTACTCAGGAAACTGCCTTGCTTTCAAAAATCTTTCTTGATGTGTATTTTCCACCCTTACTGAATAAATGAGGGTAGGGATGTCACAGGTGACTTCAAACTACACCATGCTATAAATGCCATTTATCCTGTATTTCAAATGAGGAGAATCTGTCTGAGACGTTAATTGATAAGAGTGCATTTGCTCCAAAGAGCTAAATTTAGATTTGTAGGTAACTACAATTCAAGCATTTTCCTATCATGAATGCTGTCTTTGTTTTAAGTGCTGTGTTAAAAGGTAAGCCCTAAGCCAGTTTGATACTCTGAAACCTGGTATTTTCATAACCAAATGAACTGTGCGAAGTAGAATATAAAAAAGAAGGGAGACATGCACTCTATTTTTTTTTTTTTTTTGGTCTGCTTTACTATACCTTACTGTATCGTGGGAATAATTTTAGGCAGAAGTGATAGTGAAAGCTTACAGGTTGGCAATGGCCTGAGATAGTTGTTTTTATCTTGGTTTGTTTTTATCTTGCTTTTGCACAAGCTGATTGAGTCCTAGCTCCATTTGTGCCCCTTGTAAAGCATTTTAGCATGTGGCTGAATTTTCCCTTTACTTGTAAAGGTTTGTACAGGGGTTGCAGAAATTACTCATGATAATATTCATCTCCACCACTACAATTACCTGAGAGAAAATTTGGAATTCTGCCTCATCTATGTGCAGGTTAAATCTAACTGAAACTAAAACCGAGAGATCAAATTAAGCTGAGAAGAGGTACAAAAAAATAAATACTACGAGAATTCAGAAGCTTGGAATGCAGCATATGCTTGTGTGATATTATAACTTTGCCTGGTCTGGGAAGCTATTGACCTCAGCAGGATCTCTGCGTATATATATCTCACACAGTGTGAGATAAATGGCCTTTGGCAGAGTGTGTATGTATCTTCAGGCATTTACAGGTGACAAAGTGTCAAATTTGTTCACTTAGAACTGTTTTGATATTGAGAGTTAAAGCTGTTATTTTTGCAGGGAATGAAGATCATGCATGTGATCAGTTACCACAGGTCAGAAGGTGCATGGTAATTTATTGAACTCAGTAACTTTTGTGTCCAAGCCACAATCTTCAATTCTCCCATTTATATGGTAATGCCTTACTGAGTACAAAAAATCCAGTGTGGTTCATCACAGGGTTTTTGGACAAAGTGTGTATACTAGCAGAGTGACATGGATGACAAACAGTATGATTTTTTTTTTTGGTGTGAATTCTCACTGTATGTCTTAGCTATCTCCAATTCTTTTAAGTATTAATTTCCTATTTTTTTCTAGGTGCTGCTGCTGCTTTTTCTCAGTGTTCCAAAAGCCCTGAGCAGCCGGGCAGAATTTGAAGTGCCCCTCTCCCCTCCACTATTCTCTCTGCTGTTTTACTTGATGTGTCTGATGCTGTGTGCAGTTCACGTCATTGTATGCACATCAGCACAAAGTTTATGCTATTTCTGCAGTATGTCCTGGTTAACAGCAGTTGGAGTGATGATGCTGATTTCTGCACTCATGTGCGGTATTTTATCTGCCGTTGCAAAGATTTTTGAGAATTCCAGACTTCCAGTGAAGGTGAGAGCACGCGTTAATTATGGTAAAAAATGTTTTGCTCTTTGTGGCATACTTTCAGATAAAGTTTCATAAAGGCTTTCTCTGTGTGTACTTAGATTGTTATTTGTTATGTAATTTGAATAATTTAAAATTGTAAATGAAATATGGTGTGTTCACTGTACCAATTGCTACAATGAAGATCATGGAAGTGCTTATTTTCACGTTACTTTAAGAAATGTTCTAATTAGTGCAAATTATTTAGCAGTTGATTTTATGAGATCAGAAACAGTGACACTGTCTACAAATTCTATGCTGTTACACAGTGATGTTTCACGATTGCAATTAAAGTGAGATATATGATATTTTGCAATAACATGCACTGATGATGATCTGTCCTTTCCCAAATACCGCAGACATTAATGCTTTAAGACTAAACACTTTGCCAGTACCTTTTCTTATATTGGTATTCTTAATGTTTTTTAAAAAAATAGTTTTGAAACTGTAACAGAGGGAGCAAAATTAATCTGTCTCTGCTAGCTTTTAAATTAAACTTTTTATGTTTTTTAAGTTTAAGAAATTGAGTTCGTTACAATCTTTGGTATGCTCAGTTGTGCAAGTAGTTACCTTCTGTAAAGTACTTGGTGAGTTTTATTGTTGTATCATTGTGTTCAGGCAGTTCCAGGGAAGCAGAATTTGCAACGTCTTTCTCTGCTTTCACTGGAATTTAGCATGCCAAGGACTGTCAGTCACACCATAAAACCAACTGCTAGCTGTTTTCTCTGATGCTTGTTAGTCATATATTTCAAAGGTCTCTGAAATTCAGTAACTTTAATGCTTATAGCACTCTATTCGATGGTGCAACCTCTGTGCAATACAGTCCTTTGTCAATCTTGGATTCTTTAAGTCATGTTTGGGATTTTAGTACCTCTTTTTTTAGTGTGTCACAACATGTGGCAAGTACATTGCTTTCATGATATGATGATATATTCCTTCAAGCTGAAAAGCAAACTTCCTGACTTAGAGAAACATTTAATAACTGCTATATTTCATATAATTAATAAACTTCACTACTCATGAGTGGAGATTAATATTGCACTCTGTGCAGCTATATGTTGTAATTCCTGAGCTTAATTATAAATTTAAATTCTTATAAGTAAGACTACTGATTTTTGTTATTCAAACTATACAAGTTTATAATTCTGAATTTGTGTTATTTCTTCTTGGAAATGCTGCTTTGGACTAAAAGTAGCGCCCTTCTGTCCTGAAGACAGCTTTTTTTTTTTTTCTTCCCATTCTTAATTTGCTTCGCTGAAATCCTTTTCAGTGTGTTGAAAGTGATTGAAAAATGAGTTGCTGGTAGAACGTGGTGTTTCATTCTTATGTTTATATTTATTGGCCACATAAGATTAGGTGTGTCTGTTGATCCTTTAGATAGACTAAAGTAGAGTGACAAATGAGGTAACAATGTCTGTATAATGAAATCAGGGAAAGAAGTTTCATCTCAGGTATAGCTGCTAACAGAACAGTCTTTGTAAGCGTAAATCACAATTTGCTTTTGGTACTGAAAATTTTTGTGTCAAAGCAGTGTTAATGTTTTTCTGCCAAAGCTAGTGATGCTTGTGGGGGTTTCTTTTAAAGGCAAATGAAGAAAGTAAAATCAGTCAATGTGAACAGAGAAACCTGCTAAATGAGATGTCTATTTGTACAGTTTGTTAACACTGTTGGTATTTAGGGATTTAAATGGAGTCAGTTCACTTCTGCCATTTCTAAGTTGTTCTACTTAAGGCCTTTATTAGCTTTCTGTATTTACTGTAAAAGAGGTAGAAATTTTTCTTAGAAAAAGTAAAAGAATATGGTCTTGAAATAATAATTAATGATTCAGCGTATTCTATAGAAACTTAATGTTTACTGGCTTGCAATGATAAGCACACATAGCTATGGAAGACAAGCTCATTTTTCGTCTTGAATGTTACCAGTTTTTCTAATTTTAGCAAACACTAAGAACCTAGAAGTGATAACTGTCTAGATGTATGTAAAATTTACAGACGTTCCACTGCAATATAATTGAAAGCAATGACAATGATTATAGCTTTCTCTTCCAGGTTGATAGCCTCGAAGCAATTCAGTCTGTCTGTGATTAGAAATCTTTCCTATGTGGCTAGAGATAAGTCAATTCCTTGTGACACCCACTGCTGTAGGAGTAACTCTATATGACCCAGGAAAAATGTGTTCCTACTAGATCAAAGAATGGAATCTAGGAAGATGATGCTATTCCTTGGCTATTACCAAATTTAGAATAGGCTGTTAACAAGTAGTGGTTGACAGGTACAAGCTCTGCCTTTTTAGTTTGGCCTGAGTCTTAGGGTTTCATTCTCATCTGTTCTTGGCACGTTTTTATCCTTGTTGGTGAGAGACAGCTGCTGGTGTGAACAGCTTCCCGCAGGTGGCTTACACATTGCTAATATGGCTGCTCTGTCAATGGTCACAACAGCAATTGCAAAATGTCTCCTGATGTTCAAAACTTGAGTTGGATGGAAAGGCTTTTCTTATGAAAGGATTTATTTGCTATCTCCTTGATGGAGGCAAATAATTCCTCAAGGAACACATAAAAAGAAGCACTCAATATAATCCACGCTGTTCCACTTTTAGATTGAATCTTTCTGAGTAACTTTAGAGGCGGAAGTGTCATTTGCATACCCATAATCTGTTGGCCATTTCTGATGATTCCTCCTAGTCAGCTGTGCCTAGGGAGCACAGACAGGAGTGTGGGTGAGAAGTCTTTATCTGTCCTTTATATTTTAGTTTTCTTCCTTTCCCAGCCCAGCTTTGTCTGTACATCTGCCTTTGAGGACAAACTGAGCAAAAGCAGAAAAACTCATTAGAAATTTTATCCAGGATACTGTATCCAAGTTCCGTATCTTTGCCTCCAGCACCTCACATTTTGAATATAAGAAACTACTGCAGCTGGAGCTTTCACTCTGGTTAACATTGGTGCTTTAGATCCAATCCCGTATTGCTTGAACAAGAATGTTTCAGCAGTAGCTTGTCTCCCTTTTGTCTTTGGTACCAATTAGAAGACCATCTGGAATTCAAGAACCTTTTTATTATTTATTATTAACCCCCCTTTCATTGACAAGTGAAACTTGATGTCACTGGCAATTACACTTCTGTCATTGTAGGGCAGGGAATGATAGAATGGTTTGGGTTGGAAGGGATCTTAAAGATCATCTAGTTTCAACCACCCTGCCAGGGACAGGGACACCTCCCACTAGACCAAGTTGCTCTAAGCCCCATCCAGCCTGGCCTTGAACACTTTCGGGGATGGGGCATCCACAGCTTCTCTAGGCAACCTGTTCTGGTGTCTCACCACCCTCACAGTAAGGAATTTCTTTCAAGTATCTAATCTAAATCTCCCCTCTTTGAGTTTAAAACCACTACCCCTCATCCTATCGCTACACTCCCTGATAAAGAGTCCCTTCCTATCTTTCCTGTGGGCCCTATTTAGGTACTGAAAGGCTGCTAGAAGGTCTCCCCGGAGTCTTCTCCAGGCTGAACAACCCCAGTTCTCTCAGCCTGTCTTCATAGGAGAGATGCTCCAGCCCTATGATCATCTTTGTGGCCCTCCTCTGAAATACTCCAGTAGGTCCACATCCTTCTTGTGTTGGGAGCCCCAGAGCAGCATGCGGTGCTCCATGTGGGGTCTCACCAGAGTGAAGTAGAGGGGCAGAATCACCTCCTTCAACCTGCTGGCCACACTTCTTTTGATGCAGCCCAGGATACAGTTGGCTTTCTGGGCTGTAAACACGTTACCAGCATGTCGACTGCACCACACAGCTTGGTGTTGTCAGCAAATTCGCTGAGGGTGCATTGAATCTCCCTGTCTGTGTTGTGAACAAAGATTTTAAACAGCACCAGTCCCAGAGCTGATCCCTGAGGAACGCCACTTGTCACTAGTCACCACTTGGACATTGAGATATTGACCTCAACTCTTTGAGTGCAGCAATCCATCCAATTCCTTATTCCTCAAAATGTCTCCATTTGGCTGTAGTGGAACAGTTATCAATTCACGCATTTCCTGTTTGAACTAGAAAGATGAGGGAATCTCTGAAATGGGTGCGTACGTGTTTTCTGTCGTTTAGCTGGCTGGGACCTCAGGACATACCAGCAGATTATCAGATCATCTGCTTCAGCTTGTTAATACATGAATGAGGAGATTTTCAGCAGTGTTTTCCAGAAGGTTTGTGTGTGTGTTTGTTTTTCCAAGGCTGGGACAGATAGATATTAAAAAATACTGGATTCTCCATCTCAGGTTTGGTTTTGATCATATTGCTACCTGAGATGTACCTGAAAATGTGGGAAGCTGAAGTATATCTTACAAGGCGCAGGCAGTAGTAATTCCAGTTGAGGCAGACATGACTTTGTATCCAGTCCTGTAGAAATCCATTTTTGTCATCACATCTTCAGTCTATCCCATTGGTGACTGGATTGCTAGATGTGTATTTCATCAGTAAGATAGACTTTGCTGTCTCTGTTCAAGTTCCAAAGCAAGCTTGAAATATTTTGTAGGTTTGATTAGTAAGTCCCTCCATTTTGGACATGTATAAAAGCAGTGACCTGGATATCATTTACATTTTTACAAGTCTTGGAGCTGTTGCAGAATGATATAGTGGTTCTTTTGCAGGTAGCTCCTTGTACAAAGATAGAGCCTGGAGACTGTGAAAGGAACAGTCGATAATTTGTTGTTGCTTGCAGTGTGGACATGAGAGGGTTTTTACTGGGAACTGGGACATAAACACTGTAATTCACAAACGTTCATGTCCCATCTTCTATCCCCTTTTCCAATAGAATACCAAGACTTTAGAGAAGAAGCTTATTATCTGTATGTGCTGTGTGTTGATCTTGAAGGGCCTTCTATGTGAATTCGGAGTATTACTTACATTAAAATATCTCTGAATCCAAGTGTCCGTGACCTGTGCATCTCCACAGCGTGAATCTTTGTATGGGCTCCACTTTTGAAAGAGCTCTGAAGCCCTGCTCTTCTGATGGCAAGAGTAGAATCCTGAATAAGAGTCTTGCCAGTTAAAAAAGCTAAAAGCTATTTCTAAGCTCATGCTATACGATAAAATGCAGGTATTTTAAATTGTAAAAGTAATTAAGATAAGCTCTCCCCTTAATGGCTTCAGAGCTTTTTGCCTTCAAATTGTTTCCGTTCAACATCTAAAGATTTCTCTGAAGTGCTTCTCATTTCTAATGCTTTTTTTCCACTGTGGCTGAATATAGAAACTGATTACTAAGTTCATGAATTTTCTGAAGACCAGTGCAGGCAGTGTTAGCATCTGCTTCCTGACTGTTATTTATAGGTTCTGATTACTGTGTTTCTAGCAGCACCAGTCCCTTCTTTTAATGACACTTCAGGCTTTAAATAGTTCTGCAACCCTTTACGAATTCCAGAAAATCATCAAAATTTTGACTTCTTGTTCATTGCTTCATTCTAATTTCTTGGTAGTTGACTTAAGTACTTGGTAGTTGACTTACTACTCTAGTTGTATTTTTTCCTATTTCTTACAGAAATCAAAACTAGTAGTTTTTTAAAAATATAACACAAAATTAAAGCTTGCAAATACAGCTTTTGAGAATTTTCATTATGTGAAATTGTTGTGTCTTTTTCGTTAAGTAAACCGAATGTCCCTCGTTCTCTTTATCTTAAAATTCCATATTTGTTTTGAAGTATTTTTGGTTTTCCTCCTCTGATATTCTTTACTGAATGGAACGATAAAACATTTTTATGCAATTGTACCTAAATTATTTTTTGTTGTTTTTTGATTTGGGGGTGAGGGGAAGGTGATTAGATGTTGCTTTTACTGGGTAGCTTTCAAAATACTCCAAACTGTTTTGAAAATGTAGAAGTAAGTGTGTTTTGTAGTATTCTGTCATAGAAAAGCTATCATCAGTGGGAATCAAGACTGGGTGCAAAGAGCTCAAATATCAGAAGGGAAGAGAATGATAAGTATTTAAATTTTGGGTGATGGTGAGCATGAAAAATAAAACATTTCTCATCTGAAACGTGATGGTTAAATTCCCCTGGCATTAACTATGGATGGTTATTTTTTGTGAAAAAGAGCTTTACTTTCAACCATACAGAAGCCATATAACTGGAATTGGACCCAGAAGATAGATGACAGGATGTTTTATTTCAAAGTGAAGAAAAGTAAGTTTCATGGTCAGAGTTGCATATATTCATTTGCTTATGGCAAGAGTAGCCATAAGTAAGCCAAATAATCCATTTGCTTATTCATTTGCTAGTTCTGTAAGCTAGCAAGATATGTTCAAAGATAGGACAAAGAGGTCAGTTTCTGTATTACTTAGTTTCTAATGCTGATACATCAAATGCTAAAAATGCTTGACTTGGGAGATCATAGGCTTGAATTGAAAGCCTGGCTTTTATAAATTTCTAAACCAAAGATTCTGTATTAAGTTTGTTTGCCAAGGTATCGGTGCAAGTCATACAAGTCTGTTAGTATCTGGGGGGTTGGAGGTATTCAGCAGCTAGAAAGACAGAGCTGTGAATATCAGAGTAGTACCTATGTTTCTGTGCCTGTAAACCAGTTCTGAAAACTGAATACAATCTAAGTAATCTAAGGTCAGGTTGTATAAAAAACTGTAATGATAGCATTCCTAATAAGGCACAGTTCATACATGAAGGTTTACCAGTAAATTTAGAAAAAATTGATGAAGGTATTTTCAGTATTTCTTAGAACATCAAGGCTCAGGAGATTATAATTTGCAGGATAATTTTTCATTCTGCATAGTGACTAACTGTGGTCTGAAATGTGGTTTATCAACAACTGCCATTGGACTTTAGTCCTTTGATGTGAATATAGGAGTAATTTTTTTCTCTTTTAACTGGAGTTGTGAGAGTCAGACAAGCAGTCAAGAAATACAGATTTCTGACACTGGGACATTTCACGCTAATGCCATCATTTTCATGAGGCTTTTGCATGTTCTCCACTGACAATACATATTTCTTCAGTTTTCATATCAGTACTGACAGCAACCAGATACAAGAGAACAATCCTTATATAGATTTTATGTTATGGCTTATAAAGAAGACAAATGAATTGTATTGAAGACTGGTTCATTCTCATTTGTTGAGGATCTTAGATCCCTTTTCTCTGCAAGCAGATGGTTCTTACGTGCTCGCTTATAAATAGTGATCTTTATAAATAAAGATCTTTAAGGTCAGCTTGATGGAATTATTGGAGTTCAAAACTTTCTGTAGTTTAGTCATGTATTGTTCTCATCTCAGCTTTGTGAATTTCATGATCTTTGGTCTCTGCACAGACTACCTCTCTGCCTTGTCCTTTTGTTCCAAATACCAGTTTATGGTATTTGATTTTCAGAATAGAGTGCTAAACAAAAAGTAATGGTCCTTAGAGCACCAAAGAAATTTCAAATGCTAGGAAATTTAGATTGGGTCTGGGCAGTTTTTCAGATTATGACTGGTTTTGTGCTAAATTTTTCAGTGGCTTTTTCCCCCTGTTACTGCTTTATGTAACCTCATGGGGACTTTTTTGTTGTTTGTTGTTGTTGTTGTTGTTTGTGTTTTTTTTTAATTTTTAAGTGGTGACTGGTGTAATACATTTCTTTAACAACACATGAAGTGATAACTTTAACTATGCCTTCTGCATTCTTTCCCATACATCTTATGGAATCATGATTTTGCAAAAATTGTTTTCCTCAAAGCAAAATTCCAGATAGTGTTAACTAGCTTCTTGCACACAAGTTGTTCTTCCTGTTGCATGGTCTTGCTTATTGAACAAATAGACATATGCTGCTGTAAGTAAATCTTAAGCATTAAGTGAAACTTGCATCTAAGATGCTCTGGGATATTTGTATTGTTTATACGCTTGTTACCTGCTCTAAAATGAGTGAGTTTCTGTATTTTTCTATCAAATTATTTAAACAGTTCAAGATGTACACTGTACATCTTTGAATATACGTTCTCTGTGAGCTTCATCTGTATGAATATTCAAGGCTGTTTTTTAAAGTTCATAAGGTCAAATGTAGGAGAGTGATGTGCTTGAAGTGTGATGCTAAAGAAATTAATGTGGAAGTAGCTTCAGAGATCTTTGTTTTGAAGTAAAAATAGCATGCAGTAGTTTTGATTTGGCTTTTAAGTTGTTTATCGGGTTTTTAAAATACCAGTTAAAGAGATACACTGTGATACTCTGTAATAGAGGAAAAATTGAGAAAATAAAATGGTAAGGGATGATTTTTGACAGTATCTTTCCCAAAATGCTTCACAAGTATGTAATCCTATTTGTTAAGGTACATTAGGAAGTCTCTGCTGGCTCTGGTGGCCTCCAGGGCTGGAGCCCAGCAGTGCATGCCCAACCTGGGCCCCCGTCCCCACCTCTGGGTCAGACGTTGAGGAGAAGTTAAGCAGACAGAGGTCCCTTCAGTCAGTGGCCCTGTGGCCTTTCACACACAGGTGCTCACCCTGGGCTCTCCAGTTGCTGATGCAAACCTCCAAGATCCATGGTCACTTTTCCTGTTGCTGACACCTTGACCTCTGTTGCACTCTGATCCCTCCAGCTCCTGGCACCTTGGGCACACAGTCCCGATGGCCTGTGGTCACCACTCCAGTCTCTGGCATGTGGACCTTCACATGCTGCAGTCACTGGCACTACAGGTGAATGGGTCCAATCAATGACCCATGATCCTGCTCCAGTCGCTGGCATATGCTTTTAATCTCTGGTCTCAAGTTGCTGGCATGCAGGCTTGTCCCCAGCTACTTGCAGTGAGACCTTACAGCACCCACTGGTAGGACACAGGGTGGAGTTGTACAGAAAGATGGTTAGGAGAAGATTTAATAAGACAGGATAGGCCGCAGTAATCGGGCACATGGCTCAGTCAGAGAAGTGCACTGACTGGCACCTGGTTATGTATGACTCTGTCCCCTTTATCCTTCCTCCTCTTGCTTTGCCCCCTACCTCCAGGCTGTTCCTCACCACCCTCTCTCCCCCACCTTTGACACTTCCCTGAAGCATTGCTTAATGAATTTGTGTCTGTCAATGTTCTGTCACTTCCACCTTATCTGTTACAAAGTCTAGGCTGATGCTCTTCAGAGCTCTGCCTGTGGTTTCTTAATGGCCTCTCAGTTAATGGCTCAAGAGTTTTGGTCGTCTTTATGATCTCCCTTAGTGCTTACTTATCAGGTTTGTGTCTCTGTGTGGTCTTTTTATGGCTTTCTCAGTTACTTCGCATTCCCTCTGAGCTGAAAAGGCCCTTTACCTGATAACGTTAATGAACCAGATGCTCTCACCTTCCACATGCCCTTACACTATCTTTTTAGCCGTATCATGGAGTGCAGTGATGATGAGGCAATTCCAAGAAGATACTGTGAACAGGAAATCAAAGTAATGGAGGCATGAGTCAAAGAGTATTATGGTTTTAGATAGGCACATCATGTGAAGTAAAAAATAGATGGGTAAGGTTTAAAGCAGATTTTATGATGAAAGGCACATTTCAAGCTAAGCAAGGTTAATCAGACTGTTTGCAAGTAAAACTTGTTAATTTGAGTAGTGAAGGCTGTTACTGTACTGAGTTGAGGGTAGTGCAGATTTAAACTACAGAAAATTACCTATTATCTGTCTCAAGTTTGACTTCTGCAGGATTTCTATTTTTACTGCTATGAATGTGCAACAGGGAGAGAGCTTTTTTCAAGCCTTCTGTTACAGGGTGGTAGGGAATCTTAATCTATACAATATGATTATTATTCATAGAGAAGTTTTTTCCCTTAAACAGAACGTAATTTATGATTGTGTTGCAATGCTAGCTAAATAGGTTACACTGAAATGATTCTTTTATAATTTTTTTTTTACTTCATCAAGGCAGAAACAATTTGTCTCACTGTTTGTTTTGTTTTCTTAGAGGAAATTTCTGTAAGCACACTATGAATTTTCACAAGAGAAAATTTGATATACTTTCATCACTGTTTTTTTTGTTCTGTTTGCAGAATCCAGTTGTGTCCAGTTCCAGCTGGTCAGAAATAGATGTGCTGATTCTGGCTGGAACAATTGGCCATGTTTTGAGTTTGGGGGCAAGCAGTTTTATAGAAGAGGAACATCAAACCTGGTATTTTCTTATCAATACGCTTTGTTTGGTGCTGTGTCAGGAACTTTGTAGAAATCATTTTCTTCTGAAAGAATGTGAGCCTCAGCATAGTATGACTGGGAAACAAAATTTTGATAGTATTGGGGAAGCCTCCGAATGCAAGAATATAGACATTCCAGCAGCAGGTAATTCAAGATTGGGCAAGGCCACCTCTTCAGCTGAATTCATAAAAGGATCAGATAAGTGGATAAGCTTGGCATGTCCGTGGATCATTCTTATTTGCTGTCGGCTACTTCGATCGTTGAATCAGACGGGCGTCCAGTGGGCTCATCGGCCAGACTTTGGACATTGGTTGACAAAGTGAGTGTCTGATTTATTGTCATACTTTCTTTCTTATTTAAAACATAATGTGTGTTTCACTTGGTGAAATATGTATACATTTCTGTACAGTCTCTGTTCAGAAAGTGCTATAAACATGCATAGCGCGTAAACACTGAAGTAGCATAAGGATTTTTTCACTGCTATTTCATGCAGGAGTAATTCCCTGTGTACTATCAATAGTTTATAGTCTTTTCCCTGCACTATGACTTATCTAATTAATGCCAATTATACATGATAGGTTTATCAGAGGCAAAAAGTAGCTATTTTCCATGTGTAAGTCAACAGTGTCTGGTTTGGGAAATTAAAAATCACTTAATAGAATTAAACCCTTGAAATTAAGGCAGAAGGTTCTGCTCAATTCCAAATTTTATGCGGTTGCAAGATAAGATCCTTCATATAGAAGTCTTCATTGTTTATGACAGACATTTAATGTGTGGGTGGAAAACTGAAGGAATTTTTCAAGTGTATTATGTAAACAAGAAAGAGAATTTTTTACAATTTTTTACAACTTGAAGTACATTTGAGAAGGTCTTCTGCTTTTTTTACTACCTTCTAGTATTGTGAAGAACTACAGTCATTATTCAGTGGTAAAAAGTACTTGATATTTGAATTGTCTTCTGTACTTCAGCTGGTGGATGAAGAAGCAATACCTTGTGACTTGACTAGTCAAGATTTTGCAGACAGCAGATGGGAAGGCTGTGCTGTGGAAGATAAAGAGATTTCTTGCCTAGTATCTTACAATATATGGACGAAATGTCATTCATCATTCATTAAAAGTGACATGAGCAAATGAACTAATATAAGACTTGTTATTTATTGGCAGCCTCACAGATAAAATGCTAATTGCTGTGACAGGCATGAGTGCTGAAAGACATGCGTTATGAGGGAATTTATCACATTATAGCAGTTGTTCTATACCAAAGCTTTCACCATGCATTCCTCCTCTTTAGATGAGGTGAGGGATTGAGGAAGGAATGTCATATTCCCAGAGTTAAGTCCACATGATAGAGAACTCCTTCATTATGAGCTAAGCCAGTGCGTGAGCAGGATTAGGTATGATTTGGTGTGGCTGAGAGGATTTTTGTAATTAATCCTGAGCATCTTCCAAAGATTTATTTTCCCAATAACTTCCTGAGCCAGATGTCTTCTTTAGACTGTCAGCCCTTTTCTATGGAGTGTACTAGTTACTTTGGAGTGTACTAGTGCCACAGTGCACTAGTACACAAACAAGAACTTCTTGCAGCTGAAAAATTGCATTTGTTTCAGAGATATGCTTTTGCTCATATGGTCCCCCAGGAATGTTACCAGCCTTCTAAAAATTGTGTGTGCATGCCTGGATGTAACTTCCAAAGATCCTGTCTTGGTAAAGGTGCTTCCACCTCTGATTTCCTGGTGCTAGGTGCCTATAGAGGAGCAAAACCTCTTATTGGCTTGGGCTGTAGGGACTCAGGGAGATAGCACAGGTAGAATTTAGTCTGCAGCTGGAGTAGGTTCTTTACATCTGTTGTGGCTTAGTCTGTTGGTTTTTTTTTGTTGGGGATGGAGGGGGGAGAAGGGATGGAGGAAGATATTTTTGTGTTTCTTTTTTTTTTTTTTTTTGTCCTGTGAAATGGAGTTGGCATGTTTTGCAGAGTTCCTATCCATCTATGAAAACAACAGAATCACAGGATGGTTAATGTTGGAGGGGACCTCTGGAAACTATTTGGTTCAGTGCCCCTATTCAGAGCAAAAGTGATATGGATGAGATTGCTCAGATACTTGTCCAGCTGGGGTTTTGATATCTCCAAGCGTGGAGACTCCATGCTTTATTCTGGGAAGCCTGTTTTCTTCCCTCCCCCACCCCCAAAATTCCTTCTGTTTAAACAGAATTTCTTTTATTTCAATTTTTGTCTGTTGTCTCTTGTCTTTTTGCTAAGAATATTGCTTCATCCTCCACCTCAGATCAGGCTGGTAAGATCTATACTGAGTCTTGTCTTCATAAGGCTGAACAGTCCCAGTGCTTTGAGCTTCTCTTGTATGACAGGTGCTCATCATTTTCATGGTCTTTCATTGCACTTTCTTCAGTATGTCCATATCTGTCTCTGTACTGGATAACCCATAACTGGACCCAGGGCTGGACAGGGGAAGAAACACCTTCCTTAACCTGCTGATAAGGTTTTTCATAATTGTTATGGTTTGAGAAAATCCATAACAATTTATTGTTGTTTAGACAATTATTCTGTTACCTGATGACCCCTTCCCACCTGGAAAAGGGAACTGGGGAACACAAAGAAACACGAGGGTTGAAATATAAATAGATTTAATAGGATAAGAACCAATATTAATCCTGATACTGATATAAAATATACACGAATTGTACTCAGCCCATTATATCAATAGGAAGCTGTGCACTCCCAGCAGTGGACAACAAATGATGGACCCTGTGAGTGCAACGGCTTCGGGAGGAAGGGGAGGCCTCAGGGGTCTGGAGATCTCTGGACCACTGCCATCAAGGGAGAGAGAACTACACAGCAAACGTTTCTCATTTATATTGAATGTGACATTCATGGTATGAAATAATCCTGTTGGCCAGCCTGAGTCAAATGGCCAGGCCTTGCTCCTCCTTGTCCCTGCACCTGGCGAGGCTCAAAAACACTGAGACCTTGAATCCCATATAGCACAGGTGGCTATAAAGTAAATATTTTCATGAAGTCAGACACTAGAGTCTTCTAAAAGTGCAGTTTTCCCCAGCATTAGAAGAAAACTTAGTCCTGTGTTGCTCAATCTGGCACAATAATGTAGCCCCAAATGTTGTTGGTTATCTTTGCTGGCAAGGGCACATTGCTGGCTGATGATCAACTCAGTGTCCACCGGGACGTTCACAGCCATCTCTGAAAAGATGGTCAACCCCCAGTCTGTCCCTATGTGTGTAGCTATTTGTTCCAAGCTGCTGGACTTGCCTCTTCTTGTTGAACTTTGTAAGGTTCCTGTTGGGCCATTTCTAGTCTGTTGAGGTGCCTCTGAATGGCAGCAGAGCCATCCACTGTATCAGCCACTCCTCCCAGTTCTGTATTGTGTGCAGACTTGTCAAGAGGGCACTCTGTTCCATGGTCCAGGTCATTAATGAAGATGTCAAACAGTATTGGCCCCAGTATCAAGCCATGGGGTTGACTACTAGTTACTGGCCTCTGTGTGGAGGACTTTGTACTGCTGATCAAACCGTGTGAACTCAGCAGCTGAGCCAGTTTTCGGTGCACCTCACTGTCCACTTTCCCAGCCTCTACTGCTTCAGTTTGCCTATGAGGATGTTATGGGAGATGGTGTTAAAAGCCTTGTTAAAGATGAGATAAACAACACTGCCTGCTCTCCACTCTTCCACTGAGATAGTCATCTCATCACAGGAGCCTGTCATGTTGATTAAGTATTACTTCCCCTTCATAAAGTCATCACAATTCTCTTATTAAAAGCTGTCTGCTTCAGTAAGGCTGAAGTACAGCAGCTAGATATCAAAACCAAAACTTCAGAATTTTACAGGCAAATTTCTCCCTATGCTTCCTCACCAAATTGTAGCCTCACATTGGGGATATTTGCTTGGGCCTTGAAGCAAGTAGACGAGAGTAAGCCCTACAGTTATAGACTTAGGCTACAACTGCTTTTTTGGCTATAATAGTATATTAAACAAGCTCTTGCCTTACAAGGCCACGTACCTGCTGTCTTGCTCCTGCCCTCGCTGGCCCTGTATTTTACCAGCACAGCTGTTGCTTGGTCATTATGGTGAACTAAATAATTGAAAAGATGAGGCTGGAAAAATAAGCCAAGACAGTGTGGAAAACTCCTGGCTTTCAGATGGATCAATTCCCACTGTGATTTACCATCCAGCTTCACAAGCAAATGAGCTGACTTAGTAATAGTTAAGCAGGAAGGGAAGAGTGTGCAAGCTGTCACTGCTGCTGCCGAAATTGCTGTAGAAACAAAATGTGGAACTACTGCTTGGAAATGTGGAATACTTGGTATAACTACTTCTGCTGGGTTTAGGGACCAGGTGAAAGAGCAGGACCCTGGCAGCCCAGGCACAGGTTGGCTTGGGCTGCTGGGGAGCTACATCCTGACTTAAATCAGTGGAGCAGTTTTTAGCCTAACAGGAATATATAATATGATGTCAAACATTCTGATATATACTTCAGTTGCTTTATAGGGTTAAAAGATTGCCGAAATAGCACCATTTGAAGTGCACAGTTTTTGGATTTGAGTGATGGGATGTAGGTGAGTTCTTGAGTCTGAAATGGCTCACTGAACAAGCTTCGGAAAGATCAGTCAATGATGCAACTAAATCTTTGCACATCCTGTAGTTTGTAGAGCGTCTGTGAATGCCTATTTTGCAAGCATGCTTTAATTTTCTTTGGTTGGAAGTTTTAATGTCTTTGTTGCTTCTCCTTCACAAGAGAACAGGGTGGTAGAGATGTCTG
>JAHREE010000605.1:2815853-2834323 GCA_033628505.1 Tringa tobata | reverse complement strand
AACCATTTAAACAACTGTGCTCATGCTCAGACTTACATTTTGCTTATCTGGACAGTGCTTAAGAGGCTCAGCATTTGAGACAAAAAGACTGTTTTTCAGTTTTGTGCATGGAAAAACATAAGCAAACCACAGAAAATCGGTCTACCTGTAGTGTCTTGAATTTAGCTACTAAGGATGCATTCAACAGTGCTGAAATAGGGAAAATGTTCTTTGTTATTTGCAGAGAGACTCTACAAAACCTGCTACAAAGAGAAAGAAAATATTTTGGTGTGAAAAAGAGCAAAAGAAAATCAGACAGTAAATGAAGTGAAAGAGAACGTGCAATCCCTAAATTTTTCTGGAAGTTGGCTTTCTTTTTAATTAGTTAGTATTCAGCTTTGTTTGGCTGATAGTCTTGGTCAGAGCTGGTACCTCCGAAGGTGACAGAGCTGCCACATGGCTCACTGGAAGAGGTGAAGCTGTCAATGAAGCATCAGCTTGAAGAGAAGTGATAAGAAGTAGCAGCATGGGAAGATGATAATATTTTCTTTTAATAATGTACTTAACCATCCAAAAATGCCCTTTCCCCCAAAGCTAGCATACCATGTGACTGTTGTGTATTTTGTTGTACATAATAGAGTGAAAGTAAACAATTAAAAATGGATTTATCCACATAAAATATGGATCATGTGCACATTTATAATTCCTTTCACTGTATTTATATTCATAGTAGTGAGGTGAGGTCAAGGCAGTTGAAGCAATTGTCTTCAATCTTCATTCTGATACCACAAGTAAGAAAGTGTAAGCCACAAGCTATTACAGTAAGAACATGCAGACCAAGCTCTGTTTTCCTTCCCCTCTCCCCAGGTTCTCTCTCTGGAAACGACTGGTTCTTCACTTTCAATTTTATGGTTTGGGCAAAACATACGATGTTTCAGCTGAGATCAGAGTAGCACATTCATGCTTCTATTTCTGAGCAGAGTATCAACATCATGTAGAACTTTGCTAAATGGCTGGACTCAAGTGTTGAGCAACTACAATCTTCTTTTGTATTGCTAATTTAATATGCATTTAGCTGTCTAACTGTAACCATGGCTGGAAAACCTTGAAACTGTAGGTGATTTATGCTGACCTGACTTCACTTGCTAGAAATCCTTTTATTGTTTCTTCAGCAAACTCTGTGAAACACTGGAGTATGTTTTTTGGCAACGAATTTACATGGTTCAAAAAAAATCCAAAACGGAAATCACAGAGGACTGTTACCAGAAAGCCTGGGCATGAGTTGTGTATAAACCCCTGTGCTAGCAGTCAAGGATGTACCGTTAGTGGCTGAAGTGCACGTGACTTTGAACATACCCTTGCTGTCCACTGGGCCATCTGCTTCTACTGTCTCTTTCTGTAGAGGAAGAACAATAGTGAGAAGAAACGTCAGGGCTATGTTTTCTCTCCTGCAGTGCCCTAGGTTTTATTCGTCTTACTTTCCTTCACTGGCCTGCAGAGAGCAGTGCATCTCCTGGGAGTCTTGTGAAGTTGTCTGAAGTGCTTGACTGCGTCCTGCAGGGAGGACTAGCATGACAATTTTTCTGCCCCACGTCCTTACCTCTGTGACTTTCCAAGCACAACAGCTGAAACATCTATTGGTCAAACTTCTGATAAAACATGTACTAGGGAATAGGAAAGTAAACCTGTTTGAAGTACTATAATTTTGATTAAATCAAAGATAAACCGGGAGCTTCATAGGTGCAATCATAGTTAATACAGATAACAGCCCAGGCTCACTGACAGTTTGCTGAAGTTACTGGTCTTTTATCATGGCATTTTGAAGTGTGGAAGACAGAAGATGGAGCCTTTGGCTCTCACACTCTATGTGATGTTCTTAACATCTAACAAAATTAGTGGTCCTAGGTCATTTGGGATACTGGGAATATTTGCAGTAGGCAAGGGTTAGCAATTCTTGGATTACAGTGGCCTTTCTGAAATTGCATGTGATGGTAGGGGTTGAGTGCAGATCTTTACCCCATTACACTTTGCAGTGCTAATTGATATCACTGTAGGTTTAAATACATAACATCGACAGCATGCTCAATGAAATACCCTCAATTCTGGAATGAGTGTCACCTATTTAGGATGCGGGGGAACAAGAAAACTGTATATGTAATCTTCTTGGGCATGATGCCAATTTTGTGTCTATCTGTTATATGTATTGATCCAGTAAAAGGTGCTGGTTGCTAGTTGCATACAAGAATCGTATTGTGCTAATGTGTTTGTGTGTTTTGAACTATGTAAGTATATTTCTGGTCATTTTAGTTAGGTAATGTTTTGTATGACTAAAATTAAACAAATCAAATACACGTGCAGTTATTTAAAAAGGCAGAATAGTTGTAATCCTATAGTGCAAAAATCTTTTCTGCCTTATGCTGGAAAATGAAATGCTGTAGTACAAGCAAAATGCACTGTTTCAAACTGTATACCAAAACCCTAGTTTAAAAACATTAGACCTTTTTCCATTATGCAATGTGCAGCTTGTTTTTTATATAATTAGCAGAATAACTAGCATATAGTAGAACACAATAATTACACTTTCAAACATGCTTGAATAGAAAACGTCATTAATAAAACTGCTTTTCTAAAAATACTAGGATATTTTACCATACCTCTTGGAAAATTCATAACAGATGTCAGTGCAGCGATTAATTTGGAAATACACTACTGTAGCTCAGGCTCTATGAAATGTGTTTAGCAGTAATTACAGTGGTTTGAAGGGTTTTATGTTTTGTTGTTGTTTTTTTCCACCAGCTCTGAACATAAACCTGAACTCTCCTTCTTGGCTGCAGTCTCCCTACTTATGATCTTCTTTCTGGTTCAAAGAAGGTGCTCCCTGGTTTCAAAAATTGCTATGGCACTCGGGCTCCTGGGAGTCTACAGTTACCGGGCAGCTATTGGAAACGTCATATTTCCATGGCAACATGACAGCAAAGATATTTCAAAGTAAGTTAATCAACAGATATTGCCGTGGACGGAGTGATCAGCTTCACTAGTTAGAGTGAAGTAGTGAAATATTTATTAAGGTGAAACAGTGATTTAACAAAATCAGTAGTAAGTGCGATAAAACCAGTAGTAAATGCGATAGTGTTTTACGAGATTCGATGTCAGGGTACACTCTGTTATTTACTGCATAGAGGACAGGGTCAGACGAGCTGTCAGGGAGACCCCCCCGTTGAGTCACGAGGTTCAGAAAGGACCCCCTGGCTTTCTAAACTCCTTCTCAGAGAGGAGTCTAGGTGCGGCTGGATCCAATCCTAGTCCCAGACTTGGCCAACGGTTTATGTCTAAAGGATTATATATGCACAATCAATCCTTTACATTACTTAGGTAAGATTGCAAAGTTTAGCATGCTATTAGTCACTTAGCCAGAATCTGTTGCGGCAGGGAATCTCTCAACCTTGAGGAGTAGAACCTTAAGTGAGCGTCCTCACAAAAGGGGAGATCCTGGCATGCAGCCCACTGCCATACAGGAGAGCTCAAAGGGCTCTTGGGCTGTCCACTATTTATACAGTAAGATAATTGACCTATAGTCATATTCTCATGGGAACAAAATATCCAGGTCCCCACTCCAGACAGTATTTTGACTATGTTGCCAGCCAGCCCCCAAAGTCTGGGTGCAAGTTATCACAGCTGCTGTTGTGATGGCCATGGTGGCCAAGGCCCGAGCAGGAGCCGGGGGTGGTGGTGGTGGGGGAAGCAAAACAGGGAGAGTACACCGCCACAGATGTAAACCTATTTCTAGAGAGGTGTTAACACTATGGATATCAGGGTGGGAGGGGATGTTATGTCTAGGCTGGGATCACATTCTTATGCATAAAACTCAATTTTGTAAGTGGTCAGCACTTAGTTTTTGTGGTGTGTGCATAATTTTGATACCCATGAAGTGTCTTTCCACTGTTACAGATCAGAAACCAGTCAGATAAGAATTAACGTGAGAAAAATCTAATCATCATACCCTGTAGTTTTGCTACAGAGAAACTCCAAATGCACCATCTCCTCTTGTTTTAGATGGACTCCTCTTGTTTAGATGAGCTACTTTAGTAGTTCATTTAGCTACTTCTTAGTTTTGAAAAATGCTTAGACAGTAATTGGGAAGTTGCTTTTCCATATCTTTCTTTTGCAGGTGAGTGTTCTGTAATTTATGGCCTTTCAAGATGTAATTAAACACTTCTTGAGGTCTAGGCTATATTGCACTAGTGTGCTGGACATACTAAGGATTTTTATGTGCATTTTAAGTTTTTTGTAGAACTAGTCTGTAACTGTAAGGAAGCTATTAGCTTTTCCAGCCATAGCTACTTTTGGAGTGTCTCTAAGTGACTTTAATTTTCTTACAATACTTCTTACTGTTGGATTGTACCTGGTGCTGCAGCTTCAAGTTCTTCTAAATATCAGAGCTGCAGAAAACTTCCAGAGTCAGTTAAGACATTTGATTAGGAGGAAGAGGTATGGAAGAGAAGTTGTAAAACAATTGTCTTCTGCATGTGGTAAACTTTCTCTTGCACTCATTTTGAATTTGATGTGGATACAGATGGTTTCCATTGGAACTTCTTAATCAGGGGCCCGAGTTTCACAAGATGTGCAGAGATGGAAATAATCCTGCTGGAGAAGATTTTAGGTCATACAGAAGATCAGATTTGCTAACGAGGCATGTTTCATAAAAAACACTTGTATGTACATGCATATCTAGATATATTTACATGCATTCCATTCCATCTCTCCAAATATTGAGGATAATTCTGGTTGAATACTATTGTAAAGTTAAATTGTGTGCTAGTTCTGCTGGATGTGTAAGTAATGGTAATCTTTACTTAAGTCTGCAGGATTTTGCTCTGTGTTTGAAACATGCCTGATCTCGGAGTGTGACCTCTAGTTTTGCTTTGTGTTTGAGTAGAATCTTTGGAGAAGATTTCTGTCCTTGGAATAAGAAGAAAATACTGCAATGTGGGACAGATCATTAAATACAGCAATTGAGCTGTAAATAAAATGCAATTAGAGAATTAAGTGGAGTACTTAAATACTAAAGGCAAAACATTTACTAGGAACTTGTTCATTCTATGGTTAGCACATTGATTGCAGTTATAACAAGCAAAAGGCATCCTTTTTGTGTTATTTCACCTTAAATAGTGAGCATGGTGATTTGCTTAAATTAACTTAAAAAAAGGTAATTTAAGGTCAAATCTTTATATATCTCTGATTATGTACTGGTTTAAAAGTTACTGTCATGTTTCAAATCTTTATACTCTAGTATCACAGAGGATCTGAAGAGTACAAAGATTTGGGTTTGGTGAAAGCTAGTAGGGTTAGCAAACAAATTCTGACCTTTGGGTCAGCCTGTGTTCTGCATCTGGGGTGGGAATTGTGGTGCAGGGCTCTTGCTCGATCTCAATAAGAAAGGAGCAACAACAAATGTGTAACAAAACAGCTGTTTTAATAAGATAGAGTAAAAAGAGGAATATTGGTAGTGAGTGCCTTCAGATGTTGGGAACCCCGCTCTTGAGCAGCATCAGACAAACCCCAAACGAATCTTCCCATGGCACGCCATGGCACACAGGCCCCAGTGGTGGAGAGGGACAACAAGAAAAACAAAACAACAAAAAGCAAACAACAAGAAAAACAAAACAAAACATCCAAACAGACCAAAACAAACCCGTTTGCCAGGGTCAGACAGACAAACAAACCTGCTAGTTCAGAATGTTATCTGTGTCCTAATTCCCACCAGTGCACAACACAGGCCAGCACAAGAGTTCCAGCATAGTCCCTTGCAGTGGCTAGTCATGCTAACGTGGGCTTCTCAAGCCTAAAGTACCAGGCCTAATAGAGCCAGAATTGTTTGCCCAAGATCACTTAGCTCCTCAAGCACATTGTCTTCGGCAAGGCTCCCAATACAGCATATCAAAAAAGATGGTAGACACTTCTTAGTAGATTTCAGATGTTAGCTGATGTGTTGACATAGTGATCCTAGGTCATCTTTGTTAGACAGCTGATGTGACAAATGGTAAAAGCCTATGTAAAATGCCATCAGGAGCAAACCCAGGAGTTTCTTTGAAATGTGTCTAGAGGTATATTTAGTGTATTCATGATATGGAATAGATCCAGATCCAGGTGCAAGGTAGAGGTAGTTTTGAGTAATATGAGAAAAAAAGCTGTAGACAGCCACTGCATTTTTCGTAGACAATGCTTTCTTCTGTAAGACAGAGAATCTTTGCTCTGAAGTGCTTCATCTCTGTACCCTTTACTGAACATAAGTGTTTTTTCTGGACGAGAAAACTGCTGGAATGTGGATGAGGAAGAAGTGTGTTCTGTCTTCGATGGCTTACACTAAGATAACCTCTAAATTAAAAAATGCAAGGAAGTAATTTGACCTTCCATTTTCCTCAGAGTTCTTTTTAAAAATGATCATGAAATGAAAAAGATGAGCATACCATACTAACACAAGCAAAATAATAGTAGTGCATTTGCTGAAAAATTGTTTTTTAGTTAGTTTAAATTTCCATCGACCAGTTAATTTCAGTTTGTACTTAACTCATTCAGTAGTGACAGATATCCAGATTTCCTGAAGTTTTACTTCTAAGTGTCATAAACACTAAATCACATGAATATGTTTGAATATTTTATGGTAATAATTACCACACATACTGAAAAAGGGCACTGAATTTCTGCATTAACCAGAAACACAGGAACTCTCTGATCTTTACTGTTTCTCGCACACAACTCCCACTCCTCTCTCCCCCTCCCAAAGGAAAAAGCCAGTGGATATGGGGGTTCACAAAGGCTTGTTATTTAAGGGAATAAAATAGAAAACCCCTTTTGTGTAGACCATTAGGTATGAGTTTGAACCTTTGAAAGCAAAACCACAGACCAGAGAACTGCATCCAGGTATGGAAAGGCCACATCACTACCTCGAGATGGTTTTGCCTTTTTCCTTGATTCTGTGGGTGCAAAAAGAAAACTGAACATGTAAATACTGTTGCTTATTTTTTCACCTCTTGCTTTTTAGTTCTTATTCCTGCATGTGGAAAAGAAAGATTGAATTCAAGCTCCTTTGTTAGTAGTTGTTTGACAAGGAAGGTGACCTTCCAAAGTCTGAAAAAAAAAAATTCAAAAGGAGAAATTTATTTTTAGAAATTTTGACTAGTGATGTTTTCTGTAGTCAGATAGTTACACTAATTACACCAAGTGTAACCGTGCTTTTACTATTTTTAGTGTCATGGTCTAATCCTCCATATGTTATTAAGTCCAGATGACTCAAGAATCCTCACTCCTGAGTGAGTTATATTAACTTTGTAGGAGACTATGTTTGTTCATCACTCATGTATAAAGTGACTAGTAATCCCTAAGGATAGAGTATATTAAATTAAGGATAAAGTGTGTAGATAATGTGTATTTTTCTCTTTTGCTAGATAAAAAATTAGATTTATAATTGCAGTTTTTTTAATATGCTCCTTTGGTGAGTTCATTGGATTATTATTATTATAGCTTAGCTCACACTAATGTGATCTGTGACATTTTTTGCCCAGTAAACTTAAAAATACCTGCTTTGATTTTCTTTGTTCCTTGGGCCCTGCACTTTGAGAACAACAGGTCACAGTTTTTAAGCCTACTGGTCCTCGTCAACTTTTGGATGAGATGCCTGTGTTTTCTTCAGAAACTGACTTCAGCTAGAGATGAAGAGACCAATGCAATTATAGATGCAATGAACATTGCAGTAGATACTAATTACACTTACTACTTAAAGCATTATTTCTTTTTGTAATGGGATTGCGTAAGGATTTGAAAAATGGAAAAAAATGTGCTGGTGTAAACCAGCATACCTGTATATCTGTGTAGTCGTGTAAGGTAAGAAAATGTCTGAGGTGTGCAGAAATTTCAGACTGAAATAAGGATCTTCAAATTCACTGAATTTCACTGAATTTTTTAGAGTTGGAAGGGACCATAGAGATCATCTAGTCCAATTCTATCACTGTCTTTTTGGTTGGCTAAAAAAAACATGTTTGTGTGAAGAAGTTGTGAAAAATCACTGAACAGCTTAAAGGGATTAGTCATTTTTAAGTCAATTTAATTACTGGAATAAAGTTTCCTATTACTGTAAGGAGTATTTTTGTGGAAATTCATTATGCTACATAAAAGGCATATTTATATGAATATATTTATGGATGTAGACATTGAATAGTAGTTACATAAATTTATTATGGTTATGTTAATTGACATATAATTTTATTTCTATGTTTTAGATAAGTTTAGTTCTTAGAACAAGCTTTTTGTTTGCTAAATTTAATTTGGAGGTGTACTAGTGTAAGTATGAACAATTTTAGAGTCTTTGAATTTGAGAACTCTCTTATGAAATTGGCCAGTACTGGCCTTTGAATTTAACCTGTTTGGCAGAACTGCATTGGTCTCGCACGTCTCTTGCGAGACTTTTTGACCTGTGAAATAGATATTAGTAAGTAACTCATCATTCTGTTTTATTTATTTATTAATTATTATTATTTTTTTTTTAATTTCCTCTTTAGGGGGATTACTGAAGCTCGTTTTGTTTATGTCTTTGTTCTTGGCATAATCTTCACTGGCACTAAAGATTTACTAAAGTCACAGGTTATTTCTGCAGACTCCAGCGTGAAGAGTACAGGATTATGGGAAGTGTATAGCGGATTGGTTCTACTAGCAGCCCTTCTATTTAGACCTCACAATTTACCAGTCTTGGTGTTTTGTCTGCTGATTCAGACAATGATGACAAAATATATCTGGAGACCTTTGAAATTTGATGCAGCCCAGATCACTATCATGCACTACTGGTTCGGTCAAGCTTTCTTCTATTTTCAGGTAAGCTGAATACTCTTCCTGCTACAGGGCTGGGAGGGGGAATAGTTTTTGAAAGAAATATTGTCCATTGTGAGTAAAATGCCAACTGAATCTCAGAGTGGAAGAGTTTACGGAGTTCTCGGAACGGTTTAGTTTCTAACTGTATTATTAATATTTTGTTTTCAGAATCAGGGAAAGATGCATACCTTGATAACTTATACTCAATATATATTTCTGAAAGTGTTAAAAATATTGGATACCTATACCAGGGATGAGTTTGATCTGTAAGTGGGTCTCCTAAGTACTATTCTAATAATAATAAATTTAAAAATTTCACCTGAGTTGATTACTACCAATGTAAAGCAGATGGATTTTTTTTCTCCTTTCTTGAGGCTTACAAGACCTTTGGTAGCATCACAATAGGTCTACATACAGTTTAAGACTGAAGGGAAGTTCTTTTTACAAGATAATGTCTCTTATAAGAATCAGGACTAATTGTCATTCTTATATCAAATAGTATCAACTTTCCGGAGGAGCCTTACTAATTTCAGTAACATAGTTCTCCACATTGCAAATGAAGTTGTAATTCCACAAAAATTTTACATAGCATTGTAGCTGGAGAGGTTCTTTCTACTTCTAATAATGTTGGAAACTTAGTGTAGCAGACTGTCTTAAGAGGACATTTGTTAAGTTGGGAATCAGGAGGGAGAGGCTTTCTGATTTGTTGCAGAATTTCAAGGTAAGACTTGCATGGGCTTTACTTTTGAGGTATGGCTAAGAATGTTAAAATTGTGGTCAAGCTTAGGTTACTTCCTACTCTATTTCTGAACCTGTTAGTACTGACTGAGGATTGGCTTGACTTTGCTCTGAAAGTATATGTCAGGAGAGGGCATTGCTGATGGGGATGAGATCATCATGATTCATACCTTCCTACCCAGTTCTGCTCAGAGCATGTAACATTTCTTTGTTGAATGGGTTTTGCATGTCTTGAATATTACTGTTCAGGCAGTCAGATCTGATCATGGCGTTCCGAGAACAGCCCTTGGCGGGCTGAAAGGCTGAAGGCAGGACCCTATCAGTACAGAGGTACCAAGCAAAAGCAGCTGCTCGACATTTAATGGTGGGTAGGCTGGCAGGAAAATGCTTATGGAAAAAGGACTAATAAATAATGGATTGAATGTTTTCATAAAGTACCCATTTTCAGTGATGATCAGTTCTTGGTACAGTTGGCTGAGAATTTTACAGAATCACCAAATCACAGAAGAGTTGAGGCTTGAAGGCACCTTTGGGGATCATTCAGTCCAACCTACCCCTGTCTAATGGCAGGTCAATCAGATCAGGCTGGTCTGGACTGTGTCCAGTCCGATTTTAAGTACCTGCAAGGATGAAGAGTCTGCAGCCTCTCTGGGCAGTTGGTCCAAGTGCTTGACCCCTCTAGTCAGTAAAAATGCTTTTTCTGATATTTAAACAGAACTTCTTGTATTTCAGTTTGTGTGTATTCCTTTTCATCCCTTTGCTAGTCACTACTGAGTGACTGACTCAGAATGTCAGTCTGGCTACATATTCTTCACTTCCCCTCATCAGGGGATACACATTTTTATGATTCCTGCTGAGCTTTCTCCTGTTGAGAGTAAACAGCACCAGTGCGTTCAGATCAATGTTTGTATGACAGATGTTTCATTCCCATCATCATCCTTGTCATGCTTCAGTGGACTTTATCCAGTACATCCATGTCTGGTTTGTTCTGGGGACCCCAGAACTGGACCCAGGAGCCCAAATGGCTCACCACTTCCTAATAGGCGGAATGGAGCATCCCTCTCAACTGGGAGGGATGGCCTCTGGGTGGACTTTGTACTGCTGATCACAACCATATGAGCCCAGCAGCTGAGCCAGTTTTCGGTGCACCTCACTGTCCACTTTCCCAGCCTGTACTGCTTCAGTTTGCCTGTGAGGATGTTATGGGAGATGGTGTTAAAAGCCTCCTTGTAAGGTTAAAGTGCATTAAATACATGTAGCCCATGTATCTTTGACCAATATGGTATGATGGAAAGAAAATAAGGGCTTTCTGAAATAATACATCTGCTGTGGAAGTGTAATTTGCCAGGTTAAATTTTACCTAGTCTCTAGTCTGAGTGCTGCAAAAAAATTGGGAAATAACTTTTCTGGAAGAATTTCCATGAACTTTGGAAATTTTGTTCAGCTGCTTCAGAAATAAGCTATCAGAGGCCACCAAGAGCATCATACCTCTTTCCATTTGGCTATGCCATTGCTAAAGGGGTTTTTCTATACCAATAAAAATATATTTATTCAGGACCAGTAAAAGGTAACAGTTAGATCTGATAGAGTGTTCGTTTTTTTAGTGGTTTTATACTGGTGTTAGTGAGAAGATAGAAATATGTTTTAAGATTTTTCTTTTTAATGACTAATTTTTTGCACTTTCATCTACTCTTGCACTTGAGGAGATGTTTGGATTTTAGAAGACTGGAAGAAGTGATTTCTGTTTAAATTTGCTGCATGTTGTGTTGTTGGATGTTCTGCATTTTCAGGGCATCCACCCCTCATCACCCTGCTGGCAATTTTGATATTTCTTCTAGATGTGTCCTTTGGAAATAATAACGTCCAGTATGATACAGATTTCAGCAGAGTTGAGGATATTTTAAAAATTTGCTGTGATAAGGGAGTCTCTCTTGCACATAGATGTGCCGTGGAAACTCAACATCCAAAGCTCAGGAAGGAAAAATTCTCCATTGCTTTGTTGTGAGCCAGATTGCTTTGTGCATCTCCTGTCACTCTAAGATCTGTAGAATGAAGGGTGACAGTTACTTATCAAAACTTCTGGTAAAAGCAGAACAAAGCTCCTCTCCCTGCCCTGCCCCTCTTCCCCCCGCCTTGTTGTTTTACGTTGTAACAAATAGATTGTAGTAAAACAGGAGGGATTTTAGAAAGAACAGTTTTGATTGTGGCCGATTTCTCTCTTTTCTCTACTTTATTTATCTCTGTTTCCCTATCTCTATTTCTCCTATTGGAAATAAGATTGGGTATTGCCCTGTCCCTAGAAGTGTTCAAAACCAGGCTGGATGTGGCTTTGATCAACCTGGTCTAGTGGAAGGTGTCCCTGCCCATGGCAGAGGGGTTGGAACTACATGAGTTTTAAGGTCCCTTCCAACTCTAACCATTCTCTATTTTTTCTATTTTCACAACATCCTAAAGATGTTTCAANTTCCACTGCTAAAGACTGACGCGAAGTAGGCGTTGAGAACCTCAGCCTTGTCCTCATCCTTTGTGACTATGTTTCCCTCCACATCCAATAAAGGAGGGAGGTTTTCCCTAATCCTCCTCTTGTTGTTAAAAGAACTTTCTTGTTTAGAAAGAACAGTTTTGATTGTGGCCGATTTCTCTCTTTTCTCTACTTTATTTATCTCTGTTTCCCTATCTCTATTTCTCCTATTGGAAATAAGATTGGGTATTGCCCTGTCCCTAGAAGTGTTCAAAACCAGGCTGGATGTGGCTTTGATCAACCTGGTCTAGTGGAAGGTGTCCCTGCCCATGGCAGAGGGGTTGGAACTACATGAGTTTTAAGGTCCCTTCCAACTCTAACCATTCTCTATTTTTTCTATTTTCACAA
Organism: Tringa tobata; assembly: GCA_033628505.1. Lineage (NCBI taxonomy): Eukaryota > Metazoa > Chordata > Aves > Charadriiformes > Scolopacidae > Tringa > Tringa tobata. The sequence continues at coordinate 2,821,875 of JAHREE010000605.1, read as the reverse complement.
CATCCTAAAGATGTTTCAAAAATAGAGAAATTAATTTTGCTGAAGGAAAAAGTGCTTTTAAGGTTCAAGACAGATAGGATTTTCTTCCTTAGAGAACAAGTTGTCAGTTCTCTTTTAAAAGTTCTGTAAGTATATTTACATTAGATGCCCTTTCCAGGATGGAGATTAGGAGTTTGACCAAAATACCACTCTTTAGATGTTAGCTTTGTTCTTTTATTCGCTGATGAAAAAGCGGTTCTGCAGCTGTGGAAGGCACCAAATTGAATCATACAAGGCTAAGAGGTTTGGAGGTTTTTTTCTCTTCACAATTAAAAGCAGTTATCTGAATTATCTGATATGCAAAATATTAGTGTAGAAAAGTAGAATGGTCAAGCTGGTAGCTCATAAAATTACAGAAGCTACAAAATTCCTTAAGATCTAATTAATGCTCTCTCTTCAATAAGTAAATTTCTCTCAGTTTTTTCTGAGAATAGGTTTTCCTGTCTGTGACTGTAGATCCAATGATGGAAGAAACTTCTACCAGAAATTATGTTTAATTTCATACTCTTTTTATGTCAGTTTGCTCAGTATGTAGCATTCTGCTCTGCATTTCCAGGGAAAATTAAACCCTGGCAACCTTCAAAACCCACTTCATTAATTATTTTTCTTGCATATATTTAAGTTTCTCCTTCCCTCTCCTTAATGTTAGAGTCTAGAGCACGAATGACTTACTGCAGGAGAAAACCTGCTCAGTTTTTGGAGCTTACAGTCAGAATTGAAGTGGTTTATTGATTTATTAGTGACACATAATTAACTGGCAGTCATATATTAATGGCACTTAATTAACTGGCAGTCACTGAACTATAGATGCAGGACCCATATCAGATGTACAACACATGAATGCTCATCAATTTCTTTGCCATTTGGTATGCCTGATTTGAAAAAGAGCTAGCCCCCACCCTTGCACTGCCTCCTGTCATCTTTCCCCCACCCCCCAAACACATAGAGGTAACCTTCAGGTGTGTTACAAACACTCTCTTCTCTTGGCAATGCAGGTTCCCCTGTTTACTCACCCCCCTTGTGACACGCAGGCACTCAAGCTTTAAGTGTTTATGAACATGTCAAGAGTACCATAGACAAGTGACCTCAAGAGAAGCCATAGATGATTTTGTGTGCACTTTCCAGCTCTTCCTTACCTGAGTGATGGAAGGTGGAACTCTGAAAGTACACATACTTTTCATGATATAGCATTCTGGCTTAGTGGTTTAGATTTTAATTGTTTGAATAAAACTTTTAATCTTTTTCCTTTATCTTCTGGGAAAAAACAGGGAGGCCTTTGCTTAGTGACAGCTTTGAGATCCCCTCTTTAGTTCTATGCCTTCCAGTGACGATACACCATTCATACTGAGTAAACTGCAGGTGTCTCCCATTTAGCGCTACCTGTCTTGGTCATGGCCATCAACACTGAGGTCTTACATTTTGACTGACTCAGGAAAGGTTTTTATTTCAGGCAGAGTATGTATCATTTGTTCTCAAATATTGAATAAACTTTAAGGAAGTAAAACTAGGCTGTTTCTGCCAGAGAAAGTTCTCAACTTCAGTATTGACCTCTGTTCAGTCTGCCTTGGTACCAGCTGGTCATTCGTTTCCTACATCTGGAGCAAGCAATACCTATACTTGAATGCAAGGGGAGACATGTGAAGGAAGCACAACTGTATTATTAGGCATGATGTGCAGTGCTGGCATATATTTAGATATCTGACCTGACTCTTTCCTCAAGTTTTTTGTGGTTACTGGAGCTACCACTATTAAACTGGCTGGGTTCAGAATGGTGCTAGGTTTTTAATTTCCAGACAGGCATAATGATATAATGTAGCATGCAAAAATGATAGCAGGTTTATGATTGAAATACAGAAATTGAAAAACACTGAAATTTGTTGTTGATGTAGATCAGATTGGAACTAAATTTAAACTGTGCTAGATAAATGAGGCAGGACAAGAGAAATACAAACTAAATATAAACCCCTTCCATCTGGAAATGGGAGAGAGATTTGGAGAACAACTTTTTGCATGTGTCTTGGTGTGATTATGAGGAGAAGGAGACTTCTTGCCCATGTTGCTGAGCCTCTATTAAATCTTGGTAGGCGAGAGGCTATGTAATGACAAAAACAGTAACTCTCTCTCGCTAAGTGTGGAATGTAAGTGATGGCCTTTTTGAATATGTTAGCGAGTAAAAATAGCCTCCTTCAAGATAGCATAGTTAATGTATGAGGCAGTGTTCTTTCGAAAAAATATTTCAGGGTTCTTAAAGGCTTTATGGAAGTATAGCTGTGAAAATCCTAAGTGTACAGAGTAAGCAAGGTTCATAGGAAGAGATAGTATTTTTCATTAATCAGTTGATGAAAGTGTAGGGGAAAAAAAATGTGTCTGAATGTGGAAGCTAGTATTTTAATCTTAAGTAGAAAAAAAAACAAGTATGGGTTGAAAACAAATTCCTTGAGCTTACACTTGGTTTTGCATTCTGCACTTCATCTCTGCTAGGGCTCTGAGTCCATATCCTATTAGGAGTTTAGTTTAAGCAGAGTTCAAGGTCATCTTCTTCACTGAGAGGAGCTGTTGGAAGAAAAGTTAGACTGAAGAGCCTGTCCCTCTCCTTTGGGAGCTGCATTTAGTCTGATGCTTTACTGCCTGTGCTGTGTCACAGCTGTGTAAGCAGGTATGTCTGTGCCTTTCTCTTACCTTCTTGATCCTGACCTGGACCTAGACCTGGACATGGTGGTTGGACTTCCTGGCCTAATCTTGGACCTGTCTTGTCACTCCAGACTTGCTGTGTGATCCCTGGACTGCATCTGGTCCTGATCATTGTCTCTGGATCCAGTCCTGAGCTGGAGATGCCACTGATCATTCCCAGTACTCCTGACTTAATGCTCTCACCTGCCTTGTTTTCATGCTCATTTCCCAGCTTACCTTCCCTTGCAGAAACAGCTGGCCCTTGATGCTCTCTGACAATGTGAACCTAAAAAGTAAATCTATTAAAGACTTGTAACTTACATGAGAAGACTACACATTAACTCGTTTTTCCAGACTTCTAGCAAGATTGTTGTGAATAGTAAGCAGTGGAAAAGGTCGCTCACACAGGTTGCATCTTCATGCTTGGAGGTTTTCAGAGCTTGACTGGATAAAGTCCTGTGTTATTTAAGTGGAGCTGGGTAAAACCACTTTTTAGTCATTTTTTAGCCTTGTTTTAGTAGCTAGGGTCTTTGCTTTATTTATTGCTTTGTGTAAATCGATGAAGAGAAGCAATGTTAAAACTACTCCAGTTTTGTCAAACAGCTATGAAATTAATACATCTAGTCAGAATGCTACTTCTTTGTCAGGATATTATTGCAAGCTTGAGAACATCTTTATGAATTTTTCAACAAGCTTGAATGATTGATTGTTTTTTCCTAAGCTCTGAGTTGTCCATATCTCATAAGTCATCAGTCAATTCCCAGAAGTATACCATATCTTTATCATTGCAACTTGCCCTTCAAATGCATTGAGAATAAATACCTTGTTTGTTTCTTTTAACTATAGCAGCTCCTAAAAAAATTATGTTGCTGTAAATATTTCTTAAACTATTTTAGTCACCTTGGATGAAAGCTCACGAAGGAACAAAAATTACACATATGTATTTATTAGTCTTGTGGGGTTTTTTTTGTTCCTACCCTGAGAGCAGTATAGCTACAGAAGAGGAGAAAGAAAATACTGTCTCAAAACCTTTAAGACTTTTTTGTACTTTCTGGTATTTTTTATTGCCAGAGGAGAACATGATAGTTTTGTAAGTTTTCAGAACCATTTGTATCTAACTCTTCTTGCCTTTAAGTAGAGAGATGGATTGTGTCACATATTAAAGTGGCTTATAGCTTTCTCTTGTTATGATTTCAAAGCATTGTAGGATAATCTACGTTGGAGAGGACCTCAGAAGGTCCACAGTTCAACCTAGAGCAATGTCAGCTGTGAGGTCAGACCAGTTGCTCAGGGTTTTGAAACCTCCAAGGATGGAGGCAGCAGAACCTTTCCGGCCAACCTTTTCCAATGACTTTATTTTTTCACCTTAAATACTTTGCTTCAAACAATTGAAATAAATTCCGAGTTCTATGCTTGTTTATAGAACTTCGATTACTAAAAAGGTGTAAAATTAGGTGAAGAGCTCAGTGAAAATGCGGTAACAGTCTGCCGTGTTAAATCAGTCATTAAACATGCCAAAAGCATGTCAGTTTTGTCTTAGACCTCTGTACTTCTCAGTTCGGTGAGAGTCATTGAAGTACTGCAGGTAATAGCTCATATTCAGTGATTGATGTGGTATCTGAAAAGTTTTCAGAAAAATCACTGCAACTTTGAAGAGGGTTTTGGATTGTTTTCATTGCTGTCTATGGAGGGATTCTCCTCTGTTACTATAGCAAATGTGCTGGGTAGTTTCTCTAGCCAGTGTTCTTTTATTTGTGCTTTGTTGATCTAGATCATGACGGGTTATCATGGAGTGCTTTTGTGCAATAGCGCGTTGTCTCCTGTCGCTTTCTGCCCTTACCACAATAAGCTATTGCACTGTTTGAAATACTTGAGTGATACTTTAAAATAAAAGCAGACACTCTGAATTGTGAGTTATTTATGTATTGTGTGGAGTATTAGAAGTTACAAGCTACAAGAATTCAGTTCAAATATATGAATTAGTCTTGGAGAAAGATATTTAACGTGAATAAAAAAATGCTTCTTACTGCCTAGCAGGAGTCTTCCAATAGTAGCTGTGGAGCCATCTATGAGGCTCAGCAGATTCTTGGTGAGAGTTGGGCATTTGAACACTTAACATCTAGCGTGGCCAGAGTTGTAAGTGTGTGGATCCAAGTGTGTGCATCCTTGCTCTCCTTGTTCTACAGCTACGTCACTTTAGAATCATTGAAAGGTTTAGGTTGGAAGGGACCTTAAGGGACTCTCTAGTTCCAAAGCCCTGCCATGGGCAGGGACACCTCCCACTTTGACTTTAAACAAAATCAAAGATAGGTGGAGTCAGCTGTGTGTGAAGGGAACCACAGGGAGTTGGGAAGAAGGTGCTGCTCCTACCTCCTTGTTCCTTCCTCTGCTGTCACTGCCTTCCAGAGGAGAGTACCTCTGTTTGCCCTGTTGTGCAGGACCAGTGTCACACACGCCCAGGTGCTGCATTTCTCTTGCTCCTTCTCACATACAGTGGGATGGGAAGTTGCCCCAAGGTACCAAGGTTCAACCATGCGTATGTGCAAGTGGAGAAAATGTGTGAAGATACCTTTCAGCTTTTCATGAGCCCGATGCCTCAGCTTTTCTACTCTGCGTGCATCATGCAGAGGAGAAGGAGGAGAGAGAAAATAAGCAGATGTGGTAGGGAGAAGACGTGTTGCTGTGGACAGGGATTGGGGGAAAAGAGAGCAGGTTCTCTCCCTGCCTGTCTCTGTCAAACTTTTGCTTTTTGAGGAGCAGCACCCTGACCTATTCTGAAAACACTGTACCTGACCTTTCTGCTCTTTCCATGTCCTCAGTCTATATGCCTTAAACCTGAGGAGGAGTCTTGTTTTACAGATTTCTTTTCCAGTCTTATCTCACAGGTTCTAAGGCACAGATACGCTTTCTCTTTAACTGGTTGCCATTAGTTATTCTTTGCTCTGCTCCTGTCATTCCTGAAGATTACACTAAATGCATAACAATACCTTATTACACTGGTGCAGTGTAACAATTACTACAGTAGTGCATGGTGAAGAGCAAAATGAGAAAGACAGTCATAAGTCAAGCTTTTTCTGCTGTATGATGTCTTGGTAAAATCCATACCTTACTGCCCTCTTACAGCTTCAAGCTCCCCTTACATTCTGCGAATATCTTCATGGTAGGATTCACCTACTGATGATGACTACTGATAATGAGCTCTGAATCATTCTGTCAACATGGATGCCAATTTTCTCCTTAGATTTTAGACCTGTTTCAGGAACAGGGTTTTTGCTGTCCCTGGTGCCTTGTTACTTACGTACCTGAAAAAGCT
>JAHREE010000605.1:2801474-2815663 GCA_033628505.1 Tringa tobata | reverse complement strand
CTACCCTGAGAGCAGTATAGCTACAGAAGAGGAGAAAGAAAATACTGTCTCAAAACCTTTAAGACTTTTTTGTACTTTCTGGTATTTTTTATTGCCAGAGGAGAACATGATAGTTTTGTAAGTTTTCAGAACCATTTGTATCTAACTCTTCTTGCCTTTAAGTAGAGAGATGGATTGTGTCACATATTAAAGTGGCTTATAGTTTTCTCTTGTTATGATTTCAAAGCATTGTAGGATAATCTACGTTGGAGAGGACCTCAGAAGGTCCACAGTTCAACCTAGAGTAATGTCAGCTGTGAGGTCAGACCAGTTGCTCAGGGTTTTGAAACCTCCAAGGATGGAGGCAGCAGAACCTTTCCGGCCAACCTTTTCCAATGACTTTATTTTTTCACCTTAAATACTTTGCTTCAAACAATTGAAATAAATTCCGAGTTCTATGCTTGTTTATAGAACTTCGATTACTAAAAAGGTGTAAAATTAGGTGAAGAGCTCAGTGAAAATGCGGTAACAGTCTGCCGTGTTAAATCAGTCATTAAACATGCCAAAAGCATGTCAGTTTTGTCTTAGACCTCTGTACTTCTCAGTTCGGTGAGAGTCATTGAAGTACTGCAGGTAATAGCTCATATTCAGTGATTGATGTGGTATCTGAAAAGTTTTCAGAAAAATCACTGCAACTTTGAAGAGGGTTTTGGATTGTTTTCATTGCTGTCTATGGAGGGATTCTCCTCTGTTACTATAGCAAATGTGCTGGGTAGTTTCTCTAGCCAGTGTTCTTTTATTTGTGCTTTGTTGATCTAGATCATGACGGGTTATCATGGAGTGCTTTTGTGCAATAGCGCGTTGTCTCCTGTCGCTTTCTGCCCTTACCACAATAAGCTATTGCACTGTTTGAAATACTTGAGTGATACTTTAAAATAAAAGCAGACACTCTGAATTGTGAGTTATTTATGTATTGTGTGGAGTATTAGAAGTTACAAGCTACAAGAATTCAGTTCAAATATATGAATTAGTCTTGGAGAAAGATATTTAACGTGAATAAAAAAATGCTTCTTACTGCCTAGCAGGAGTCTTCCAATAGTAGCTGTGGAGCCATCTATGAGGCTCAGCAGATTCTTGGTGAGAGTTGGGCATTTGAACACTTAACATCTAGCGTGGCCAGAGTTGTAAGTGTGTGGATCCAAGTGTGTGCATCCTTGCTCTCCTTGTTCTACAGCTACATCACTTTAGAATCATTGAAAGGTTTAGGTTGGAAGGGACCTTAAGGGACTCTCTAGTTCCAAAGCCCTGCCATGGGCAGGGACACCTCCCACTTTGACTTTAAACAAAATCAAAGATAGGTGGAGTCAGCTGTGTGTGAAGGGAACCACAGGGAGTTGGGAAGAAGGTGCTGCTCCTACCTCCTTGTTCCTTCCTCTGCTGTCACTGCCTTCCAGAGGAGAGTACCTCTGTTTGCCCTGTTGTGCAGGACCAGTGTCACACACGCCCAGGTGCTGCATTTCTCTTGCTCCTTCTCACATACAGTGGGATGGGAAGTTGCCCCAAGGTACCAAGGTTCAACCATGCGTATGTGCAAGTGGAGAAAATGTGTGAAGATACCTTTCAGCTTTTCATGAGCCCGATGCCTCAGCTTTTCTACTCTGCGTGCATCATGCAGAGGAGAAGGAGGAGAGAGAAAATAAGCAGATGTGGTAGGGAGAAGACGTGTTGCTGTGGACAGGGATTGGGGGAAAAGAGAGCAGGTTCTCTCCCTGCCTGTCTCTGTCAAACTTTTGCTTTTTGAGGAGCAGCACCCTGACCTACTCTGAAAACACTGTACCTGACCTTTCTGCTCCTTCCATGTCCTCAGTCTATATGCCTTAAACCTGAGGAGGAGTCTTGTTTTACAGATTTCTTTTCCAGTCTTATCTCACAGGTTCTAAGGCACAGATACGCTTTCTCTTTAACTGGTTGCCATTAGTTATTCTTTGCTCTGCTCCTGTCATTCCTGAAGATTACACTAAATGCATAACAATACCTTATTACACTGGTGCAGTGTAACAATACTTTACTACAGTAGTGCATGGTGAAGGGCAAAATGAGAAAGACAGTCATAAGTCAAGCTTTTTCTGCTGTATGATGTCTTGGTAAAATCCATGCCTTACTGCCCTCTTACAGCTTCAAGCTCCCCTTACATTCTGCGAATATCTTCGTGGTAGGATTCACCTACTGATGATGACTATAGATAATGAGCTCTGAATCATTCTGTCAACATGGATGCCAATTTTCTCCTTAGATTTTAGACCTGTTTCAGGAACAGGGGTTTTGCTGTCCCTGGTGCCTTGTTACTTAAGTACCTGAAAAAGCTACCGATTTTTTGTGCTTTCCTGTGTGCTCTGGATTTCGTGGGCAACCTAGACACGTATCTGATGATAGTACTTCCTTGCTGGGGTAACTTGCAGTTCAAGAAGACTGCAGTTACTAAGGTGACAGGAGATCAGGTTGGAGGGAAAGGGGAAGCCACCGCTCCTCATGGGCTGCTGGGACTGGATCTGAGGCTATCAGTGGTAACAGTCCTTACATTTGGGTTGTTCTGGTGTTCTGTAGGGGGAAAAGGCGCGTTTGGTGGCTGTTAGAATACCAGTGCTGTAGAAACCAATCAGCTGCTCCAGGCAGAGTAAGAATGTCTGAGAGCTTTCACACTAGTCTGAAGAAACGTGTCTGTGACCTGCAAAGCTAAGAAATAGTCTGCCTTAATCAAAGGGTGTGCTTGCTGCTTTAAGTATTTGAGTAAATTTAAATACTTGGGCATTTTCAGTGGAAAATGCTTCCTTCAATTTTATATTATACCTTGTTATTTAGTGGTCATAGCCACTGAAAAAGAAAACTAGGTAAAACATACAAGTCTTAGACAGCTCTTGAAATGTTCATTGCTCTCTGTTCTTTTCGTTTTTCTCTTTCTAGGTTTTAAATGCTTGTTTTAATCTGGTTACATGCAGCAACTTCGTAGGGCAGGCAGGTGGGCAGGGTAGTGTTCCACTACAGCTCTAAATCAGAGCTCTTTTGTCTGTAATGGCAAGAAATATTTATTTCCTGGTGTAATTTTAGGCAACAGGCCTAATGTCTTGGGTTTGAACCATGTGTGATGAAAAATGCAGTTTTTTTCATTGCTGTAACTGAAATCAGCAAGCGCAGCTGCTTGCTTTAAAATCTTTTTATGATGTAATTTATTAAACAACATGTTAATTTGCAGACAAAATAAGACAAGCAAAAGAGCATGCTGTTTATGCCTTCATTTGTCTGTAAATCCTAAAGAGAAGCTCTTGTTTTGTAAGCTGCTTTATTGAAATTTGGATGTAAAGAGTATGGCTGTACTGTAAAGTGGTTTAAAGAGTAAGTCTTTAAATGTTGCAATAATTAATATTATTCTAATGTATTCTAAATGGCTCTTTGGAGATATTTAAATCTTTACTTTTTTATTTCTACTTTCAGGGAAATTCAAATGGCATTGCTACTGTGGATATTTCAGCAGGTTTTGTGGGACTAGAAAGCTATGTAGAGATACCAGCTATCTTCCTAACAGCATTTGCAACATACGCAGGACCTCTGCTTTGGGCCATTCATCTGCTGTGCTACTTGAGTTCTGAAGCTAGCAGGTAATCATGTTTTGAACTAAAGTAATGCCCCTCTATGTACTGCAGATACAAATACCATGCATATATAGTATATAGCTTTTCAACTAATTTTCTTCCAATATTTTTTTTCCTTGGAAGTTAGTTTTCTATTCAGAAAATGCATGTTCTTCTTTTTGGTATGAGTTTGTTCCACCTCACTCGTCCAGTTCCATTTTCTCTGCAGAAGTTTTGCACTGGGAATATACATGTATGTTTTACTAATTTTATTTCTTAATGACTTCTCAGTTTGTTGTGCTAAATTACTTAAAATTTTATTATGTTTTGTTGTAACAGCACGTGTGGCCTAAAAGCATTCTTCTTGGAACTTATTAAGTAGGAAGCCTGAGAAGGACTTTTAATAGAATTCAAATTTAACTAACATGCTGTTCTTTGAATGTCTGTCCTTGTTTGGCATAGTGACATACAACATTTTATAAATAAAACAGATTTATTTTATTGTATGTTACTGGTTATTGCAGTCATTTGTAGCTAAAATATTTCTACTTTGAGTATCTTGTGTAGCAGATGGGCTAATGGAAAAGGAATTAGTGCTTTTGGAATTTTGAGAAGACATAGTTGGAAAATGCTTATGTAACTTAGAATGTGCATGTGAAATCCAACAGGACTCTCTAATACTACATTTCACTCATCATCCATGGCATTCAAACTGAGAGATGCAGTATGTTAAAATAGAGAGAGGAGTTGTAAGTTCTTCATCATATAATGTCAATGCACAATTGCAAAAACTTGATATATTTTCACAGAAATAACACTTGACAGTGACTAAATTTTTACCATCCCAGAGTCTTTTCTCTATTATCTGTGGAATTTAAATGGACATTTTTTTATGTTTTTTTTAATGGGGAATAAAATGATGCAGTGGGCTTGGCAGGTGGGATTTTAGACAAAATTTAGTTTATTGCAGCTCTTTGCCTTATGCATTGTCATCCTCTGTAAATCTCTGACTTCTTTTTATCTACGTAGTGTCATCCTGTCTCATCCTGTCAGTGCTTTTTGTTTCCTGGCTTCTTTCTTCTCCTTTCGCTTGTTTGTTTTGGGCTATACCTGTACTGTGATCTTGTGTTGACACATGTGTGTTCATCAAAGGCATGAGGAGATGGGATCCCCAGCTGTCCAAGCTGCATAGACTAGTGGAGGTTTTTGAACCAAGAAGGACCCGTTCTAACAGGCTAAATGCCTGCACAGTCCACTGCTCTGTTTTAACAGGCACCTCTAACAGGTAGAGTTATTATTCACCTTATTCATTGATTTGCCTGTCTGCCATGTTGCTCTCTAAAGATGTCTAGCTCTCCCAACTTTATTGCAGTGGAATTATGCAGCGCAGTGCTGGGCCATTGTATTGCCCTAGTAATGCACTCCTTAGTGTAGATTAAGACTCACTGTAGAACAGTACCTCTTAGTCTGAGGCCAGCTATCTTGAAGTCATCTTTGGTCTTATGGAGATTGATACTGTCTAAGTATTGGTCTTTGTGTATAATGTCTCTGAAAACCAGCCATTTCTCTGTTTGTTCTGATATTTTTTTTGCTTCAGGAGAAGTAGATGTGGCATACACTAATAATTGATATCTGGATTTGCATAACCACAGAAAATCCTTTCTTGAATTTTCTTTACTACCTGGTGCCTTGACACCAAACTCAATTGTAACTCTCTGTTTGTAACGCTCATCAGTTTAGCTTTAGTTACTGCTTTGCTTCATCAATACATCTGGCCAGTATCCAAGCTCTTCAAGTTTTCTCCATTCTTTCAAACTTTAAAAAGAGCTATAAAAAGCCCCGCCCCTTGTCTTCTAGTAAATATGTGACTCATGACCCTAAGTATTACTTACATTCTATTAATCTACTGGTTTTCCCAATTCCTTTATACCTCTGCCATGCTTTGTTTAAAAATGCTTGACAGTTTCACTGGCCACATCCATATTCTTGTGTTGGTGGGATTTTTCAGCTGTCCCACTTCTCATTCTTCATTATTACACTGTAGGTGTTTTGGAACTGGAGCTTTCTGCCTGCCCTTTGAAGACTCCAAGCACAGTGGAGTAAACCACCTTGGTGCCATTGTCTGGGGAGCAGTAGGGAAAGAATTAGAGCTCCCATAATGTTTTTAAAGAGTTGTAGTTCTAATGTTGTTTGGACCCTAGACTGCAGACTGTGATGAACACTAACATACAATGAAGAGAAAATTATATCATATAGCATGTTTTTTGAAAGCTCTTCTAACAAAATAATAAAAAACTACATAACAAAATCTTTGAGGATCTGTACTTGTTTAGTATTGTTTCAAATAATGTGTCTCTGTAAGTAGCGTTCGTTGTTGTTCTGATGTTTTCTTGATTGAATTTTTGCAGATTAAAAGCTCAGCTAAGTAGTGTTGCCAGGTACAGTGCTGGTTTAAACTGCTCTCAAGTGGGTAGCTGTGACCTCTAATACCCACATCGCTTATGTAAGTAGATTCTATCAAGCAGTTTGTATCTGTAGCCATTTTAAGGTTCATTTGGGTCAACTGGTAAGGTTGTTTCCTGTATGAAACAATGCATAACTCTGGACTGAAATTTTGGTACTGCTGGGACTTGTTTAAATTGGTATGGTATGGTGCTCTGAACTTGGTCTGTACACTTTTTGTTTTACTCATGTGTTTTCATGTTGCTGCCTAAATGGTTGTCTCATTACCTTCTCGTTATTCCTTGGAGCCAAAGCTGAAACTGCAGAAGGCAGAGGTTCAGCTGCTTCATGTGTTTTCTTAAACTTATGAGAGACTGAGCTTTTTAAAAAACTGCTTGATGCTTTAGAATGTTCTTTATAAAGGCTTCCTATTAATTGTTTTATAAGCAATATGCCTTGGTCAGTGAAATTCAAACCCTTTCCCCACTTCCTCCAGATAGGAAGGTCTAAAAGAATCCAGCTGTCCTGGTTTTTTTTGAGTACGTTGAGTGAGTCCCATTAGATTGCCATAGGATGTTGTTGGGATTCCTGACTCATCCTAGTACAGTCTTAGTGGAATGAATGTGTCCAGAACTGCTCAGCAGTGCCATTCTTAGCAAAGTCCCTAGCATCCTGCAGCCTATTTTAGAGCTGTTGCACCTGAGGAAGTTGAGCTGGGCAGGGAAGCCTGACTTCAGTGCTAACTATCTTTGTTTATTGCAGCTACTTAGGAGACCGCATGTAATTTATAGCTGCATCAGTTAGGTGGGTTTAACAGAGCTTCTTGCTGGAGTTCTTAAAAACTGAGTTCCACTGGCACGTCACTTCCTAGGGGCAAATAGATGTTCATATACTTCTCTTTCTCTGCACTTTCAATTTATGAAATCACAGAATTACTTGATCCTCCCATCCAAAGAAAGGTCAACCAGAGCTGTCTCGTGAGGGCCTTGTCTAAGCTGGTTTCTGAGTGTCTCCAAGGATGGGCACTCCAGGATCTCCTTAGGCAACCCTTTCCAGTGTATGACAACCCTTGCAGTAAAACAGTTGTCTTCTGATGTTTAACAGGAATTTGTTATATTTTGGTTTGTGTCTCTTGCCTTTCACTCTTTCACTGGGCACCACTGAGAAGAACCTGGGTACATCTTCTTTACTTTTGCCCATTAGATGTTTATGAACATTGGTGAGATCCCTGCTGAGCCTTCTCTACTCAAGGCTAAACAACCTCAGCTTTCTCAACCTCTCATTTTGTCAGATGCTCGAAGCCCTGCATCATCTTTGTGACCTTTCAGTGGACTTGCTCCATTACACCCATGTCTGTCCTATACTGGGGAGCCCAGAATGGGATCCAGAACCCCAGATGTGATCTCACCACTGTTGAGCAGAGAGGAAAGATTGCTTTCCTCAGCCTGCTGCCTCTACTTTTCCTACTACAGCCCTGGGTTGGCTCAAGGGAACATTGCTTGCTAATGTTCAACTTGTCCACCAGGAACAACCTATGTCCTTCTCTGCCAAGCTATTTTCCAGATGGTCAGCCCCAAGTCTGTCGTGGTGCATGAGTTTATTCTTCCCAAGGTGCAGGATTTGGCATCTCCCTTTGTTGAACTTCTTGAGTTTTTTGTCAGCCCACTTCTCTAGCCTGGCAAGGTGCCTCTGAATGGCACTAGACCCATCTGCTGTATCACCACTCCTCCCAGTTCTGTATTGTGTGCAGACTTGTCAAGAGGGCACTCTGTCCCATTGTCCAAGGTATTAATGAAGATGTCAAACAGTATTAGCCCCAGTGTCAAGCCCTGGGGTTGACTACTAGTTACTAGCCTCTGTGTGGACTTTGTACTGCTGATCAAACCTTGTGAGCCCAGCATTTGAGCAGTTTTCAGTGCACCTCACTGTCTACTTTTCTAGCCTGGAATGCATCCGTTTATCTGTGAGGATGTTATGGGAGATGGTGTTAAAAGCCTCCTTGAGAGATGAAAGTGCGTTAGATAGATAGATGTAGCCTGTATCTGTCCAGTATGGTATGATGGAATAGAAGATAAGGAGGTTTTGAAATAATATATTTGCTGTGGAAATGTAGTTGGAACTCATTAAACAATTTGCTTCCATCTGATCAAATACGCAGAAATATAAAATATTTTCCTCATATAGAAAGGTAAATATGTTTCTAAAATAATTAAGTGGCATGTGATAGACAGTAACATGGATATTACTGCCACTTTTAGTTCCTCAGACTCTCCTAAGAAACTTGGCAGCTTTAATGTGATGGGATTTTCATAGACAGAAATAGTAAGAAGAACTTTTTTCACAGTTTCCATGGAGACTGAAGCCAATAACTCTTGAAACTATTTTTGAGACAGGGAGTACTGATTAAACTGATGCCTAAGCTTAACCAAGTATTCTGTGTGTGACTTGCATAAATTCCAGAGTGTACCTGATTCATGTAAAGAGTAGTTTTCACAGTGACCGCTATACTGTTCTCATATGAAGGAGAATTTTGCATTTTGGGATCATTATGACTGGGAAAAGGGCCATTTTGTTGGATAATCTGACCTATATTATACGATCTCACTGTGCAGTACACTCCAGATGGATTCAGTTTTCAAGTTTCTACCCAAACAAAATTGTCGTGTGGGAGACATTCACAGTGTTGTATAATTACCACTCTTTAGCTAGGTGTCATGATACTTTTCAGATTACTTGCATATTGGAATCTGTGTTTTAACTGGTTTAATGACTCAGGTATCGGGGTGAACTGGTGGATGGTTCCTAGTTTAGAATAATCAGCTTAGAAGCTGATTATTGGCTTTCCTTCTTTAGTGATCAAAAGTTGTAACAGTGCTTGCATGTTAGCAAATGGGTTTCAGGTATTGAAAATGGAAGCTATGCCCTACAGGAGGGTGTTAATAGTTGCAAAACTGTTGATGTTATGCCTTGCCTTTGTTAGTGTAGAATGCCAGCACAGCAAACTTAAGTTTTGCTTTGAATTCTTTTATAGTGCTGATCTAAACAGGATTGGGAAGACGTGCTTGCTAAAGGAATTTCAGCAGTTAACATCATATTTTGCCATCTTCAACCTAATGCATTTGATTCATTGAGTCCCCCATTCACAATCCATGTTACTACGTTAATAATTTTTCTTTCTGACATAAGCTGGACATGCAGTGAGTGTTTCAATATACCTTTTTGGTTTGGTTTGTTTGGGTTTTTTTTGAGTCCCAGGTAGGAAGTGCAGCCCTCCTGAAAGAAAAAGGAACAATCCAAACATTTTTCCTTGGAGCCTTCAGTATTCTATGTGTCGTTTTTAACTTTTCTGTTTTTTCTCCATCCTTATTTTAATCAAAGCTGAAAAAATGCTTGCAACTAAGAATATACTGCTGCTATGTTCTCTAGAATGGCAGTACCTGTTACCTACTGTGTCTGCCAGCAGTTCCATACTTTAAATAAAAAAATAAATAAAATGTATAGAAGAAGTTATCTACTTCTCACTGGTGTGCATGGAAATCTGTGAGTGATTTGATAAAACTGGAATGGGGTTTCATTGCCACAAGCCAGTTACTCCCTTAGGTATCTCCTGACATGATGTCATTGCAGTGATGGTTGGAGATTTCTCTTAGACATCATTAGTGCTCTGTGATGGACACTTCTTCATTCATTTCTTTGTGATGCTGGTGAGACACTGACTTTTCCTATGAAGTTTCCTTCAGGCAGCCTTCCTTCTTAGCATTGAAAAGTATTTTATTAGTAGTGGAAAGTGATCCGGCAAAGTAGGGTTCCCTGCAATTGCCTCTATGTTATAAATAAATGACAAGTTGCTTCAATGCCATTTGCAAAATAAATACTGTTGTCTTGCTCCATGGACCAGCTATGCAGCTGTGTTTTAGGAGCTGAAACACTTTCTTTGTAAATGTTAAGGAAAGTTGTGTGCACAGAATTTATAAATAAACATATCTGGGATCAGTTAGGTTATTTTTGCTTTGTGTAGACGGAACTAAGCATCTGAACAGATTTGGAACTTAAAAAATTATGACTTGATTTTTGATGGAGTTGGCATATCCAGCATGAGGTTTGTTTTCTAGTGATGACCCTAGTGGAGAACCTGTGCTCCAGTGTGCTAGCTCCTGCCTAAATGCGTTGTAGACTTGGCCACACAGCTTTTAAATGGTCTTACTGCTGCTGTGTCTTGCCATGACTCTGAGATTCTTCTCATTGACAGAACTGCTTAGTAGAGACCACTTTCAGTAAGCATGTCATATACGCTTTATAACTTTTAGTGATCTGTCACTTTGTGGATAATCTTGACTTGAAAGGAAAGGGTTCTGAAATGGTTTTTCATTACTGTCCAAGCTCTAATTTGAGGTTTTATGGTTACATTGTCTCCTTCTCTTGCTCTTCTGGTGTTCCTCTGACTTACAGAATTATGGTCAGAAGCATGTAGCTGACTTGACTGTACAGCCTCTCAGTTCTTAGTGTATCTGGAGAATTACAAGCTGCTTCTTACTCTACCTAGAGTGTAGGTATGCAGTATAACTTCGCTGTACAAAAAGGTGCAGTATTTGATCTTCATGCTTTGTTGGAACCTCTGCAGTGTGAGACAATGTTTTTCTGCAGTCCTGTATGGCTAGATTTACAAATGCTGCTTACACAGAAGAGTTCATTAAATTTAATACATACTTAATTTGTTGAATCTTAGGAGAATCAACATTAATGACATTAGGCATGAGTAGCCTAGGGGACATAAATTTCAGGCAGAAATTTTGGGATCCATTAATGGTAAGCAACTAGAATTTCTTCAAAGAATAATGACTATCTAGACAGGATGTATTAGCAGGACTCTAGAAAAACTTGAAAAGCCTCTAAAAATCTGAAAAAAACCCCCAACAAACCAAACCGAAGATGGTTTAGATTTTGTGTTTGTAAATAAACTTCTGTTAGTCCTTCCTATTGTTAGTCAACCACGGCTGTTGGAGCTTAACAGAGGAAAGGTAACCCTGCATCAGTGTTGCAGGATAGCAAGTAGTCATGTGGCATGTTATTTTCAAAAATCATAGGTACTGGGGTGCAATTAAAGGAATTTTAGCAAATTGTGATGAAAGGGATTAGATTTGTCTATACTGACATCTAAGAAGTTTTCTTTGATTAGTCCACACAGCTGTTAGTAGAGGAAGAACCCTGAAGCTTGGTGCTGCTATAAAATGAAGTTACACTTTCCTATGTGCTTCCCTTCTGTCTCTGACTCTCTGTTCCTCATTCTCTCCTGCTTACTATCCCCCCTCTCTCACTCACGTGGTATCTCGCTCTTTACCTTTCTTGGTATCCTCCCCATCCCTCTCTTTCTCTTGTTATCCCCTCAGCAATCCCTGCCCCCCAAGCTTCCCTTCTCTCTTGGACACAGTTTACACCTCTTTGATGTGCTTTGTCTCTTGCATGTGTTTTGCCTGTCTCCCTCTCACACTTGCCTTCTCTCTTCCACATTTTCTGTCTTGTCACAAAACCTCACAACTGGCCCATGGCAACTGAGAAGAGATGCAAGGACTTAAACTATAAACTTGCAAGAGTAAATATTTATTTATGTGCATGAGGTGTCCCAGCCAAACTGGGGTGCCGTGAATGTGGTTTTATATAGGATTGTTGTACCTTTGCTCAGCCTTCTGTCTTGCTATCCCGCTCCCTCTCTCTCTATCTTGCTATACATCTGTCTTCCCTACTCCCCTCACCAAGCTAGTCCTCTCTCTCTTGCTTTCCCACCCTCTCACAGACACTTCCTGTCCTTTTGCTCTTTCCCCATCTCTCATGCCTGGGCTTTCATCATCTCTCATGCGTGGATGTTTCCCATCTCCTTTGGGTTCAGGCTTTTGCCACCTCTCATGCATGTGCTTCCCCTCCTTGCACACATGTACCACAGCATGGGCTTCCCCATTCTTGTGCTCTCCTCCCCGATGCAATTCTGTCCTCCTTGTGCTTCTGCCCTTTTGCAGGCACGCTTCCTCTGTCTCGTGCTTCTCTATGTGCTTTCCTCCTCATGCGCTTTCTCCCTCACACTTCCCCCTTCATGATACCCCCTCATGCTTTTTCTCTACCACACTCTCTCCCTTTCACAGATGCATTCTCCCTGCCTCACACACACTTCTACCTTCTTGCATGCACTTCCACCTTCTCCCACATGTGCCTCTCCCTCTCTCTTGCCTGCTTCCCCCTCTTTTGTGCTCTTCCCCTGGTTGGCACGCTTCCATCTCTTTTGTGTATTCCTCCCCTCCTTTGTGTGTTCCCTTCTTGGACACTTTGCCCTTGCTCTTGCACGCTCTCCTGCCCACATGCTTCCCCCTCTCATGCATGCATTCTCCTCCTTGTGCGTGCACTTTCTTCCTCCTGCATGCACTTTTCTCCTCATGCATGCTCTCGCTCTCTCACTTGAATGTGCTTTGTCTTTCCCATACTTTCTTTCTCTATTGTGCACTTTTGCTCTCTTCCTCTTGCGCCTCTGTCTCCCTTCTGTACATTTTCTTCTTGTGTGCTTTCTCATGTCTCACACAAATTAAAATTGCTTGCAATTTCCTCTCTGTTGCATGTTCAATCTCTTACTTGGGTGCTTGTTCTCTCTCCCACCTTCCCTCTTACATGCTTTTTCTTTCTCTTCCACTTATTTCCTTCATTGTTTCTTTGTCTCTTGCTTTCCCTCTCCTTTGTATGCTTTCCTGCCTCAGAAAGACTTTTCCTTTCTTGTGTGCACTTTCCCCCTCTTAAGCTTGCAGTCACTCATGCTTTCTCCTTCTCACTCTCTCTCTGTCTCTTCTGTCTGTATAGTATTTCCTCTCAATCTGTTCAGATTCCCCCAACTATATCCTGCTTTCTGCTTGTCTCAGAATTGTTTTCCCTCCCTCTTAGATTTGCATTTCCCCTCTCTTGGATGCACTTTGCCTGTGACTTTTAACCTTTCTTGACTCCTTCCGTGTGTTGGGAAGGACTAGCTTTCCCTCCTCTCTCCACTCCTGCTTCTCTCCCTTTCTTTTTCTTCCTTCTTTTTGTTGTCTGTTTCCCCTTTTCACTCTCTCATATTCCCTCTCACGCTGAGGCTTCCTCTCTTTCTTTCTCCCTGCACCCGTATTTTCCTGTCTCTGGCGGCCTTTTCCTGTGTGCCTTTTGCCTTTCTCTCTGAGGGACTTTGTCTATCCCTCATGAATATGCTTATCAATGTTCTAGGTGAGGGGATCTCCGCCTACTTGACTAACCTGTTCTCCTTCTCTGACAAGGTGCACCGCTTAGTGGATGAGGGAAAGTCTGTGGATGTTGTCTACCTAGACTTTAGGAAAGCCCTTGACACCTTTTCCCACAGCTTATTCCTGGAGAAACTGGCTGCTCATGCCTTGGACGGGAAAACTTTTTGCTGGGTAAAAAAATGGCAGGGTGGCCAGGCCCAAAAAGTTGTGGAAAATGGAGTTAAATCTGTTGGCAACTGGTCCCAAGTGATGGTTCCCTGGGCTTAGTACAGGGGCCAGTTTTGATGAGTATCTTTATCAACAATGTGGACGAGGGGATCAAGTGTATCTTCAGGAAGTTTGCAGATGACACCAAGTTGGGCTGCAGTGTTGATCTGCTTGGGGGTAGAAAGGCTCTACAGAGGGATCCAGAGGGGCTGGATCAATGGGCCGAGGTCAACTCTATGAGGATCAAGAAGGCCAAGTGTCAGGTCCTGCATGTGGGTCACAACAATCCCATGCAGTGCTATAGACCTGGGGAAGAGTGGCTGGAAAGCTGGCTGGCGGAAAAGAACCTGGGGCTATTGGTTGGCAGCAGGCTCAATATGAGCCAGCAGTGAGCCCAGGTGGGCAAGAAGGACAATTGGGTCCTGTCTCGCCCCAGCAGGACATGGGGAAGTGATCGTCCCTGTGTACTTGGCACTGGTGATTCCACACATCGAATACTGTGTTTGGTTTTGGGTCCCTCACTACAGGAAAGACATTGGTATGTTGTTGTGTGTCCAAAGAAGAGCAAGGGACTAGAGCAGAAGGCTTATGAGCATCAGCCGAGGGAACGAGTGTTGTTTAGTCTGGAGCAAAGGAGGCTGAGGGGAGACCTTATTGCTCTCTACAGCTACCTGAAAGGAGGTTG